>JAYGXS010000001.1:68484136-68527239 GCA_036362985.1 Ligula intestinalis | reverse complement strand
TTTTAAAAATGCATATGAATGTTTTGGCCTAAGCAGATGCTGAATTGTGATGTGCAATTATCGAACCAGAAACCATAAGTAAAACTATCAAAAACAAATCAGTGAGCCCAAATCCCTTTGATCTTGTCATACAGTAACGGAAACCTCATTTGAATACACACTGGGCTTCTAAACAGTTATGCTGTTAGGAGTGAGACCAAAGTACTCTAATGTGTATTTATGTCACAAGTGAATTTGATTTTTCCTATAAAATAGCGATAAACTCTTATTCCATATGCATTGACTGTATAAGAATCAAATCTTCATTATAACTTTTTGGCAAATCAGAAAAGCTTCATCTAGAACACATAACTTCAAGACCTATTTTAAGTAATTCATTGAAGCTTTAGATTAGCATACATACCTAATAACGATACCGTTATCGTATGCAGAATGTTGTTGATGGCTTGTTCTAAAAAATTAAAATAGTTATGAATCTTGTTCCACAAACCTTTAATCCAGCTTAGCAACTTTTCACTCGATACAACTTGAATTAAACTAAATTTCATTTTCAAAAAATATGTAACATATTTGGCCTGAGCAGGTTTTAAATTGAGATTTGCAATTATTGATACAGAAACGATAGAAATATCAAAAACTAATTAATGAGCCCAAATCCCCTCGATCTTGTTATAAAATAATAAAAACCTCATATAAATACACACTGGGCTTCTAAACAGTTATGCTATTTGGCGTGTGACGAAACTACTTTAATATAAATTTATGTCACAAGTGCATTTGCTCTTGTTTCGAAGATAGCGCTAAGCTTTTATTCCAAATACATTGGTAGTATAAGAATCATTTCTTGATTAGAATTTTATACTTATCATAAAATCCTTATCAAAGACACATGACTTCAAGACCTATTATATGTAATTCAGTAAAGTTTTAAATAAACATACATACCTAACAGTGACGTTGTTACTGTATGTCGAATTTTGTCGGTATATCGTTCTAAAAATCAAAAAGTTATAATCCTGCTTCCACAATCCTATAATCCAGATGAGCAGCTGCTCACTCGTTACAACTTGAATAAAATTAAATTTTGACAAAAATATGCAACATGTTTTGGCCTGAACAGGTTTTGAATTTTGATGTGCTATTTTCGAACCAGAAACCTTAAAAAACTATTAAAGACAAACCAAGGAGCCCAACCCCCCTCGATCTTGTTATATGGTAATGAAAACCTCATTTAAATACATATTGGGCTTCTTAAATGTTATGCTGTTAGGAGGGTAACAAAATTGCCTTAATATGAATTTATGTCACAAGTGGATTTGCTCGTGTTTCGAAAATAACAGTAAGCTTTTATTCTAAATGTATTGATTGTATAGGAATCAACTCTTCATCATAATTTTTAGGCTGCTCATAAACGCCTCATCTAGGACACATGACTTCAAGACCTATTACTATTAATTTATCAAGGCTTTGCATTAGCATGCATGCCAAATATACACATTCTTATCGCTTACTAAACTAAATTAACATTTTGTCAAAACCCTAAAAGAAGGATTATAAAGACTCCCTTTTAATGCGTCGCCTACGGAACAGCTAAGCCCTGTTTGTTATGAAGTTGCAAACGCTGGTCTGTATATGCATAGGAAATTGCAGGCCTGTGATATACTGGGACGGAGACTTATGTCAGCACAGATAATAAGTCTATGCCTATGTTCGTTAGAATTGACTTTGCCCGTACAATTGAGAAGAGGTGAGTGTTGGGAGAGAGCGAGATAAATTCTACCAAGTCGCCATCACTGAACGCCTGAGTATAAGTGAAATCAATATCTCGTGGATAATGGCAGGCGAATAGATGCTACACTCGGGGAAATATATTTTTGATGATCTACTGGTCGTGCGTGTTTTTTGGGCGTAAAATTTCCTACAACACTGCATTTTGACCTTCAACACTTAAAACTATCTTCAAGTTTTGAATTTTGGACCTCTTAAATAAGGAGGCCTCTGAGTTTGCGAAAAGTTTAGTAAACTACATTTTGGTAACACCGAGATGTCAAAAATAATTGATGTTTGGCACAGGTAAAAGATTGGGATTATCTATTCTAATAAATTTTATCATGATATACATTTTTCTATGAAAAATTCAAAATGCGGTAAGGAAATATTTTTACTTACACTTCCTTAGCGTCAACATTTAGAACGTCACAAAACTTTTCCAGGGTTATTCGTCCGGTATTTTGTGGGTCAAACTCTATCTGCCATTTCTGAAACAAAAACAGATCAGAAGGAAGGTTTTTTGAACACTGGATATTTTGAATACAGATTTTCAAAGTTAAATTTTTTTTAAATTCCTACAACATAGACCTAGCCAATATATTTAAATTACTCAAATAATGGTATATTTGCCTTTGTAGAATGTGAAGATGTAGAAAATTACTTCAAAAAGATGTATGATTCAAGGGAACTGGCCGTTCTCGTTACTTCTGAGTGATAGAGCCATAGTGTGTAATTCTGATGATATTTTTGAAGAGTGAGTTACCTGCGCAATTTTGGGATTCATTCCATGTTGTTTTGCATATTTCTCGAGATCGGAGATGGTAATATAACCTCGATGGTTTTAGAAAAAAAGCATCCTTGAACACACAAAGCACATTAATATTTTCTGGTTTATGCCATAAATGTAAGTAAAAGACAAAATTACAGATTTAGTGGATTCGGTAACGTACGCCTTTAAAAATCCCTCTATAGTATCGTTTACGAGAATGAAAGAGCCTCAAAACTAAACTCCAAAGACTTGACTTTCTGAAACTCTCTCCGAATTCTTTCATAGCATGTTATGTTGGTCGAATGGAAGAAGACTCGATCGCTGGGACAATAAGTCTATTCGCCAGCGATCGAGTCTTCGTCTTCTCATTTGCTTCCTGGGACTCGCATGTTCGCTCGTCTTGGCAACATATTGATTGTCATCAAATTCGATAGAGAAGCACAGCTGAACAACCGCCAAACTTATTTTGACGGTTTTGGCTTGGAAGGTTGTTTTATTTTACTTTCAGTAGAGAACCCAATTCGAATCCCAGAAAGATGCTTTCCTAATCTATTCCACTAATAATAATACGCGGTTAACCAATAAAACTGACATAACTGAACTAAGTTGGTTAAATATAGTTTCAGTATGATTCTGTACATTATGGTTGGAGCAAAGCAAGGCCAATTTAATCAGTTACCTTCAAATAAAATCATCAACCTAGCAAAAAATGCGTCTGTACGTGACAAAGCTCTCATGGCTTTCACAGACTAATACTCGCATGCGATCCTCATAAAAAAACGTTAAGAGTAGGCTTTCACTGGAACTTGAATAAACTTTACGCCAACAACAGTATGTTAAAGATAAAATGACTGAAAAAATCACACTATATATTTTTATTTTGATACACTTTTGAACGTTTGGCTTTTCTTTTTTAATTGACTAGCACATGGTTGATTTTTAAGTCCCTCAGAAAAAAATCGCTAACTTTGCTTTGTTTTATGCTTATACTCACTGATGTATCAAACCCAAAGGAGGGAAGTTTAAGGTTTTGGAAACAGAGTAAGTGCGTGGCATGCATAGGCGAACATGGGGATCCAACCAATCACCACATTCTCTATCCTGCCTGATTTTGTTTTTTTCAATGAAACCTAATAAGGGTGCAGAGGATTCAGTCAGTACTATGCAAGTGATCTTTGACTAACTAAAATGCAGGTGTTAATTTTCACTGCTTCTCTGAATTAGCAGGCGTTCCGGTGTATTAGAGCAGAGAAGTTAGCACTTTAAAGGTGGTGAAAAACGGCTTTAGAGGGTAGTGCATTCAAACATATACCCATAATTCCAACCAGACAAAGCCGACAAGTATATTCGGACGATGCTCCAGTAGACGTCTCAGTAGTTATTCAAAATGATGTCAAGCAGGAAATAGGGAAAAAGGTAGTAGAATTGTTTAAACGCTTCCAGTTTGCTAGGTCTGCAAAACTGTACACTGCTGAAATAAGATATTAATATTGATGTGTGAAGACATTTAGTAATGTTCTGTTTGTAATAATATGACTAGTTATTGGTGACAGGCTCAATTGCCACACAAATGTCTCCCTTTATTACGGAAAATTACTTTAACCTTAGACTTCCACACGCATTTTCGATCACTGATATAGAAGTCTACGACGGAAGAAACAAATTTTTAAACCCTTCACCCACAACCATAATCTAAGTAGAGTATTTTTGATTTCATCTATTTTCTTATGAGAGCATAATTAACGGACCTCATAGAGCGAACTCATTGGTGCGCAAACTTTCCCGGATGCTTCAAACTGCAGGTTTTTTATAAGATTTTATCGATCTTTGTCTCTACGGTCGCATTCTTTGCTGTACGAGTAAATGTAGAGCTCTAAAGAATTTTGTCATGAAGAAAATATTTACAATATAACTGTGTAATAATATGTCTGTTTATGGGGTAATTGTAGACCCTGATGTTGAAGTGAAAGACTCAAATAGTTATTTGTTTCCCCTATTGTCATTGCCGCTGAGAAACCAAAAAATTCTGCAATGATTTCGAAAGCATGCTAATATATTTTCAGGCAATTAATTTCATCTGGCACACTGTATTTTCATAATAAATATCTAAGACCCGAATATACTGACTGCACTTTAATGTTCGTATAATAACTTTGGTGGATGAAACAGGTGGATGTCTTCATTTCAAATTAAGTTACTGGAAATGATCCATTATGAATTAATAAGAATCATATTATGCATTTTACCATCCTGTAGCCCAATGCAAACAATCTTCTGATCCAAAAAGACAACATGCGCATCAGATAAGCACAAATATTTTCCAAGGCCAGCAAGAAATTTAACGGAAATAAATCTAAGTCGTATTATCATTAAAGATTCTCAGACTGTCCAAAAAGTTTGAAGCTATCGTGTCTATATGTACAACCTCGAAAATGATCAGGTAAAAGAAACCGACAGAAGCTATAAAGCATCTACCATACCTGGCACAGTCATAAAAACCAAAACCCTCCTCAGATAACAAATAATTGACAGATCATTTAAGCGAAACAATTCAACAGATTTGCTGTTGATATAAATCAAAAGGGGTCACTTCACGGGGATCCATTCAACTCACCTTTATTGTCCTTATCAACGGCAGTGTATATTTGCATATAATCTGACATTGTTGATGAAATTCCTCAAAAAAGGCCTGCTGCGAGTAGCTGTGTTCAGCCGGGTTACAGAGAACGCACTGTGGTCTCCGAGTCTCTCCTAGTTATCATATATTCTCGCACGCACACGCACACACACGATGAGACGATGCGTGAGTCGGCTACAGCGAATCCCCTGCCAGGTCGCTACCGCCGTTAGCCTGTAACAAGAGCACCCTCGCACAGGCAGGAGACGCCAGCCAAGAAGGCGGTGGCACCTGCAAACGGCTAAGCACACCAGAAAGGTCTGGAAACGTGAGAGCAGCCTCGATGGAGATTGTCGTGCAGGTACAAAATGACCGGCGGCGGGCATTATGCAGAGGCGTGCGTGCATGCGTGCACCCTCTAGTGGAGGTGTGCATGACTTGATGTTGCACCAACCCTGCATTAATTACACCGCTAGAGCCAAGAGAGAAAGAAAGAACAGTAAGCGCTCAAGACGCAGTTGCCAATAATCATAAGACTTAGCAAAAGTTTGCCAATTGTATTTGTTTTTGCCTTATAGAAGTATTTCAAGGGGAGAGTTAGAGATAGAATCAGCGAGCGGATTCAATTAGGTGCAGTAGCTGACCTAACTCAAGCAATTTCGTGGACAAAATTTCGGTTGGTAGTTTAGCATACATTTGGTCTTGTTTTATTGATCTGTTGAGGGAATCTGATGCTCTAAAGTGTTCTCGTGGAAAAAACTGCATGTTTACTCTTAATAATGAAGAAAAACAGGCAAGCTTTTGACGAACTCGGAGGTTGCCGGATATCTAAGAAATTTCCTATGCTCTTTAGTATAAAAGAAATAAAAACGTAAACTATATGCGTTGTGTTATAAAAGAAGACCAAAATAAGCAATAAAACGTAAAAATAAACTTCTGGAACCAGACAATCGGATCTTAGATTAGTGAAAATCATGTGGAAGTAAATATGCGTACTCATATTAGTTTCAGGAACATAGGAATGAAATCCAATTAAAAAATTTCGTCTTCTACTTTGTAAAAATACAGTAATAAGCTCATTTGATCGTATTTTTATTTTATTACACCGAATACCTGGTATTGTAAACAAACGTGCATGGCAGATAGGCATACACCAATCAGTTAGAGAACACAGTCGTCCGTCCTTGGTGCCTTTGGGAGCTCACACTCGAGGCTGCGCTGCAAGGTGGCTATGGATATAGGCAGAAGGAGATTAGAATTGTCCTTTGTGGCTTATTAGCCGTCGTCAGTTAGTCACACCCAAATCAAGTGTTGGCCCAGAAATTAGTACTTCGCTCAAGTTTTGAACACGCGGTCTTGTTAATTAGAAGTCCAACGCCACGAGCTCGCTGTCTCGTCAGTTTCTGATCGGGAATATACAGTGGCAGATAGGTGTACACTGATCAGTTAGAGGGCACAGTTAGCCATTCAGTGTGCCCTTAGAGTTGACACTCGACTTTTAATTAACAAAGTTGTGGGTTCGAAATTCGAGCGGGGCACCAATTTATGGGACAACACTTGAGTTTGGTATGCCTAGCTGACGACGGCTAATAAGCCACAATTGGTCATTTTAGTCTCCCTTGTCTTGGTTCGTAATATCCTTCGAAAAAAATACTTTTATTTTATCACGGAGCTGGACAACGAAAATAATTCCGTTAAATCTGAAGCACGAAGCATGATACTTCTGTGCCACTAATGCGTAATTTAGACAAAGGGCAGACAGAAAACTACCAGACACTTCCATTCATGGAGAATATTATTTGCTAGTTAGAAGCAATTAAAAGCAGCTTAGAAGCAATCTCAAAGTGTAATAAATATACTGGTGCATGAATGCTCACCGATTACTTGCGCGACAGTTACCTCGGCCTGGCTTAGTATTCACTCTCGAGCCCTACGGGTGGCCCCACAGCAGTTAGTAGTATAGGCAGAAGAACACGATTGTCAAAGACCAGGGAGATTGGAATGGCCATTTTTAGCTTACTAGCCATCATCAGTCAGCCAGACCTCAGGTATTGTGACCCCCCCAGGATTGATCTCACGATATATTGGTTAGATCACTCTGACCCACTGCGCAGCGGGTCTGGATGGTGCACCACCTGGGTATGGTATGACTGGCCAATAAGCCAGAAGAGGATATTTTAGTCTCTCTTGTCTTTGCCGGTGATGTTCTTTTTATTCCTTCGATTGAAGAAAACACTAATCGGGCTTCCACCTTAAGCGAATAATATTTTATCTGAAAATGCGTCAATAAATTTACGTTTTTGATAACAAGGATATAAATCTTCTATTTTTGGATAAAATTCAACCAAAATGATTGTTTCAGAAGATAGATTGGCGAACATACGTTTGTTTTCGATAAATTCTCGTCAGGCCTTTACATTTATATGTTATGAATAAAGTATGGTGGTTGGTGGACAGATGAAGTGTTCTCGTTGTCACTGTGGGGAGGAGGGGGGAGGGGGGAGGAAGGGGGGTGGGGGTAGGTTGGGGAGTTGAGATCAAAGTGTCAATGTCTAGACGGCCCGGCGTCCAGGACCGCCGATAAGGTGTGCGTGGCTGGACTTGGGACTTGGTCGTCGCTGCGGGGGCCCGTTTCCGAGGCCTGTGGTCCGCTGCGTGTTACTTAGTTTCGCCCATGGCAACAGGGGCGCCGCGACGAAATTCTTTTGGGCACATAGCAGCGGTCTGCGTAGCCTGATGGTGGCCGCCTCTGCCGTCGCCAAAAGACGCTGTCCGAGGAGTTTTGAGTAGCTTGAAGGCACCTTGTAAATCACATATAAATGTAAAGGCCTGACGAGAATTTATCGAAAACAAACGTATGTTCGCCAATTTATCTTCTGAAATTTTTAATGGGAATTTTCGCAAAGTTAAAACAAACATTATGATTGTTTAAAGTTTACTATGTAAGTTAATAAAACATACCGTCCTCGTAAAAAACGTGCAAGTCACAGGTCAATGGACTTCTCTTGAATTCAGCAGGCAATCCACCGAATGAAGTTTACATGAAACTATGAGCATGCCTTCTATGAAACAGGCAGATCCCTGCCCTTGTTCTAAATTCTCCATTTCAAACTCAGTCCCACCACTATTAAGCCCAGTGTACGTTGTTTGGAGTGGCTAACTAGCGGACGTAGAGTCAGACTGCAATGATCACTTCTAAAGGTAGCATATGTGGCACTCCCATGCCGTGGGATCTGAACCACGTGTGGCGACACGTCTGTGGGCGGCTCCAGCCGCGCCAGTCAGCTGCGCCCACATCTGCCTTTCGAACTCTTTACTTAGTCATGAAGTGCGGCCCAGACAGTGGAGAAGGAGAGGACGCGGCAGACGCAGTGCAAATCTACTACCACTATAATCCAGGTATCGCGCAAATTACCGTCCTCGCACCACCTGACTGTGGGGCGCAACGTGGACTTCATCGAACCCAGCGGTCGAACTGTCGTGTTAGTGGCAAGGCAACGTGGAGGGCGGAGGCAGAAGAAAAGACCGACCACAGCCTTGCTGTCTCGGAAACGTCTTGGATGCACATGCCTGTACGCTCAATATATTTTCTCTTTCGAGAAAAATTGATTTATACCAGTCTTGTGTGAACAATAGAATGTAAGAAAGGAAATTGTCATAGTTCTGATCAAGAGCAGTTGTGCTTGAGCCAGGTGCAAAATGACTGACTGACTGAATCATGAATAAGATCACACACACACACACACATACTGACACATAATGGAGCGCCGAGTCCACATCATCTTCAAAATGCGCGACCTCGAGTATAACGCCTTGCACCCACACAGGAGACAGGTGCGACAAGGAGGATTATGACCCAAGATATGCACGCCATGGTGAAAGTGAGAACTTCCTCGTGGTTGAATGTGTAGTGTATGCTAATCAAGGTAAAGCAACCTTGCCCCTGCTCAGCCCAGACAGCAGAAACATATTGTCAGAAGGATCGATGATTCTGAAGCATTGGTTTGAATACTTTAGGACCGTCCTCAACCAGTGATTGGCAGTCGATAAAAAGCCCATCGGGAGATTACCTCAAGTGACAAAAATGGCTGCCATAAACTGTCTCCTGTTGAGGAAGTGATTGGGACTGTGAAGCGTGTGTCTAATGAAAAACTCCTCAATAAGACTCTGTTTCCGGTGTTCCGAGAAGTTTCCAGATTAACTGATCTACTTTTTGGGGGTGAAGAACAGGGGGCAAATGTAGCAGGACCTTCAGACGCCATCGTTTTCCATCTCCAGAAAGCAAAAATGAAGCCAACTTATATGTTGCAATCACCATGAGATCTCCATCCTCAATACCACGGTGAGCATATTGGCTCCTGTTCTCTGCAACCTTCGACGTGTGCGCACAGAAGGATAAAAACTGTTATAAACACAGTGAGAATTCGAAAAAAATGGTGGAACCAGAGACCTGGTTATCGCAGCTGCGTGACTGCGAGAAAGTAGTATGATGAGGACTGACTTCCACGCCACCTTAGTGGATCTGAAAAGGACTTCAAACCACGGATTTCGCCTCGACAGTTTCGGTCATTGTACTCAATCTCATCCTAAGTAGCCCTTTCCCAGGCTCACTGTTAAAACACTGGGTATGGAGGGAGATAATGGAATAGTCGATGCAGAAGTCTAAATCACTATCAGCACATTTGCGGCCAACTTATCAGTACATGCTCGGGACTGTTACGAATCTCGTTGTTTGCGATAGCCACGTTGACGCGTATTTTTAACATGCGTTGGGCGTAGGCTTTGTGCGGCCTCAGTCACTGCGTCCGACCTCACCATCCCCAAGCAGCTTCCTTTGAACCTGTCTCTGATATATTCGACAGTTTGGCTAGCATAAACGCTGATGCCCACCATGTGTCCCCCACCATGGCGGGTGAAGGGCTGCTGACGTATGCGTGAATGCGTTTACAGAGACAGTAGCCTTAAGCAACATCGATCGCACCTTCTCGTTCCTAACTCAACTTGGCATGGTGTTGGGACTGGACGTGTGATCGGATTCAGCGACTGAAAAAGTCAAATAGTCCGTCTATGCATGCTACATACGCCTGGTATGGCCACCATGGACCAGTTTCAGTTAACTTGATGAGGGTAACAGGCAAAAGCCTTTGAGAACGGATCAGCAGTGGAAACTGCGCCCGAGATTATCCCGCCTCCTAGCTTCCCTAGGCCTTGACAGCCTTCCTGGCTGCCAGCCTCTTCAGCAGCTTGGACTTGACACCCTTCGGCTTAGCCGCAGGCTTAGACTCCTTCGGTGTCTTGACCTTAACTACCTTGGATTTATTGACGACCACCCTCCTGGGATTCTTAGGCGTTTTAGCTGTGGCTTTTGGCTTCTTCGCCTTCTTTGGTTTTTCAACAGCTTTCTTCGATTTAACGGCCTTTGCGAACTTTGGGGCCTTTATCACCTTGGGGGCCTTGACGGCCTTTTCACCGACTTTGAAGCTGCCACATACACCTTGCCCTTTGTTGCCGACACGAACCAGAGAGCCAGTTGCAACATGTGAAACAAGGACTCTGCGCAGGTGGGGCGTTAGCTTAACCATATCTAATTTATAGTGTTCACTGATGTGTTTCTTGATCGTGAGCAGACAAGTACTCTTCTTGTCCTTGTGAGCGATAATGGCCGTCTTGATCATGTCAAAAACAGGCGGACGCGAGGCGGGAGCCCTCGCTTACTTGGCTCTGTGGGCCTTCAGAAGGGCTGGGGCAGAAACGTTGGCAGCAGACATTACGAGCACGCGAAACGTCGAGACCTGATTTTTATAGGAACAAAACAAGGGACAACTGGGATCCCGACTGATTGGGATTGTCATATAGATCTCAGTAGGAAAAGTTTATTGCAGACTGACTCGCAAAAAAAAGAAGGGTAACGTAGCTTGAGAAGGCGTCCAACGTCCTATTAACTGGGCTGTGCGTGTTCGGGCTATTTGGTCATATGCCAATTTGAGCATCGCGGAAGATTATGTCCACCGTAGGCTGCAGAGCACGTTGGATTCAAGGATGATGAGTTTTATATAAATCACTTTCGTGTGCGTCATTTCCAAATGAGGAAGAAGAAGAGGGGGCAATTTCATGGACCAAAGTTTATTTTGACTGACGTTTCAAAAACGCACTTGCCTCCATCGTCAGAGTAACGTGCTTACTCTTCCGTGGGCCCTGAATGAATCCGCCTTGCCGCAAGGGGTATGTAATATCGGTGCTCTCTGCTTGTGCGTTCACCTGCCTGATGGCCGCTGTTTGGCTCCGACGTTTTGCTGCCGCTAAATGGCGCATAAATCAATTTATAATGATGGTAGACTTGCGAAACACCTGTCGAACGCCCTCTTTTGTAATAGTTCTGAGCCTGGTGCCATGGCAGAGTCAAAAAGATCGGATTTTTGATCGGGCATAGTAGTTAAACGGTCCATCCACGCATGCTAAAAACACCTTGTTTGGGGAGGATGAGCCATGTTTTTAAAGAAATAAAACAGGGGACGCCTCGTATACCAATTGATTGGGATTGCCATAAAGATAGAGTCCATTGCTGACTGACTCTCTGACCTGAGAGGAAGATCTTGACACCCTTCTCAGTCAGTGCTTCTAGCGCACACTGATGACTACAAAATGTGTCAGATATTTTATAACTAGGGATAATGAAAGCAGGCAAAAACAGCAGGATTTACTGATATCAACAAATTTCGCGACAGCTTATCAGCTGCTACTTGTCGCTGCATAAGAAGGATAAAAAGGACATATGGAGCAGTTGTGCATTTCACAGAATTACTGGCCACAGCAAGAAAAGTGGGTCAGTTTAAAAAATAATCGATAAAGGACAGGGCGTTAAGTCAACATATGGGAAATAGTGGGTGAGGGACGTTACCGAAAAACACTTGGGAATTAAATTAAATGAGCAGTCACCAGGGCAATTAGATGTTGACCCCATGGTCAAACTGCTTGCATAGGTCGGGTTTCTCCCACGATGAGAAGACAGAATACCACGGTCCTCTATTATCAAGCATCTATTAGACAGCGGTCACTCTTTCGACATCAAAACAGCTTTCCGTGTACTTTTTCGGGCCCGAACAAACCGAATCCTGCGCTATTTGAAAGCTGCATACATATGGTGCGAGAAACCTGACCTATGCAAGCAGCTTGATCATGTGGTCAACCCCCAATTGCCCTGGTGATTGGTCATTTAATTTCATTCCCAAGTGTTTTTCGGTAACGTTCCTCACCCACTATTTCCCATATGCTGACTTAAAGCCCTGTCCTTTATCGATTATTTTTTAAACTGGCCCATGTTCCTTGCTGTTGCCAGTAATTCTGTCAAATTCACAACTGCTCTATGTGTTATCCTCATTCTTCTTATGCAGCGCCAAGTAGTTGCTGAGAAGCTGTCGCGAAATTTGTTGATATCAGTGAATCCTGCTGTTTTGCCTGCTTTCAATTTGTACCGGGGAAAAATGCTTCAAACTAGGAATATGCACTGAGTAGTGAATTCACTTCCCCCTCAAAGGCACTAGTCTACCATCATCTTATATGAGGATTGGGCGCGGATGCCTTAAAAGGTTACAGGGCACCTCTACGCGTGCCACAGATGACCTCGTCCGCCGAACAGTCCCTTAAGTTTTCACATTAAAGGAGGCGACCACTGTCAAGAAGCTACAAGAAAATAGAGAGAGAGCGGGCCTATTCTATATCACTTGGTTACACAATTTTGTCACCCTAATTCTGCCCTAGCACCCAAACTCATGCCCTTGAATGATGCCAAATCATAACTGTCATTCCGATTGTTTTTCACGCTGGGGTGATTCCTGCTTGTTATGACCCATAGGTCATTTTGCCTAGGCGATCTCCGAGGTCCCTATGCTGGTGCCGTTTCTGTTTGCTTGCAGTTCACCTAAGCGTAGACTCCTCCACGTTGCCACTGCCTGCGGACTCACCTAAATTTTTTAATCTTGGCACTAAGAGATGTCGAGTTTGCCAAAACAATGTAGAAGTGTCATGTTTCTCCCACTCCTCCTCCTCCTCGTCGTCCTCATAAAACGTATATACGCACATTAAAATACCATGCTCTACTTGGAACAGTTGTAGGGCCTGTCATATATGAGTCATCTCCTACCTTACCGCTGACGAAGAAAGATTCACCGATAGGCTGGTCTTGGCTCAATGTAGACATGCTGGCACAAGCTGTAAAACAATCAGCTGTCAAAAATTTAGTTACAAGAGAACCAGAGGACATGGTAGAATGATCATTAATTCGAGAATATACAGGGGTAAATAAGATATACTTTCAGTCAACCTAGAGGTTTTCCATCAAAAAAGTCTTCGTTAGTTGCTGGAGGGGCTGTAGAGGGTCGAAACGGATACTACTATGCCAATGGGACACAGGTTTCATCAGAAGATCTACTAAACACATAAAAATTGAGTGCAATTTACGCTCCCACTTGAACCGGAACTCTGTGATCACTTTGGCCTCTGTAAAAAAAAATGGGCACCAGTCTAATGGGCTCTAACACACAGTTCGGTTCTTGCCGTGGGCAGTGAAAAATAGTGGCCATCCGTTTTCGCACCTACACACCGACTGTCACCATATGGGGTCCTGGTTAGGTGTATTTACCATTGGGATTTTAGGCGGCGGTTCGCGGGTAACGGGCAGGTTGGGCACAGTCCTTGTGGTCGATATCTCTGACCGCACACAGACTCCTGACACAGTCCTTTCACTGAATCATGATAGGAGGGAGAAAATAGAGACAAGCCCAGTTGGTCAGATCTTACCCGAATTAATTCACCGGCGAGGCAATGAATTCAGTGCGATGACGTGGCCAGAGATACTTTATGCTGGTGGCATAGTTGATCCCTCCAACCTGCGATCAGCCTATAATTAATTTATTTAATGTGACTTTCATAGAAATACTAAACAAACCGATCGTTTGATAAGGTGAAATCTAGTTCGATTGAATAGGGGAACGAGGAAGTTGGGTGATGCTAGAGAAAGGCACTAGTAAGCCACTTCATCCAAGTTCGAGTCCAGATGTATTGGCTGAGCTCCACAATTGTGAATGGAGGCATAGGGCCAAACCTGTATTTCACACACTTTTCTCAACAAAGCGCTCTAGGTAATCGTGTGATTTCGTGAATTACAGGACAATGGTGAATCTAACTTGTCGGTCGACTTCGGATCGTTGTTGACAGGTTGAGTTTGAGTGGCGGTCGACCGTGAAATAGACACCTATCTGATAGGCTGTAAATCTACCGTAGGATAGTCACTGGGATTTTTTCTTGTCGGTACTGCCCCCTAAACGGGCCGCGTGGTAGATGTGCCGGCCCAACACGAGGGCCAGCTTAGGGCATGGCAGGCTTTATTTGGGTTGTGCTCCCATAAAAAGGCTGGGCATTGAGGAGAGGGGCATTTGTGGTACGCGTAGGTGCATTCGCTGGCTGCCTGCTATCAATTAAAACTAATCCACGCATAACTCACTCTCCTTTCAATACCATGCCGTTGAGCACATGGTGAAGATCGCTGGGGTCAACGATCGAACTGTCACTTTGTCGGCATTTTGTTAACTAGGACTGCGTCAACGTCCCCATGGTTCGTGAGTTTGCATTATTTGTAACCCTAGTGTTTCCCTGTTCCTTCTGATGCACTTTCAAACCGAAAGGAATACATAATGAAAACCAATAAAAGAGTACTTGAACAAAATGCATTCTCGTGCTGGGTACACATGGAAAGCGCTAACGTTAACTCCAGTCCGGTGTGCTTCGCTAATCAACTTACCTCTGGTAGGTCCGATAACCAAAACTTGTCAGACAGGAATAAAGGATTCGCTTTTAACTTTACCGCTGACTTGCTGTTGCAGTCTGAGGTAGTTTTGGACACCAATTAGGCAAGATTAGCATGTTGTGCATCCTTTTAAACCTCGTTCAGGGAGCCGCTTCTTTGTCACTAACATGACGGAAGGCTATATCTCTTAAATAGTATAAATTACGCAAAAATGTGATTTACCTTTGAATAAATTTGACCAGCTTTTTGTCTGAAGAAGGAAACTTTGGTCCACTGGACCGGAACTTGCAATAAGAATAAGCTACTGTTTAATTTAAGCAGATGTTCATATCTCACGTGTGTATATACAGTGTACAAACTGATGAAATGTGTTCGAAAACGTAATAAAAGTCATTTTGCGGGAAGTCAGCACACGCGGCGTGCGCCCAAACTATTATAACAGTAAAGTAAGAACCATAAGTAAAAAAGTCAGAGTTTGGTTGAGAAATTACTATTAACTAGCATAACAAAATCTAGATTTTACAAAAATCTGCAAACTCAGGTAATGGCAATATTAAAAGTTACTGATCCAATGTGAAATATAAATATGTTTTAGGCATGGGTCTGGAAAAGGATTGCAAGTTAATACAGAATAAGTATAAATACAGATTTTTTATAAATTAAATTGTTTCCAATGACAAGGACCTTCTACATGCAACGCTTAATAGCATAGGAAATTCCTTAAATATCAAGAAACGTTGGATTTCGCCCATTTTCGCCTTTATTTTCTCCAAATATACTGAACCAAATGGAATTCAATTCTAGTAAACAGCATTTTACGCCTCAGTTCAACCCATTGAACTAAATAAATGACCTCCAGTTTGTGTTTAATCCCCCAATCCCCAACCTTTCCTCAGATATGTGACCTACTGTAAGTCGGGGGAGAAGGACCCTGTCTGATCACAGGAACGCTTTCTTTCAAACTCGTACAGGTACTCACGGTCAGAGATAGAAAGGTAACAGAACCAGCAAAAGTTGTGGGAGGTAGAAAGCAATAAAATATGCGTGACTGCCTCCGGCTCTGTATGCCGACTGACTGAGATCTCATCGGAAGCCAGGCCTTAATCACTTCGAGGCTTCTCTTGCCTCTGACGTGGGTGATTAGTTTAATGTCCGTGAATTTAAATTCACGATCTGTTTCGCAGGTATGGGCAGCCACTTGTGATAATCTGTCATTCTGTCGCATAGCTAGCTTATGTTTGTTTATGCATGCTCCGACCATACGTCCTTTTTGGTCTGAGTAGGTGGAAGGAAGATTTAGGCACTGGATGCGAAAGAATTGTGATTAAATTCAAGGCTTTCGGCATGCTCAAGTGGTAGAGCATTGACTGTACTAAAGCCTTACCTGCTGATGTGGGTTCGAATCCCACCGAGGTCAATTGAATTGCTGAATAAGTTTGGATTTTGTGAGAGTATATCGCGAGGTGTTAAGGCTAAGAATGTTTAACCCTTACTGCTACGATCTTCTAGGCCCATGGTTCCTTTAGGTGAAGAGAGAGACGGTGGGAAGACCAGAGTAGTAGGAACGATATATTGCTTACAGAAGAGTTAGGGGAAAGTTGCCACTCGGACTGGCATGGTGCCATCGCGTCTGACCCTCCGGGGACGGAATCCCAAGTGTCGCAGGCCACAGCCACCGAATTGAAGTCTTGTGGGAGTCGGCCCGTGGTTGGTTGCATCGCTCGAGATTAAGCCGTGTGTGTCAGTAGATCGCTCTGGTAATTAGGCGAGAGACGGACTGGTGACTGCTGCATTGACGTGGTGACTAGGCGATGACGGATTTTAACGCCCACTACAAGTACGCCGGATCAGATTAGCCTTCGGTCCTATTTAAAGGGATTTAGATCTGAAGGAAGAAATGAGGCTGCGGTCAAGCCCTTTAAGCATCAATCCCTTTTGGCAGCCCTGTTAAAAATCTTAAAAACCACTCTGATGGGTTCCTCCAAGCGACTGCCCGTGTGCAGAACTCCTGCAACGTAAGTGCATAATTAACGCAACAAAGGAAGCCTGTCTGTAGAGACTTAAAAGGTCGACTTTTGGCCGTCAAGTAGTCAGGTGTCCCTGAGCTTACTGCGTTAATGGCAGTCATCTAAATGTTCACTGTATTTGGGTCACTTCCTTCAGAGAAGACGTCCAACTTCATACCTGCATAGTTGTGATGCAATCTGCGAACTGTACGGAACTTCCTTTGATTCCCTGGAGGACCGCGCACTGAACCTACAATGATCTTCCTACTCAGACTGGCAAAATTGAGAGATCCGGGTGGATAAACTGAGAACTAAGGCAAGTTCAAAGGAACAAAGTTATTCATATGCTAACGTTTCGGAGTGCTTGGTTGGCCGTCTATTGTCAAAGCACTGACTGCTGTTAAGCGAACAGGAGTAGAAGTGGTAGAAAAAAACTCGATCAGTCCGAAGTCTGTAAACGTGTCCGGTTCTGTTGGATTACCAGCAGTTAACGTTTTAGCTATGGCGAGCCAACTAAGAACTCCAAAACCCCAGCATATCAATAAATTTATTCCGGTGAACTCGCCTTATTTCTCAAATCCTTTTGCTTTGTTTCCATACTACAGTTGCTTCGTCATTTATGTTTTCGATAGTGCGTGTTAACAATAGGCATAAATTTTATCATGGTTGGATCCTGCTCATCGACCTATCGCGATTGGAAGATGAAATACGAGCAGTTCAGCTAAAGCACACATTCAGAAAAAAGTTTTCGCAGTCTGCGGTTGATTACTGGTGACAAGTTAGCCAGAAATGGTTATTCCAGTCACATTTGCTTTCCGCTCTCACATAAATTGTCCTATTCTACCACGTTTCTCAAAAGCGTACTAGCGAGGATATTCAAGGCTTGTGTGGCTGTTTAATAAGGACACGAAATAGAAATTCTCTGTCCACTGAAAATATATGACCTTGTGATAAATTTTGAGACGGGCAAATATTACCGTATCGCAACCCTAAAGCTAACCGTAACATGAATCTAAACGGTAACCTTTGTCTTAACATTGGACATAATCCTGACGATAACCCTTGTTAGGAGCCTAGCCTAACCGAATGCCAGCATAAATATACAGGCTGTCTTAACGCATCGTGCTTGCGGCCGACTGCCTACAGCGATTCCTTTGTCAATGCGGACTCCCTCAAGGTCGCATACCTTCGCTGGTGACCGCCTTCGGCCGACTGCCAACAATGATTCATTGTCCAGTGGGAGCGGCCTCAAGGTCTCTTGTCTACGCTATAACTGTCCCCACGCGATGATCTTAAACCGCTGGACCGCATAAACATGCACACACGCACGCGAGCCCAAGCACATGCCCAACTAGTCGCAGGTCCAATTAGGTGCGCCATGCGGCAGGTGACCTTATTCCAGTGCGCCCAATCGTGCCACTAATGAACGCGCTTGACAATTACTTATAAGCCACTGTCACACGTTAGACAGTGAGCTGCAACGAGCACTGGACACTGCCCGTCCACCTCAGGCTTGCTCCTCTCTCCGTGGTGGGACATTCAGCCCTGGAAAACGCTAGCGACACAACTGCCAACCGAGAAGGCAACTTCGGGTTTTTTATACAACATAAACGCTCATTCTGATGGCTCCCACAATTACGCCCTTCTTACTGTATTTTTCCGTGGGGATTCCAAAGGGCGTAATTAGACGGTGACACCGCAGCATGTCACCGTTACAACAACCCCAACTCTGACCTTAACCCAAACCCTAAATGTAATCCTAACCCGTACATCAATCCTAAAACTAATATTCCGGGAATTTGGCGCAAAGCCACAGTTCCTGTCCCCATTTTCTGCTTAGGCGGTCATACAAAAGATGACTGCGGGCATCGCTACGCCGCACGAATACCACTCTACTTGCATTGGCTTTCCTCTTTACTATCCAAACTGCCGTATCTAGTACCTATGCCGTGTTATGGAGTGCTAACGGAGACAGACGACTCACGGACTGCCCGAAGTCGAATGTCGCGCATGGCCAGGTAGGATCCGCGAGGAGGAACGAAAAGCCACTTGGTTTGAATCGTTGGGCGCGGACAGTTCGAGTGTGATCAAAGATAGTGTAGGTGGTGTGCCCTCGCAGGTAAGGTGTACATTGATTGTCCCTTCCATGGTGGCGGTCTCCAGCCCCACCCTCCCCTATCGACAGTTATGTGCAACAGTTGCCCTTCCTGCGAGGGCCCCACAGAGTCTTCCTTATGCCGGTAGTAGCCTCTAGTTCTATTTTCCCAGGACTGTCGTGATAAAGCTTGTGTACGATTGTTGACTGTTTTCTACATTCTTAATAAGTCTTTGTGTAATATCGAATATACCAGCTCTTTAGCTTGTCGGGTGACTGTTGCAGTTGACAGGACTCCTAGTGAAGTTTCGTGTAGATACAATCAAGAGACAGTGGATACAGATGAACAACTAAGTGCCTGTCCTAACCAGAAGGAAGCTACACTATGCAAGAACCCCAGTGCGCTCGGGTGTTATAGCCAATTGACGCGCTGCTTGATGACTCACGCACATAGGCGGCAAGCGAGGCGGCATTGCGACGTTTGGTTTATGCCGCACGTGTAAGCCAGACGATAAGGAGACTGTTTCGGGTTTCGGGCCGCCTGCAGATCTTTCGCTTTCAAAGCGTGGAATTTGTGTATTCAGTGACTATAGGCGAGTAAAAGTCGTGTGTGAGAAATGACCAGTGCTGAGAACATGCTAATGACCAAAACAACAGCCAGGGCACTGGCTATGGGAGTCAGCTTACTAAGGCTGCCACACTGTAGGTACAGGGCCATCAGGTATCCTGAGCCCTCTCGGTGCCTCGGTTGCTTCGAATGAATTCACATATTTCTCTTAATTGTTTTGATTTCGACGATTTCACCATGCACCCATCTGTCAACCCCAGCATTCCGTGTTCCTCCACTAAACATTAGCTGCGTAACGGTGATTCTCCCAGTCCTGAAAGAGTGTTTCTTTGGCAGACTCTCTAGGGCCAAAGGTTTCAGGTACTGGAGACCCACGTTTGATTGTCCGCCCAAGAATATTTTTGTGGGTACTGCTCCGCTTAACCAGGTCTTGGGTAGCGTTCGCCTGGCAAACAAGAACGTGTTCAGGTGTTTCCGTTTGGCTTCCAAATTACAAATTCTCCTCGCTACCCTTTTGGATGTACCAATAAACTTCTGGGTCCTGCCATTTGAGTAAGCGTAGAAGCGTGATAACTTCATATGCTGGAATCCTAACTTTTAGCACATCTGCTAGAATAAAGCTGAGGTTGCGGTTCAATCACAATGTACATCGGAATTCCATGCCTCGAGGTCAGCTCCTTCATTTCTGTTGTCGGCAATAGTCGTCGGAGAGTTGGAAACCTCTTGTTATTTTGACCGCACGCCCACCAACCTAATAAATATATTGTCTTGTTTAAGTACCTTCCAGACCAGTAAACACAGTTACTTGTTAGCTTTTTCATTCGTACGAGGTCTGAGCGTTAAGCATACAGTTAAATCTTATATTCAGCTGACCCAATAACGCTGTTGGCCCACGTGACGCAATGCTGTATGCTCCACGACGGATTTCTTTGATTTTTAAAAGCCCTAAGAGATATATTAGTTCAGAAGAAGGAGGTGTAACCACTGCAACAAAAGTTTTATTGTCCTGACGTTGCGGGTTTCGTCAGGAATCCTTCATCATAGGTAATTGTACAATAGTCTGAGTCATGCACTGATAGTCCCATCGTCATCGGGCTAACAGCACAGCATGGCATGGCGTGGCATAGCCGTTCGTCGTCGGCTGTTGTAGCTCTAATGTGCTAAACGGTGGTGAAAAGAAATTAGAAGTTCCTTGTCACCCTAGTGCAGGATACGTGTTGCAAGCACCCCCTTCTGAGTTTCTGTACTTTCAGGTAAACATGACAGCACGCATGGAGCACCAAAATTTCTGCCTAGCTAAGTGCTGAGCGGTGAGTTCCTAGGTCAAGGTAAGGACTGTCTATTACTAGGTCACTGATTTACACACAGGGTAAACAATTAATTTATAATAGTGGCACCCGAGGCCCCCACCCCACGAGCCAAATTTGAAAATAATTTACGAGATCCCTTTTGGCTCTTACCTAGGTCATCACTTCAGTGAAAAGAGCAAAACACTATGAGATTGGCAAGGAGGAAGTATCCCTTGTCGCTTAGGCCGCAACACTGTGTAAAACCTGGAACCGTGTCTACCGTCTGGGATTTCAAAATCATACCCCTAGAGAATGACTATAAATTCTAACAAACGGGGAAATATTTGACTATATTCATTTGTTGACATGTCTTCAATTAAAATCAACTAGTTGAACATAAGTATTTGGGAGGTGGTGTAACTCAGTCTCGCACAGGCGGAAAGTAGGCAAACTACAATGTGGAATCTATGCGATAGTAAATTCTCTATGTAGGAGCCATTTATTCGTGTAAGCTTACAATTTCCTGATGAAACTGCGGAGCGACATGTGAAGGAAACCAATGCCAGTGTTGACTATCCAGCACTCGACCGACATCATCTGCCATACCTTACCATCAATATCTCACCAATAAGGTAATTTAAATTGGTAAAGCAATTAAAGATGTAAAATGGAATAAGAGAATGCAAGCATTCCCGATGCCTCGGGTGACAACGAAAGGCAGAATTAAGCCTACACGCCAATCCATTGCGTCTGGATAAATATTTAACCAGCTAAAGTTATGGTCAGTGCTACGGTAAGTGCCAGGGCCACCTGAACCTAACCTTCGTCGTCAAGCTAACCTTAACTCTGGCCTAAGCTACAACCGTTAGCTGCCACAATCAGTGGTTTGCATCACAAATAAGCAAGTATTTCAAACTACCTCACTGAATTAAGTAGCAAGATAAGTAAAGTTTAAGCATTACCGGGGATGGCAATTGAGCTTAAACCTACCATTGTTAATATACAGGGTGTCCCAAAAAATGTATACACATTTTAAATAATTGTAAGCTTAGTGTTTAGTATAATTTTATTATTTCACAAATGAAGACAATATTTACGAGGATAATTTTATTGTTTTTGAAATACATTTTAGCTATTGCAACAGTAGCTGAACTGAGAGAAGCTGTAGTGCGTCGTGCCTGGCTGACTAGCTCGCGTCGAAATGCACTTTCTCAAAGGCTTACCGATGCGGTTTCTCGAGGTCTCAATCAGCCAATAACATTCCCCGCATTGGGCAGGCGAAGAATGGCATGCTTGCACGCGTTCCCGATGCAAGCTGCCTCTCTGCCCAAAATATCCAGGCCGACCTATCCAATGAAAGCTCTCCCTCTGTCTGTCTACTGCCTCGAGTTCTCTCAAACAGTGACTTGGGATCCGGTGATCTCCTGAGCGTACGGGCTCTCCCGAGTCAATCTACTCTCATCTATTCTCCTCTTCTTTGTGTACATAATAAACTCCTGCTACTACATTGGCCTCCATGGACTTCTCTTCTACACTAAGTAACCATGGTCTGAAGATCGCAGTTGCTGGGTTTGACTCACTTAACCCCCTGTGATAAAGCCATTGAGCATGAATGCACCCAAATACCAACGCAAGTGTTTCATGGCGTGTGCGATTCCATTGGATCGCGTTTTCCGCAGTATCATGATCAAAATGGATGTCAGTTTGAGAACATTCAATGAAAAAAACAATAAATTAATATTGGTGAATATTTTTACGTTTTTGAAAAGATAAAATTATGATAAACACCAATTTTACAATTATGTAAAATGTGTATACATTTTTGGGACACCCTGTATTTTATCGCGAACGAGAGTACAACGATCTCGTGGCGCAATGGTTAGGGTCATGGACTGCTAAGTTTCAGGTCACGGGCTCAAACCACAATAGCTGCAAAATCCGAGGTTAAGTATATCTGGATGGTACCGGCTAGCAAGTCAGCAATTACCTTTAGCTGACCCAATTGTGAAAAAACTTGCGACGTTCGACGGTATTTGAACCCGCATAGTAAAGAAGGCATTTCCGCGAAGCCTATGCTCCCCCAGTTGAACTATAAAACGCCACGCCTGTGCCGTGAATTAAATCACACTTGGATCGATTTTACCCGCCCAACTTTACCGCTCCTATGGAATCCATCATTAAGGATCACCAAGCTGATCATTCCACCAAACGTTTTCCGTTACAACAATTGAGGGATATAACGGTGTGTCAATGTTACAACTGGCCTCCGATGATCACATCGTGCAAACGGCTATCAATGGTACTGGAGGATTTCTCCGGCTCACGAGTCTTCCAATCAAAGGAATACGCTACCCAACTCAAAGGAGGGATGTGTTAAGACGGTAGTCTGACCAAAGGCTAGCAACCTTGTCGACTCTCCTAAGGCGTTGTGCCTGCTGCCCACCACCGCAATGATTCATTTGTTCAATAGCGTTCGCTGGGCTGGGCCAAAGCAATGACCTTAGACCGGACGCGCGTCAACTGGTCACAGTTATCCCAATGCCGTGTTAGGATTATTCCTAAAGAGCAGCCCGAATGAACTCTCAGGTCACGCTATCAGTCCGACCCCCCCCCCCCACACACACACACACAAAGGCGCATTCAGCCGTGCGCGGGCAGCCGATGCGGCCAATCAGGCCACAAGAGAACGCGCGGACCATCTCTTATAAGCCACTGTCCCTAGCACATGGGGGGAGTTGCATCATACACCGGATAGCAAGGACACGCTAGTTCGCTCCCAATGCCGGGGTTTGCCCCGAGGCGGGACAAAGAGCACGCTGGAGATCAACCGGCGGCAACAGCCACACGAGACAGCACCTCAGGCTTTTGTACACAATAGACTCTCCTCCGGCTGGATTCCAGAATTATGCCCTTTCTAATGTGTTCCTTCCTTGGGGATTTAAACAGGGTGTAATTCGACGGTGACACACGTCAGATGCCACCTTTACAACACCGGCGATACAGAACTCGTCATTATAACAGATTGATTGACTGACTTTGAAAAACATAATCATTCGCACAGCTCAGAAGAAGAAAAAGATGCGACCACTGGAACAAGACTTTTATTTTCCTGGCCGAAAGACCCACTGCCACAGCAGGAAACGGCTGGAGTCGTTTACAGGATTTAGTGCAGTTGTGGGCAATGCAATTACGTCGCAGAAACCGGGAGATTACTCCGGACGCGAGTGGCCGAGCATGCAGCCGCGGTTAAGAAGAAAGAAGCCAACTCCCAGGTTGCAACTAAGTCGACGGGACCCGGCCATATTTTCAAGTTTAGCGAGGCCGAAATCCTCGCAAGAGGTGAAAACTGCGTGAGTCGCGAGCTGCTTGAGTCATGGTTCTCAGCCCCAAGTCCATCGACAAGCGCAACGATTTGGCGAATCCCTATCGCGTGCTGAGAAATTGCCTGAGCAAGAGAATCAGTCACGTGGGAAGGGGCGGGCCCAGCAAAAACTTGGAAAACAGAGCGAATAATTGTCGCGCTATTACCAAGCTCGCATTCAACAAGGCAAGGAAATCGCGGCAATTAATAAGTCGAAGCGAAGTGTCAAGCCATCATCGCACGAATTAAGACCCCAAGCGGTAACTACAGGCGACGGAAGGATAAGTATAGCACGCACGCGGATGGCCGCTACGAACTATAAATACCGTGCAATGTGTGCATGTTTCACCCTTATCTGCGCATGGCTCTGATTATCCTACCATTACCTATGACGGAACCCGAAACGTCTGGAAGATAAAAATCTTGTTCCAGTGGTTACAACTTCCTCTGAACTGCTTCCTGGAACTCGCATATTCACTTCCATTGGTATTAGCACAGATGTTAGTTGCGGTTCAACGCTTGACTATGCGAACTCGGGAGGTGGACAGCTCAAATCTGTCCGGCCGAAAGCATTTTCGATTTCTACGAGTCTTCCTGTCTCCTACATTCCACCAGTAAACGTGTTTGAATTACTAGGTGCAATCTCCGGTTAATTAGTTTTTTTTTCAATAGCAATACCAGGCAAAGTCTAGTGGGAAATAAACTATCCAGCACTCCGTAGATTACCCTTGTTTAGAAAGGCCTGTTTAAGTCTCATCATAATGACCGGAAAGAGAGATACCTAAGCAAATCGAACAATATGTATTCAAAAGCAAAAGTTCCATCATCACTTGAGTTTAGTAATCACTATGACTATAAACCCAACAGGCCTTAATCACATCGATAAATAGCAAATACAGTCTGAACCGAAACTTGGCATTTTGGCGAAGGTTAATTAAAGGCCAACGTAACATTTGTGCAACTGACAAAATACGCATTTTCTTCAGCACGGTCAGTCCCTTTTCAGATAATATTAGTTTCAACTAATCCAAACGTCTCTCAAATTCAAGGAAAAAGTTTTATTCTGTAATTTTATATATCTGACCATGATCATCGTCAGTGGATGCATTCGTGAAGACTTGAGTAATGGTTTAGGTCGAGAGTATCCGAGACTATCTGAAATAAAAATCTGACTTAAAGAGATGGCCAAACAGTAACTTGGAGGGGCTAGGTATATAATTTGTATGCGATCGTGAAATAGCGTTTGATTACTTCGGACAGCTATGATCTGAAAGGATAAACTTTGCGGGAAGAGCGATTGAGGCAAAAATAATTTGTAGGGCCCCTCTAGATATCGATTTCCCCGCCCAACTGCTTAACGTATTTTGTGGTCAGACATTTAATTCTTGGCTAGTGAGCGCAAATTAATAGGTAATTGTGGCAGAAGTGATGAAAAATATTAAATTAAAAAAGATTATGTTTGTTTGAATATGCTAAGTACAATTAAATTCAATCAACATAAACTTTTATTGCGTAGAATGCGAATGCTAAGTGACGGAACTTGACCTTAGGAAGGCGGAATTTAACGAAAAAATGTAAAGCCAGGCTACCGAAAATTTAAAGTACTTTTTTATCATAAGTTGACGGAATTTTTGCGGCCTCTATAATCATTCTTGCCGCAATAAATAATGGAGGGTCAGATGAAACCGCTGACTGAAACATAAGTTCAAAACAACAGCAGGCGATGGATTGAATTAAATATGACGATTCCCATAACAGATGTTAGAACAGTATCTTTCCGTGTGCCAGGCGCTCGAAAAATCAAAACAAGTCAATAAGAGTAAAACGGCCAGAGCGGAAAGAGATAGATTGAAAAAGTAATCCACAGGCCAAAATTTGAATTCACTTACCGCAAAAAATCGGAAAAGGGTATTAGAAAAGAAATGTAGTATATGCATCATTTGGCAAGGTTATCAGCTCCTTGGTCCTTCTAAATGCTACCATTTGTACCATCTCTAGCTAATCTATGCATAAATTTACAGATAGATTTGATATTTGGTAGGTATTATCGCCAAATTTATAAGCAAATGCCTTTATTTCAGGAAGATAAGGTAACAACTGTACCTGTCCCCATCGTATGGAAGCAGCTCATAAACACTGTTAATACAACAAGATTTTTATCTTTGGCCATCCTTAAGCATCTCACGGGTCACTAAATGTTATATAGGCGGTTTACAGAGAGCATTGTTTGTTCGGTCACAAATAAGGGCAGCCTAGAGCCATAACTGTTAAACCGGCTCACACTTTAAGGATTTTAATCGATCTGATCGCTCTTCCATATCTCCCATAAGGTGATCTGGATCCAACATCTCTTTGTTAATAATTTCGTATCGTCCGACATCATGATAAAATACACAACTTTCGAGTTCAATTATGTAACAAAACACTCATTAGAGAGGTATGTGTAAATCTTCATAAGTAAATTTACATCTGACTGACTAAAGACTCTTCTTATGAGAATGTCCATACGGGCAAAAGAGGTACCGATTCTAAAAGCTTATTCTATGGGAAAAATATGAACTTGCACTGAGAAGCGGAGTCGGGCCGCCTGTCCCCTAAATTAATGCAAGTTGCTCTGCCGCGCAGTGACGCAGTGGCTTCTATTGGAGTCGCTCTGCAACTCGTAGAAAAGGGGATGTAGGCCGTATTTGAATGGCCGCAAATCGCACTATGCGGGGCTCAACAGTAGAGTACTCGGGGTTCAGCAGTTCCATTCTGTCGGCTGCAGACATTTCTTTGTTTGTAGATAGAAGAGTTCAAATGCTTAAGCGTTATCCGTGGTTGATTCCCCCTTAAGAAGTGTTTCCCCACTCTCCATAATCCAACAGTAAAATTGTTCTTTTCTTCCATTTTTCGTGTACATGCCACCAAATTCCCGGCTGACAAAAATGCCCCAGTCTGGACGGATTGATTTCAGTGGGTGCTCGTTGTGCCAATGGTTAAGGAGTCGCTTGTTCTAATCCACTGTTGGAAGGTTTGAAGTGGCAACAAAATGGGGTCCTCGGTAAATTTCCCTGAGTAAAATTACCACTTTTTAGTGTCGCTCCTACAAAAAAGACTTCGATGATTTTCCTAATTCACCTAATAATTGGTCTTCTAAAAAAACAACAGCCACGATTCGTATCGTCGTTGTGTACTAGACACTATTCTACATCCGAGGTCAGACCACTTTATGTAGGCACTGGCTCATAATTGCAGGCAGAAGTTGCTTGCTTTGGATTTAGAAGTTCATTTCCTGAAATCAACTGTTCGACTGTCAGTTCGGACGATGTCCACCGCGCGCTCCACGACATGGTGATGTAGGGACGGTGACTTGCCTTGTATCTACCGTACTCTCCCTTATCACACATGACAACGAGCAACCGTTTTCCAATGCATTGTTGTCCGATGCAGAATCCCGGTTCCGTGAAAAGGAAGGGATACTGAAAACCCACACTGTACTTGTGCCCACCGTTTCCCCGTTCCAAACTGCTATCATACTACATGCCGCGGTTTTCCATCTGAATAATCCTAACTACTCACAAAACCTAGTAGCAAACTTATTTATGATTTGTCATCACTAGTTCAATCCCCTAAGTTCATTTCTTTTGACGTTGCCTGTAAACTGGCAACACATTCCATTATTTATAGATTTAGTTTTTTTACTGTGATAGTAGACTTGCCTTGCATCTACCATCCTCGTCCTACCCCCACTCCCCTGAACCTAGTATCATGGCAGACAAGGAGTTAAGCAGCGGAATCGGACCCAAACGGAATGGCACGGGATCACCACCGGTGAATCGATCTATCCTGTAATATTTTATGCGAAATAAATTAAAATATGAATGTTTTGAACGTATGGTTTTCAATTCATTCCTTAAGAATGCACATATACAAAGAGAGTTAGAATCTAAAAGCTTAATTATTTCTCATAATTGGATATACGTTGAAGAAGGCATAGTATGCAAGCGTGTGTGTCATGCAAGTGAGCAAATGAACCGCCAAGGTGAAATGGAAATTGTGATTCACATGCCGAAAGCGTCGGATGCCGTACTGACACAGTTTTTTGCGGTATTGAGTGCAGAAGAAAACTACGATGGTTAGGCGCTGACCTATTTGTAACCCGTCAAAGCTCTGTGGCGAGGAGGAAGGCATTGGTTGTCATGGCAGCGACTGCGCACTTGACACGCTATGGCGCTCCACGTGCAGCTGCAGTTCATTTTGGTGAACAGTGAACTATTATGGCAGGCTTGAGCCTCCCGCGGCTAGCTCCATTCTTTTAAGTGACTCCATGGTGTTCGCATTTGAGTTCACACTTCGCTACTCCTGTTCTTGGGGCCCTGGTAGGCGGCAGAGCCAATCGCACGACAGGTTGTCGGTATCCACCCTATAGACTAGGCTTAAATTATCCCTTAGTTGATCGCTTGTGCACGCTGTCTAGAATTTAAGTAACCTAGAGTTGAGTAAGGATGACTTCTATGGTGGTCTAAACAAAACTAGGGAACAGGAACGCTCCACCCACTTAAAATAGGCGGCCTTTTGATGAATTTCAGGAAGAGTAAATACTTGCACGTCTTAACCCGAGCATAATGGTAAGCTGTGACCTTTATCTTCGCCCTTGTGCTACCACAAATCCTGCAGTTAAGACGAACCCGAACCTTGAACGCTAACGTAATCCAGACCCTAACCCCTAACTTAAACCGACTTCTCAACTTGATTCTAAACCTATTTCTCCGGAATTGGGCGCAAAACCACATTTATTGTAGACGATTATTACTTGCGTCTCACATTTTCAAAATTCAGAATTCCGGAGTAAGAATCGTAGATTGTATTTAACTCACCGGAGAGACTGACCACAACTTCGATATTCAGGCTGACGCTTGAGGCATAATACTCAGACGCGAATTCTGTCAGCAGACCTTCGGACCTGCCCGCGGCCTGCAAAATCCTACGCCATTGTGTAAGCTAAGGACAGGAAAAGGTCAAACCGAAGGCAGGATTTGCAAAAGAAGAAGGCCGTGACGAAACAACCTGAAGAGGGAATAGGATTACCAGCATCCTCTACCGTGGGGACGAAACACAACACTGTCTAACATCAATTTATTCCAAAGTCAACTCGGAGGGCCAACCAGTGAACGGAGAAAAATCAATCAGCCCGTGCCCAACACTTACAGCCACAACTTTAAATTGCCGATCTATAGAGTCGGTTTTCGCTTCGAAAAAAGACAGCCAACCCAGCTGTCTGAAAGGTCAACAAACCAACACATTCCTTCTGGTGAGCTAAAGATGATCTATGACATTTCCGTGTCCTGTTTAGATGGCCACACAAATCACCCTTACGAAAGTTGTATCAAAAGCCTAGCACAAATACACTTTAGCGAATCAAGGTATGTTTTCATACTACTATTCTGCCAAAGATACTGACGTCTAGGTCGACTAACGTGCGCCATACAGCTTTTAGGCTGTGCTGCATCGCTCGCGCTCACCTACAACACCAACGCCTCTTGGCCTCCCCTAGTTTTCGAAGGAGATGCGTAGAGGAAATACTACCGGGAATTCTGTTCCGTCCCCATTCCAAGGTGCCCAAATACGGCGGCAAGTACTCAAAAACGCTGAAATTGCCGTACCTCCATCAACTCCAAGACCATTGGCTGGTTCCCGTTGTAGAATGATCTAATTTTTGCCCAGAATAGTCCTGTGTGTCAAAGGGTGGTCTGTAAAAAGTACAGAATTCGAATTAATTCCCCTGTCATATCAGTAATTGCGCTAGGTACCGCCTGAGAATGGGTTTGTTCGAGTATGCCGTCTCAAGGTCCTCTGCGATACAGCTTGCCACGGCATCCTTTACTGTTTAATTAGCAAGCGCTTCAGCAGACATTATAATTGCTTCCAATCTCCAGACGAGAATAGTGAATGAGCTACTGGTACGGACAGTCAAACATCTCGCTGAAACACAAACAAACAGCATTTAGAGCGCACTGGATGTTTATCGGCCTCGTCCAGCTCTTAATTGGAGGTAGGATGGGTGTAAGATCAGGCCAATCTAAGAGAAGATCAGAAAAATAACGTATACGTCCGACGGCGGAAGTCAGTGCCCGTTTTACTTATTCTTGTGATGGGTCGGCAAATCCCCTAGCCTATTTGGACGATCTGGCCGCTAAGTTGCGTCCACCAAGCATGGCATCGACATGGAATACCAACTCGTCCGACAACACCTCAACACTGTGGGCGCTCTCTAGTTTGCCAATCAAAGTTCTTTTGGAGATCAAGGCAGCGTCGAGTTTCCACACCTTGAGAACTCGAGGCAAACCTAAACATAAGAACAATTTTTCGAGATCGATCAATGACTGACCGATAACGAACACTAAACAAATGAGTCAAATAGGTAACGACAAAAGCGCAAAGGCTTTATAAGTTCAACGAGGCTTAATTGGCTAATCAAATAGAGTTCCCATCCCGCGAGCACAGTAACGCCCTTTTACTGACAGCAACGTTAGGGAAGAACGGCTTTCATTTACCTACGCTAATAACAAAATGGCGTAAAGACCTCCCACTCGATTTTGCTGGCAAGGCCTTTAACAATCGTGTCGAATGTTGACAAGAGATGCAGTTAGCCAGCCAATAATAGAAAAGAGCGCACTAATAGAGCTTCAGCATATGATATACTACGACCTTCAGGCAAACCAGCCGCGTCAGTGAGATATGACAGGTGACTCGAAAGCCACGCAATTTTAAGCCGCTCCATCAACCGTAAAAGGAGCGATATTCTTCTTTTACACAATAAAGCATAATTCATAGGTTGAAGCTTTACTATAAATTCCAGTTCAATTTACAATCGTGCTCTTTCTCTGGCAGATTCAAACTGATGCAAATACGCAGTTATTTTCGCCTTTACACGACTGAGAATACTTGAAATCAAGGAAATAAAGGACACTGTGAACGTGAACGCAAAGGGGAGGGGGGGGGGGGGACTCAGACAAGGCACCGACACAATGGACGAATACTAGTCTGAAGAAAATGATGAGTACAAACAATCGGGGGAAAAGCACCGGCAACATGCAGGCAATCAGGGAAGCCAGGCGGCAAGCATCAGTCGAAACAAACAAGATAATCAGGGATAGCACAGCCACGATCGAATTGCCTTCAGGCCGACCCCGACGAACGGAGCAGTGGGAGTGGAGTACTCATGCAGGGCTCAGTAGCCCCCAGTGAATGGAACTGAGAGGAAACGTCAACTTGTAGAAAACTAACTGTACACTGTTTTGTTCTGTGATGCGAACCAGCGTGACATAAGTGAATATAGACAGTAAAACTGAGTGTAAAATTGCGCCTTGTGTATAAAAGTGCGCACATGCGTGATCTATGTCCAACTAGCATCACTGTCCATAGCGGAGTACGGGATAATGCGAGGAGGTGGGATTGGAAAAGGACTGTTCTGAATCAGGTGGTTACAGTTCATAACGGCTGATACAGATTGTGGTGGGGGCTGTAATGTCTCGGAAAAATCCATAGGTGCGGCAGTAGACGTTGGGGGAAGAAAAGAAGCATCAGCAACTGGGGAAGAAAAAGTATAGTTTGATCGATGGCTGGTACTTGGGGGGAATGTGGTGGGGTCTGCAATAAGAGTACGGGAGTTATGCATCGAACCGGAGTCAATTATTAACCGACCAGCGTCCTCACCCTCAGATTCCTCTTCCGAGTGTAGAACTTCGAGGGTAGACTTCAATAGTTTAGTATAGCTTAAGCCAACTTCCCCATCGACCCTCCGAACCGCAGGAGAAACTGCTACCTCAGAATGAGTAGGAAGGGACGAAATGCATCGAGAGGAGGCAGGGCTGTCACTTGGGGATAGGACATTCAGGTAGCCGGGATCATCATCCATTCGCGGAACAGATGAACGCAGAACAACGTCGAGTGGGTCTTGGATAGTCTTCAAAGTAACCAAAGCCGAGTGTTCTCTACTCCCACATAATTCTTCTAAACGAAGAAATTTACTCGGGGTATCCACAGAAGAAGTCGAGATGGGAGTGGTTAACGGTAAACTTTCTAATGTTTTTAGCACTTCAGTACTTTGAGTAAATGAAGCAACTTCGGAGTGCTCAGTAGATAGCGGACTGGTCCTTTGAGTAGCATGATAAGGATCAGGCTCCACATCACTGCTCTGGGAGACAGAAGATGAGGGCCTCGGCTTGCGGCTGCACGTCCTGCTGCTAGAACGGCGACCACGGGAGGACTGTCTGGTTGGTGCTTCAAGGGGAGCAACGACCTCGCTATCGACCGAAGGACTTTGAGCCAAAGGAGGATGCTGCGGTTCGGTGTCTTCGTTATCATTATCAGTAATCGGTTCATCCGTACATGGAACAGATTTCGCAGCAAACCCCTCTTCAACCCACCCTGATCCGTCATCATCACTCCCACTTTCTTCACCAGCGTCCTTTGCCTTTGTTTGAAGCTCCTGTTCCCTGCACCGGGCAGCCTCCAACGCCTGATCAACGGCCTGTTTGTAGGCACCCCGCTTTTTCCGTCTGTCTAACTTTTTGTCATAGTGTTCAAGAAATGGCCATAATTTATCGCAGGCCATGTAGGAAACCTGGTCCCAGGCAAACCAGCGGACACAAGCAGTACCCGTGGACTCCTCTTTGGCGATGCTGGTAATGCGGGCCGGCCAAAATGGCCAACCTGACAGTTTGCACCAAACAATATCGCCAAGGCGAAAAACGGAACCGCCATCTGGAATTCTAAAGCGTCGAACAAAGCGACGACCACCGTTTGAGATATTAGGTGATTGCTTCGGTACTGGTACAGGAAGCATTCCCTCTGGATTTGTCTTCAGTCGGTCGTCAGTATCAGATGATGTCGGTAAGTCCTTCGCACACTCAGGCTTTGGCGAGGATTCAGAAACTAGCTTCATCTCGTACCCGTTAACATCAGTCTGTCCGACCTTCGGGCGTCCCTTCGGTTGTCTGACGTTGCGGTTTATTTTGATCTTAATTGGCGGAATGAAGGTTGACTCCTGAGTCGGATTAGAGACAACCTCATAGTCAGGCATGCTTGGCTGGTCGGGAGGACGCAGGTTCACGTCAGTATTGGCGGTTCCAGCTTCATGAGGCACAAGTGTGCACGCTGGCAAAGCGGCCTCCGGTTGGGGGGAGGAGGGCGGCGGCGGCGGCTCAGCAGCAGACTGAGGTGCTTTCTGCCTACTGCTGCTTACAACAGAGACATCAGGAAATATGGGGTCGGCAAGTTTCCGTCGTTTCTCAGTGGAAGCGGACACGGAGGTAGAGGTAGGACTCTTGCCAGCTTCTTCTGTGTCACGGATTCGTTCGGCACGGATCCAACGGTTCTTTGGTTTCTCATAGCAACCTGATCGGCGTCGTCCAGAGGCAGAGTTTGATGTGAGCCTCGGAGAGGTTGGAGGGACTTCGGGCGCGGAGGTGGAAGAACCGAGGGTATTTTCACGTGTTACGGTTGGCCCTTGGATACCGTCATCCGGGATGGGAAGAAGAGTTTTTGGGGCGGGACTCATCCCATCTTGAGATTGGTTTGATTTTGATTCTGAAGCCCCTGACTCCTTGGTGTTAGAAGCAGAGGAATCGACTTTGGCCTTGATGGGTGCGTCCGAGTTTTTAATGTCTGAAAGGGATCCATTTAAGGATTCTTCATCGGGAGAACCGAGTGTAACCCTATGCCTGCCGGGTTTCCGTGACTTCTTAGATAGGTCAGTGGAGACGTGGCGTGAGGAATTGTGACGACGACCCGTTGGCATCGCAACCTGAGTACGTGAAGAACTTTGATACTGAGCTTTTATTCGGTCTTTTCGGAGAGGTACTGTCGATGGGCCAGATTCTAAAACATCAAAAGGATGGGAAGTCGGTTTTGGAAGAGGGCTAATTTTGTCCTGTAACTCGGGAGTGGAACCTATAGACGGTTCAACAGATACAACTACTGCAGTATCAGTGTCAACATCACGTCGTTTTTTCGGGTGTGATGGACTCCGACTAGACCGCTTATGGTCCCCTTTACGACGTGAGGATGATTTGTGTTCCGTGGCAGAACCATTGTCTGCATCAGAGCTACTCCCAGTCTCTTTCGACTTGAAGCAGGACTCTAATTTAGGATATATCGGTGGAGTAACGTGCCGGATCTCGGAGGCAGTAGGCGGTGTTGCGGTGCCGCTTGGGACGGTGGTGGATTGTCGGATGACTTCTGTGGAGGGAGTCCGCAGAACTCGTGCAGACTGTGTATCTGATGAGGTAAAGGTTAGGGGAGTAGATAACGATTTCGGATCTTCAAGGGGAAAACTTTTCTTGCACTTCCGGCAGACAAACTCGCGTGGCCGAAGAACCCGAGGGAAGCGGTGGGAGAGGTTTTGACTGGTGCGTTTAGACCCAGGCTGGAATACAGTAAGCTGCGACGGCTGACCATCGGCCTTGTAACTGTACCTTTCGATAGAGCAGGGGGCCGTCTTTATGGGGAGGCAGCTGTCAAGACCAACCGGAGGAGGCCACTGAGGTGTGCCAAGGACGCGCTGCTCGTTGACATCAGGAGCAAAAGACCTAAAAATAAGGGAAATAAGTTGTCAGATCAACACTAGTCTAAAGCAACTCTGGGCAGATGGAGGATATCGCAGGATCAAGCAGTTTCGAAGCATTGTAGAGCACTATATTTTCACTGGTTTTATATCATCTTATGTCCACCAAAAGCTTCGTCAGCTGTGACTTAGGGCCGACTATATGAGTTACCTGTACTTTGAAATCGAACAGCAGACACGTGGTTTACGCTCGGTAGAACCGGTCTGAAACGCAATCCTACCGGTAAAACACAGTTTAGGGTAGAGGGTAGGAACTATGCGATCTCAGAAATATAAAGTTTTCCACAGAACGCGATTAGACCAGTGGTCAACAGGGCGGGTATTCTCGCAGTACAGGCGCCTTTGCAATGCATTCCAAGGAGGGCTAGGATTGAGATACGGGAGTAGACGTGCGTTGTTCCAAAACGAGAGGAAACATTAGCAAAAAGTACATACCAAACATCTACATAGCAGCTCTAAACAAGGGACTGATTAGACTGAAAATAGATCTACCTTAAGAGTCAAGAACAAGACATTTATCAACTGGTACAATTGGGGGTGGGCGGAGCCACCATAACGCTGAGGTTTGATCATGTCTTATTGCACTATTTTCTCGTCATGGCCATTTCCTATCTTGCACTCTTCCTTAAACACTTTTTCCAAAGAAGGCATATGATCGAACACCGGAACGATTTGTATTCAATTCTATGCTTTCGGGCTCCTGCAGGAGTCCATCGTCAAGGGTTGAAAAACAGCAACAAGTGGGGTGACTACTTGTGGCGTGTGTACACCAACTAAAATTTGAACGTGTAGAAAATCAATAATTGTGTGTTTTTGCCACCGACTCGCCACTGTGGACTATGTTAGTCTGTGCCAAGTACGTTCCAAGTACGAACTCTAGTAACGCTGTATATGAACACAACCCACAAACTACGAGTCTATTCAATAAACAAACAGTAGGATACGGTAAAAATCAGACAGCTGACTAATGGCAGAAGCTGGACAGGCAACGGTGTGTATGCAGACACATCTGTTCACTTAGTGGGTAAGCGTGATTTATACACTATTCCCAACGTCAGAATGCATAATGCCGAATAGAAATTGCATGGAAAATATTGCTCAGTGCGTCAGCAACGGGGTAATTCAGTGCTAAACGGCATAAATGTAAGCTGCACAGATGAAACTTGACCACACTCAATATCGACCCTAGTCCCGGCACAGATACTAGCTAGAAGCACAGACATGTGACCGCCGATTATCGTATAAATCTTCAGAAAAAAAGGACTAAGAGTAGAGAATACAAAAAATTCAAAGCTTAAGTAAGGCAGAGCCTCTCCACTAAGTGAAAAAGCAGGTGATTTTTTAACTGCAACTAGCAGTAGCAATGTGAGAAACAAACCCCAAATTATTCATTGTGGCGCTGGCATTATGGACAAGTACGTCGATTTGTAAGAAGTAAATACTGAGGACAGGAACGAGCGAACTGTAATTGCCTAAGCTACAGCAATAGGACCCAGATTCTGGGGTAAAATAGAAATGCGTCGGCAAAAGCATATTATAATCGTTGATTTCCTTACTAATTAAACATCTCCAAAACGAAAGTATCAGGATTAATATATTTCCCTCCATGTACAAATTGCACTCTGTTTTGTTCAGATGACGCGTTAAATTAACTAGCGGGCAAAGTCTCGAGTAAATAGGGGTGAAACAATGGAAATACATAGGTCTTAGCTTAGAACGGTGTTGGTACGATTGGTAAGTGGGTTGAGTAACCAAACGCAAGAGTTGATACGGAACAGGAAGCTTAGCTCAAGTATTTTGTAACAACCCATGCCTTATTTATCAAATAGAAATAATCAGTTGCATACATAAAAGGTCACTACACTGGATAGACGGAACTGCGCATAAGTTTATCCACTGGCAATCAGATCTTTAAGTCTGGTGCATAAGCAGTCACGGACCGGCAACAACGGTGCTATCATGCTGGAAAGGTATGGCGCTTAGACTGCAGTTTAGAATAGAGCAAATTCTGGAAACGGCACCGTAGCACGGCGATCGTGAACAGTCGTTAAATGGGTGTGGTTACTACTAGGTAACATCGAGAGAAAGCCACAAACAATCTAGGCGACTGTAAAAGACCACCTCAAGTATTATCTAAATTTAACATTGTGGTCTACGTTACGGCATTCACGATAACAAACAGGATACGTGATTCTGATCCAATTATTCACGTGAAGATTATGCGAGCTGGAGTGTTCAATTGGAAACTGAGGCTTGGCGTTAGGTATTGGAAGGCCTTTTGAGCTTGGTACGCGATACAAAGGAATTTTGCACCCAAAGTCCAACAGCACGTACTTTTCGCCAGTATTATTTGGACGCCTGCCGCCCTGAATGCCCTGACCCAAGCTTTCGGGAAATCATTATCCAGGAAGTAAAACCTACCTCACAGCGCCTCACATATCTCATCTAAAGGAGACATGACGTGACGATCGTCATCTTGGAATTGGTGCAACAATGATCGACTGGAGCACATAGGACTGAAAGAATGCTATGTTATCGTTGACGTTTCTGGCTATGCCACATTCACTAACAACCAGCAGATGCACAGGTTGGCTTAAAAAGTCCCTCATCATGATCTGCTGACTGTTGCTGGAGTCTGCAATAATCTAAATGAGCAAAGCGATACTCCAACCCATTTGTTTATTGACCGTTTTGAACCTAACTCTTGGTGCAACAATGACAGAATGCTGAGAGTCCCTGTCCATAACCGGTTATTTGCCACCAAAATGTACCCCTAGTACCGCCATAAATATCTGCTGATTTGACATTCAAACAGTGGCCGAACGGACCAGATCGGCTAACTGCATTCTATTAAGTCCATGGTTTTGTAACAAGGTATATAGCAGCAGATCGGTTCATTATGCTAAAAGTGGCAGCACCCGCGGGTCAGACATAACTCCTAAAATTAATTGCTCATCGGCTTCCAAAGTGTCTCGTGCAACGCGTCTTAATATCCTAGCATTTTGGCAACCCCCTTTTACCAAGGCCCTGAGACTAGTTGAAGATGGATGCAGCAAATGGTCTTTGTTTAAATTCATAGCAATTTGGCAATTGTATGGACACTCAGATACACCGGATCGGCACAAGAACTCATAAGCTGCATGTCCGGACTACGCAAATCAAATGCCGAAACAATTGTCCTACCGCCAGGTCCAGAAAATAAGGGCAATATCGGCTAGAAGCGATAACCGCAAAAACGGTTATTTTGAAGTGCCGCTACCTCAATGGAACAAGCAGCAAATGACTGCTACACTCAAAAACTACTTCCTCGTCCACACATCGAACCCGCTACAGGAATACTGTGCACTGACATTCTCGGATGATTTTGAGTGTCTGGTTCAAGGGAGGAAGGATCCCGATCTGGGCTTGGGTGCACTGAAAATAAAATAGTCACAGTGCCACGCATCCTTTAATCCTGCTGTGGTTACCAACAACCAAAGGTTATTTGTTTTGTGACTTCGCGACAGCGCTTGATTCAGCTAAGCGCGAATTCCTGAAGCAGATAATGAAGGGGGACGGGGTGTCGGTAAAATTATGATCAAAACCTACTATCGGTCCATCACTGCGTAGTTTGTAGCGCCTCAAATGCGTAAAAGCCTCCCGCCTCTGACACTAAGTCACACTAGAAATCATGTGATCACAGCTCTCGTGTGGCTGGAACATGCGCGCACTCAGCATCAAGAGCGTCCAATCACAGGCGCTCAAAAGCTCTGAGACCGGCACGAACAACGACGCCCATCATGCGCCCCACAACGGGGTGGGCACAGGAAGTGTGACTGGTGTGTGAATTAGGTTATAGTGATAGTATACGTGCGCAAAATCTACCGCACTCTTCTCACCCATTTGGGGTTTAATGTAAAGACCGAGTCGAGTAGACTGGAGGCGAGATCGCGCACAACAAGTTCTGTACTCGCTCAGTCGACTAACGAAGCCAACAGTCGGTGGTGCACACAAAACAAACGTTTTGTGTGCACCACCGACAGCACCCTTAGCGGACGGTGGCGCGTCGGGAGTTATGATTAGCACCGAGCTTCTGGACCGAATACATGCCTTCTATTGGCGTCTGCCCCCTTCTACTTCTGAATGGGACCGAGTCTTTATTGTTGTGGTCAAGGTGCATATAATAACGCAACCGATAGACTCTTGGTTTGGGACACTCCAGTCTAAGCGTTAAATATTCAGGCCTGTATTCGACAAGGCCACGCCTCACCGCCTACCTACGTCTCTGTGGATTAGAAGGAATGCTGCATTCGATTTTTTGGAATTCGCAACAAGATACCAGCCGGTTGACTCTGATCATTCGGACTACCACATTGCCAGAATCAACAAATGGGTGAATGAGTTTGTCAGATAAATCGGCTTATCCAATAGCACTACAAAAATCAAAGTATCTTCGAGCGGCATCTCATCGCCTGATAACTATCATGTGAGTGAAGTGTGCCGCCTTTGCCCGAATGAGACCGTTTGCATTGGCGTCGACAACAATACCCCCAAGGACCTCGCAGGCAACCCCAAAAGAGTTGACTTCAGCTATTTCAGTACATGCTTCGCACACGTCATGAGTTTGGTGCCACTACTCTTAATCAGACGCTACTGTCTAACCAAGAGTAGAAAGGTCAGCTCAAAACTCGCCTCGACAAGGCCAATCAAGAAATAGGATGCTTCTTGGGCCTGCCGATATTGAGTCTTCGTTGCTGGAGAAAATAACCATTTTAGGTCCACTACAGCCGATCGACATACGCAAACAGGTATGATGCGCGGCACCATTGGGGCCGAATCCATAAGTTTGGATCACAGCCGTATCGAGTACATATATGTGCGATTCCAAGCGCACATCAGTGGTCGTGTTTTCGCTGCTCCAAGGAGTCCGCATACGTAGACAACTGCAGAAGATACATATGGTTTAAAGGATGTGAATGTTATTAAATCGAGGACCGGAAGACAAACCGTTAGCGATGTCCCTGTGAAAACAGTTGGATTCCTCGAGAAACAAACTAATAATCGAAGCAGTGTTTCGCAATTAATTCTCAAATTTACGGCAAGGCTCAAGTCGAGAGCGTTCCTGCCAGCGCTCTTGACTGCTGATAGCTAAATCGATCCGACATTGCAGCAGCACTCAGTGCTCTGTAATACAGTAAATGTGCTACCTCATTAAATGTTAAGCGAAATTACAAATTTTTTTCGATTCCAAAAGATTACTTAAATCGGGCTGCAATATTAATTACCGGGCAGCATCACCCTAAGATAATTCAGTCTACCAAAACGCTGGTTTTTTAAACGAACTTGTTTTCGGCCACTCACAAAAGGCACATTGTAAAAGATTACTACAGAAGTAATGCGTATTTTCGGCCATTGATTTACGATCCCCTTATTAATTTAGAAACATATTTTAGAAGACATGTACGACCGTATTCTTTCTTCACTCATTTGGTAGCAAATAAAGCTGTCTTCGGATTTTTTAACTTGAAGAAAGGGTATCTTCCGGTTTAAAAAAACTAATTATAATTCCCGAATAAATTAAATCCAACCTATCGTTACACTTGCATCAGAGGTTTCCAGACTGCATGTCGTATACACTCCGTCTAAGGCAAAACACACCTTTACGCTATTAGGAAGAAGTTAGACAGTGCTGGTACAAGTTCGCAATGAATGTGGGCCATGCCACATACCCTCTACTATCACTAATGGATGAACAGACAAAATGCTTCAAGAATGTAAATGTTATGGTTTTCGATAATCTCAAAAGAAAATATTTCGAAAAATAGCCAAAAGATATCCTATTTCAATGAATAAAGACATCATTTCCTACTAAATGGGGTACAATTAAGAATACTGCTGCGCATGCTATCTATAAAGTATATTTCAATTTATAAGAGTATCGAATAACGATGAAAACAATCACACTACTTAAAAAATCATTTATACATAGTGTTGTGTTTGCAGGCAGCTGCAGAGAATCTCGTTCAAAAACCGGCATCCTGACGCAATCCTAATAAATTGGGGTTATATTGCATGACTATTAATATTGCAACTTTTTTTTCGAATGCATGCCAGAATTTCGATCAACATTTCATGAGGTAACACATTTACTGTAGTTGCTAAAATGCAGCGTTTTCTGATGATTGATGGCATTGGAAGGCGGTGTAGCTAGTGTGCGGATCAGCAGTAAATGTTCAGATTTTAGACCGTATGCTATTAACTGGGAATAAAAATATTACTGACCGGCCGATCGAGCCAGCTCAAGAGTGATCAAGGGGATTGACTACTACCTCTGTTACAGTGGTACTCATGGCTGTTCAGATGATGATGTTAAATTTACGCTTCCACGAAATTGAAAGGCGCAATTACTCACGTCCTTGTAGTCGAAGTTAACTCTAAAGGAAAATTGTGAAAAAAGATTCCTTTTGCTGCTACCATCGCGAAGATCGGCTTTCCTTTCTTTTCAGAGGTCAAGTTGCTGCAGAAAGACAGCACTCGGATTACGCGAAACGGCCTAAATAAATTGTTCACCGGTAATCAATGTTATGATGAATACCAAATTTTTTATATTGTTCACAAGAGTAACAGCCCGGGAAAATACTGGTTCTAGAAAGCTGCGGCTGCGAAACACCCGCTAACTTGCTATCCGAAATCGAGAGCATAGAATAACTACGTGTTTAGTGTAAGTGTTGTCCCAACCTGTCATGCAAAGACATATGACAAGAAACGATGGTGCTCGCGTTTCGAGGCATTTCTATAAGTTACCACACCTAGACAGCCAGATGTGCATGAAGTTTAATGCAGTGAAACTGTTAGCTTCCCTCGCCTGGACACCGAACATCCGACCTTCCTTAAGAATCAGTAATTTGAAAAGCTTTGTGTGGAATGGACCCCACAAAAGAATGTAATTGTTGAGTTTTCGCTGACAGATGCGCGCCATCGTAGGCGCGAGTCTAAAAACTGAGTACTGGCCAGTACTATTCAAAGAGAAGATAAGACGTGACGCGTCCAAATGGCCTAAGACTTAAAATGCAGAGAACTGCATTTACAGGCAACCCAAGTAATGTGAACTACCAGAAATAGCTACTGGCTGAACGCAATCTCGAAAATGAAACGTGTCCCCATAGCTACGTCGGTGCGCCAGTGCCTGCTGCCAATATTCATGCAATAATCCGCTAACCTTGGAATAACAAGACCGTTGGTAAACACGAAATGGCAGCTTAAAGTAAAAAGAGCTACAATTGTAATATTTCGGCACGGTTTGAGGAAATAAAGCGATTGTTGCACATGCACTATTTTCAGCACGGCCTGTTAAACTTGTTTCAAATTGGGTAGGGGTGACGCTAACTAGTCGGATCGCAGGAAGGAACATGCTCGGTTTGGTCTGATCAAGAGTTCCAGTTTGGAATTTTTATGGGCAGTCGTATCACGAAAATCGACCGATAACGTAATAAGTAAGATCGACGAAGACGAGGGAAAACTGGGACGGGCGCTTCTGTCTTACCCACCAGTCACGCCTCAATTTAGCTAATTTCCAACTGGCTGAACCACTGGCCTCCATCCTTGCAGCTGCGATCGGGAACGTCCTACATGACGTTACTGACAAGAAGTATAAGGCGGAAGGCCACGACCACGCAAACATTTGGAAATCGAATTGAGTGACTACTATATGAACTGCTTTGCCTGTTGTACGAATGTACAAACGAGGAAGTAACTAGGCAGTTTTAACTCTGGCCGAGGTTTCATCAATTACCCATTCGCAATTCGACTAATTGTAAGAGCCCTTCTTAACAATAAGCGAGTACTTTATCTCTTACCCTCACTGTAATTCTACTCCGGCAACAGGTCTTCTGAAAGCTTATGACCTGCCCCAAAAATGCATGAATTGGACTAGTGCATAGTATTAACTCACGCAAACAGAAGTTCGAGTGTGATAGTGAACACTAGACAAGGCTGAGTCCTCCCGTGTACTTACTTGTACTTGTAACGGCATTCACCTCGGGCGGGTTGAGCCGGCATCAGTTTTGACGTTGACTGCATCATGAATCACAGCTGTCCAGGCGCGTCGATCTTGCGCCTGTTCACACGAGAGCACCATCCATTCACGGTTCCACTGGCGTAGGCCGTAGACGCATGGGCCGGAAACTGACGACAGATCCTGCTTGACCGTTGCTGTCCAAGTTTTCAGCTGCCCGCCGC
>JAYGXS010000001.1:68467460-68483736 GCA_036362985.1 Ligula intestinalis | reverse complement strand
TTCCCCGAACCTCTGCTGGCCTGCTTTAAGAGTCGGTAGAGCTTGTGGGTGTCACCTCTGGTAGCTGCTCGCTCCGTTTCCGTGGCAAAGTCGCTCCAGTAGGCGTTCCTATCGGCTCGGATGGCCCTTGTCGTTTGGCGCCGCAGCTCTCTGTAAGTGGGGGAGCCAGTGAGTCTGGCTCGGCCGGCCTCCTCAGCTAACTCAAGTGTGGGTCTAGTGATCCAGTCGCGATGTCGCCGTCGGGTTTTGCCCAGATGGGTGTATGCCAGCTCTGACATCGCGGCCTTCAGGGACTGCCACGCGGGCTCTGGGTCCGCTCGGGCGTCAGGGTACAGGCCGTCGAAACGGTTCTGGAGTGCTAAGTGGAAGGCGTCGCCAGCAGAGGACTTCAGCTTTGCAACATCGATCCGCTGTGGTCGGGAGGGTCTGTGAATAGCTCTCAAACGCAAGCGAAGGGTTGCCCGCTTTAGGACATGGTCCGATGCATGAGCGTTTCCTGTATCAGCACCGCGGTAGGCTCGACAATCCAAGACCGAGCTGGCCCAGCGTGCTCGGACAAGGATGTGATCTATTTGGGCCTGGGTATGCCCGTCATTTGAGTACCAAGTGACAAGGTGGTGGCGCGGATGATCAAAACGGGTGCTTGACACAACGAGGCGGTTAGACGATGCGAAGTTGACAAGGCGCTCACCGTTGGCACACTGCGCTCCGACAGCAAATTTGCCAACCACATGACGGGTTCCAGCGTCACACACACCGGTAATGACGAGTAGATCGCTTCTTGCGATGCGGTCAACTGTTCGCTGGAGGTCACCGTAGAAGTCATCTTTTATGCTGTCATCAGCAGCCAGAGTAGGCGCATATACCGAGATGATGGAAACGTTGACTGGGGCACTTTTCAAACGGACCCAAGCGATCCGCGGTGAGACAGCCTCCCACTCTAGCAGACTCGAGTGAAATTCATCGGCCAAAGCTATAGCGACACCATACAGTCCAGAGTTGTCGGACACACCACTGTGGTAGAGATGGTACGCAGAGTCAGTTCTTGGTACTTGCAGCAGTTTGTGGCCAGTGCCAGGTAGGCGGACCTCAGAGAGACACGCCACACCAACACGGTATTCAGAAAGGGATTTGGCTGTTAACAGTTGGGCGCCGTCATCCCTCAAAGTTTGAACATTCCAGCCTGCAATTCGCAATCCGGCATCAGCTCGCAGATTTAACACCCGTCCCGCGATGCCAAGAGGATGGGGCGCGTCGGTTCCCGCGGACGCCGTAGCACAGATCGTATGTTGCGTATAGTTGTGATTCATGAAAGTGTAGAAAGTCAAGAAAGTCAATTCCGTGTTTCGTGGAGAAAAGGGGATTGGTGCTAGGTCCCCGGTCTTGCTCCCCTACCAGAGCCCCGTTAGCCAAGCAAAAGCAAGTTTCCGGCGCGCACCAGCTTGGAGGTGGGGTTGGATTTTACGCGTGTGTCCTTAGATTACACTGATCTAGTTCTGGAAACAGCTCTCCAAGATTATGAGGACGTCCAGATGGACGAAACCTCGTATTGGACATTGATTAAGACAACGACATTGCCACACTAGACAATTCCTATTAGGAAATATAATCCGTACATGACCGCACAGTCGTCAGCACCGGCAAATTTGCCTAAAAATCCAGTGCTCGGGAAAGAAGAAGTACTTGGCGACCGCTTTATGCTATTAACAGCATCCCAATTTTAAACGATAGTGAACGAGTTGAGGCGTCCGATTGTTTTCTTTCCCAGCAGTCAGTCTGAGCTGCCGATAGGTCGCTGTAGGGGGAAGTGGACCGTCGCAGACGACTTGGGCGCAAATTGGTCTGCCAGATTTGAAAGTACCTTTTGTCTCTCAATGAGGACAACAGAAGACATGGTTTTATGTGAGACCACGGCCTAAGTCACTTCATGTTTCACAGCTGATGACTATAGAGAATATAGAGATATTGCTACTTCGGCTCTGAGTCTCAGTCTCATACATTAAATTAAATCGCCGATCAAAGACATGACCGGTTCGCGATTTAACAAAATATCCCCATCTCAGATGGCTTGGTTATACAAGTTACAGACCTGAAGGGGAAATCGATTGCAGCGTCATCACTCCGAACCCGTACGGAGTTGGCCATCGTGGGGGTAGACCGAAATAATAGACAGATATAGCGAATGTAAACCTGGAGAAGTCTGCCTCGCGAATTCTCTGTATTCGAAAACGGGAAGTCGAGACGATAGCTATCTTCACAGACCTAACTAGAGATTTTCGGTTGGGGATCGAAATGGTTTGTGATGTCTTTGGCCCAAAAGCCGTCTAAATCGGCACTAGTGATAACGCCCACAAGCGCATCATCTTTCTGGATACACTTTGTCTGTTTGAATAACAGTAACATGCACAGCAAAGTTGGTGAACTAACACATTGAGTAGAGGGTGCTTATTGACAAAACTGTACGTATACACGACTGTTAGTCGAGTGTCTAGGGAGTACTTCTTTTCTTGATAATGCGAACACTCCTATGTGACCAGCCAGCCAGTTGAAGACACGGGAATGGAATGACATTTGTGACGCTCATGCGGCAAAAATCATGCAATTTAGGCTGTGATCCTGTTACTAACATGATCGAGACCTTTGATCAACGACATGACGGAATGCCTATCTCAAATTACAGACAGACTCAATGTCATCCTGCATCAATGTTTACAACAGCAAATATGGCTGGAAGCAGCGCATGCCTACCATAACGTACTGTTTGACGGTCGAGCACTTGTCTACACCTAAAAAGGTACTTATAATAGCTGGCTCAGATAGTTCTATGATGCCAAGGAAGTGTGTCTCAAACTGTCTCCACTCTGACGACAGAATACTGAACTAGTCTGTCCATAAATTATTTGGGCTATAACAGCAGGGACAGATATGCGCTGGAATCTGTCCCCAGCAGGTAAATTAACGCTAATAGTTTATCGCCTCGGCGTGATAGCCAGGTTGATGGAAGTTGTTGACCCATACCACTTATCTTACATTGAGGGGCCATTTGAATTATCCAGCACACAGTACCGTTGACGGTTCTAATTCAGACCGATGGTCCAGTTGTCTGTAAAAGATCCAAACAGTGGATATCATTCTCAGCAATTATATCTGCCTAAACTACTAGCCACTTTGCGGCTGCTGGCGGGGCTCGAGAATGCGTCCCAAGGCAGAGTGAGACGAGCGAGTTCTGTTAGCGGTCGGTGAACGTTCATTAGCGGATCCAAATAGTGGTCCGAATTCTGTGAAGGCGGAGAAATGGTTGCCGACTGACAATTCAGAACGGCAGATACTATGGGCATTCACATGGTGCCACGGCAATTGTCGTGATGGAAGCCTCTGACGGAATTGTTTTGCTCTGTCAGACAATATACTATCCCAGAAGTTGTGAAGTCAAACGATGATCGGATACTTCAGAAACTGCAGAAGGAGGCCTACGTGTTAAAAAAAGACGGTTGTATGTCTGGTGGATCAAGAAGGTAGTCAAGCGACATTCAGCGGGCACTATGTGAAAAATGGTTAGGTCTAGGGAAAAAATGTTGTCGTGGGGCAGCATTGTCAGTAATACCAGATCAGGCTGACTATTCTGTTAAATACTAGAGCTAAGGGGCAAAAGTGTGATATGTACATCCGGAAACAAAGTGAAACGAGTTCGTGTTTTAGGTGTTCTGTGCGCTGGATATTCTCACCCAGAGACCAAACTTTAACTTGGGAAACCATGCCTATAATAATACGTCAAGTATCTATTTTTGGTTGAGTGAACTCATCTAGCAGTTCAGTTCAGTTCATCTAGCAGGTCAGGGAAAAATTGAAAATAAGCCGAGAAAACTACTCTATATGACAGCTACCTCATGGCTGCAACAAAGTTATTCAAAAGTATACAAAAATACTTTGAATTTTTGGAGGAGCATTAATTTTCGATTGTATTTCACCGTCATTGAATCTGCAAGGTACTAAGTAGACCCTTGAATAACGCGGAGTAATTGAATGAGTCAGAACTTAATAACAGCACCCAGTACATGGAAAATCCATAAACTGATTCGACTGGGCCAACAACAAATATTGTAGAGCAAAAACACTCCAAGTATTAAACTGGGCATACCAATTCGTTAGAAACTCATCACACAAACAAGAAAGATGCTTACATACTGATGGACAGTCAAGGTAAGCTTAATGTTATTATGTCCACAGTACTCCTACTTCCAGAGATTGGCTCCATTGAGATAAAGACGAAGAGCGTGTTGTTCGATTGTTCATTCGTTCGTAAGAAGAGATTAGTTTTCTGGTGATTCTGTAGAACTTTTACCAACTTCACCTGTGAGACAGATTAGGGGGGGTTTGCCTATGTACGCCACTTCCTTGTCGATAACTTTACTAGCAGCCCAGGATATCAATATATTAGTGCAGACAAGGGCAAGCGACAGCGCGGAAAATTTTAGAAAAAGTTGAGGCTGTGCCGAAAAGCCCAGTAGCGAAAAACGCAATGGACAATGGCCATACTAACGCACAAGGACGGGGTGACTTCGGCACTATTCCAAGGATGTATAAACACAGTGGACGTCAAAACTTAGGAAGCGACTCGATCGCGTTATTAACTTTGTACCGATTTTTTGCCGGAAAATAGTAGGTCTTTCTGAACAAGCTACGAGGTGCCGAAGAAATCGGGCAGTCTAATTCGTTTGGAAACTACGTACCAGGTTCAACTAGTGGATAGTTAAATCGTTCAGGATGTTTGCGCTCGAACCGGGCCCTGGTCGACGTCGAGGTGAAGAATTGAAGAGATTGGTGAAAGTGGATAGACCTGACACATAGTGTATCTCTGGCACTGCAGTCTTGGGCTTTTTAAACAGTCTATCCATTTCACTCATGACTTTATCAATAACCGACTGTGATAAGAGGTAATCATATTCAATGTATTTAATCTGTAACATAAAGCTACCCAAATGAATTGTGATGGATTTCACAAAAAAGTAGAACAGGCAGTCCTCGCCATCCAATGTTGCTCGTTTTACCAAATAAAGAACACAGCTGGAGCACAACTGGCGCCTGTGTCCCTGAATTAACCACCATGGATGTTTGTCGCACTTAGCCTCGCGTATTTGCTTAAAATACTGCTTAGTTATATGAAGTGAGAAGAAGTAATAATATGTCAATGAAGCTCTTGCGATAAAAACAGGTTCAAGGCAGGATAACGGTCAATTTTGCACACTCTGCAAGGCCCTAGTGTCTGACTGAGAATGGTGCACAGTAAAATGGGACGATAGCCAAAAAAATCCCACGCAAGTGCTAGCTTATGAAAAATTACTCAAGTCGGTTTTTGTGTGCATGGCACTAAAGTTTACTTTCAGTATACTCCTTACTTTTATGGTGAACGAGACTTAGATATAAGTATAGTGCCACTGACTAGTTATATATTCCAGTTGAAGTTCTGTTTAAATATTAGACAACCGATCTCGAGATATACAATGAGACCCGAAAAAAGACATGCAAAAATTACGGTGGACCTAAAATCGAGATCAAAATTAATCAAAGACTTTATCCGGTCTTTCGTTGAAGAATATCAATATCATCCCAAGGGAAAACGCGCCGGGCAAACTTTGAAGTTAACAGATTTGCTACGAGGCTAAACTATATTAAATGCTTTTTGAATCATTTTTTGATGTCTTTAACAGGAGGACTGACGAATAACAATGAGACAACATGGGCAATGAAGAAGTTGTCATGTGATGTGGCCAGCAAATTCTGCGAGCTCAGCTCACAGAACACGAACTACGTAGATGAAGTGTTTATAATGACAAATTAGAGGCATGAATCAACGTGAGACTTTACCACCCAGGTAAGCCAGGAATGACACCCGAAATCTGGAATTGTAGTGCCGGACTACATAGACCGTTGGCTGCTGCGTAATAATCCGGTAAAAGCGTAGTGCAAGCGAACTCGATAGATTCGGGTACTCGAACGGTCTCAAAAGAAATGGAAAACCATGTATTTTAACTAAAGCTGTGCGGCAGAAACACAGGGATGGAAGCATTAGTCAAATCATACCAAATGCGATCAAAAGCAAAAAAGTTAGTCCAGATCCAGAAAATGATTACAGTCAATGTTTATCGTAACATACATGCATGAACGTGGTAGACAGTATGATTTGAAAAGGGATGAAAGCTACTGAAATTACATGATTTCTATGAAGTGAAGAAGAAGCAACTTTCAGTCTTACGGTGCAACTCAAGAAAACGAAAAGATCTGCCATGTTTTGTATGGTTTACACAAACTTAAAACATTGCACCCAAGCAATTATAGAACTGAACCCCAGAAATTCTATTCAGCTAACCTCACAGAAGCTTAGTGTATTGGCTGTATGGGGACTCCGACTGACGTGGAACATTGGGAAACAAAGCCTATGAAAGAAATAAACAGAGGCCTTTACACTTAAGTCCCACCACACGCAAAATCAGGAAATCGTCAAGGCGGGGTATGAAATCTTCAAAGCGACTCATCGTCGGTTAAGACGCCATCATAAGACGTCGCTAAGAGGCAGCCCCCCCCCCAAGCAACACAACCATGTTGTTTGCAAAAAATACATCGACAAAACAGAAACAATTTTAAGTCAAGAACCCCTTAAATATACGTTTATTGTGACTTTTATATAGAGCTACGGCCATTTGATAGTCCTTCGCGTATCCACTAGACACCAAATGAGACCGTAGTTTTCAGCGTTTACTAGGTGGCTCAATGCCCAGCCAAGAGGTTAAATTCAAGTAATGACACTTTTGGCATGAAAGTGGTTTGGCTAATGGCCCCAACAAGACTACGCATTTACGTAACGCTGTATACCACATGTGCATAGTGCACTAGAATCATTAAGCTGACATTTTTAAGAATCGGGACTCTTTAACGTTGGTTTTATGTTGTGTAGCACAATACTTTCATCGGAAAACGCAGTCTTCGCGTATTATATGTACGTATTCTGTCATGGAAATTACCTTTCTTTTTCGGCCAAAAGTATACCCCTGTACACTTTGCCCTCATCGAAAAAAGTAACAGCCACAAGATCTCGGGTGAAACTATCGACTTGTACTTCTAATAACTGTCCTTTGTGAAGATCTGGGTGACCTCCACTTCCAGACGCCATTATGGTGGCAACTTTAGAAAAAGCGCTAATGGGTTGATAATAATTTTAAATATCCAATCGAAAAGAGTTGTCTTCCTTAATCAAGGCAGAACATATTCCACGACCTGAGTGAAACGACACCACTTTTTTGAGCTCTAATAGGATGTTTTCTTCAAAACTTTGGATTGAAAATTATTTAATAAACCAGGCGTAACAAACAGAAGTTTTGTTCGTGATGCTGGTATATGGTTAAACGGCTTCCAAGGATTAACTGGAGAAGTGTAGGGTTTGCAATAGCTTCCCAGTCCAAACCCAGTCGCTATCTTAAAATCTGAAGTCAAATTAAAATGTATGCTGTCGTCGTACATGGTATCCGATTTTGCTCCTGAAAATGGAAGGGTTCAGCTCATAAGTTTGCCACAATAGATCATTTGACGACCTGCAGTGAATTAGCATATCATTACCTATTGAGTGCATCGATGTAAGGATTCCTTAAACACTAGTTCTGCGATAAATGACAACGCTACTTCTCTGAGTATGCTTCGTGACGAGGTTTTCCTCATTTGGTTTTCAGTCGACGATAGCGACAATGAAACTAGCGTGTCAGTTCGCTGCTAACTTGCAGTTGACCCTCATGCGTGAACTTCAGTGCCTCCGTTTTAGCTATTCTGAGTCGTGCCTTTGCACTTAAACAGGCGACATCTGCGCAGGTCAGTGGGTGGTCTCGTCAACCGTGAGACTTCGTTAACATAAGTCCCAGACTCAGTACACGTCTCGACTAACCACATACCAACACGCTGACAAAAATGTCGTCTGCCGTCCCGCTTGCAAAAATATTATATTTTTATGTGTACAGGCAATTCCCGTTACGACTCTATTAATATACACTATATGTCGCATATTTACAGACAGTACGACGTAGTAGACATTTAAAATGTGTTCGAGTGAAAAAAACGGAAGTTCAGTTCATTTCACTTGATCTCCCTATTGGTCACATTTTAACTGAAAAGGCGTCGATTTGGTAGAAAATTTCAAGCAGCGGTCGTTCACATAATTGCAGACAAAATTTTAGCAGGCGCCAGTTAGTTGGAAATAATGAATGTATGTCGGCTTATAGGCAATGCCAGTGATATGCACTATTAGATGGGATCAAATCAAGAAACAGCCGACAGTGAAAAAACTAATTGCGCCATTCTCGGAAATTATAGAGGTTTAAATGTTATTTGGGGGATTTTAAATGAAAAAAAAATGCCGCCCATGGGACGAAATGTATACGAGATAACAGTGTCATGCTAATAAGGATGTTAAGTCGGGAAAGGGGAGCCAACCACGTATAGGGGCCGTATAGATGTGGGATCACGGAAGAAGGTGTTGAATAGGTCTCGAGATCCTGGCGATGCCGGAGCTGTGAAGATGATAGGCCCTTGCCGATTTCCAAGGCTGCCATCGACGTGACGCACACAGAAGAATCCGCCACGATCACAATTATCCGTTGGTGGTCTACGCAAGTGAGCTACGTGCAAATGGGATGAATTTGACGCAGAAAATTATTTCATAAATCCATATTGCTCAAACGAAGCAAGTAATCCTATAAGAATACAATATTTCTTTTGGCCTACAGTAACACTGCAGGGGTCAGCTTGTATTAGAGTGAACATTGCTATAGCAATCTAGCTGACATAGCTTCAACCACTCTATTAAAAAGAAGAACTTTTTGTCGAACGGACTGATAGTCGACAACGGAAGGTCCCCCAAGTCAGCAGTCAGTAAGACCAATTTGGTGAGACGGTATACTGAAGGAAAAGGAGCTAACAAATGACTCTGCAGAAAAGAGTGGCTAACCGTAGATAAAGAAGTTGTTGTTTCAGTATTATGTGCCTCTGCGCAGCGTTGAAGGCAACCCGTGACTCGTTCTGCAACCAACCAGGAAATCGGTCATGCTGACTGGACGGCATTCACGGCACACAGAACAAGAGCGTCCAGAGTATATTTTGAACACACAGGGCTGCAAGGCTTCGTGGTTGCTGACCTGATGAGTCACACGGGGCGCTGCAGTGCACTGGCATGAGTGCGCGGGAGGCGACGCACAGCTTGACGGCGAAGAAAACGTGTCAATAATGAGGCGATCGTAGGACTGCCACAGTACTCCCCTGGATAAACCGAAGGCGGCGTAAAGTTAAGACGGTGACGGAAATATAAAATTCGAAAAATTATGAGAAACTAGTCGGTCAGGAACGTGAACGTGGCGTTCACTGCGTGTAATTTAAGCGGGAGGCACAGGGCAAGAGAGGCTTCTGACAGGACTATTGAAGGTTAATGTGGAAAGAGTAACTATCGATGGCAGTGGAGCTGCTGGAAAAGGTAACAGACGGAGTGGAGAGGTAGAGAGTTGGGGAGCAGGGGAACTGAGTCCATGGGACTCCTCCGGTGAAATGTCCAGGACAGCAGCTTTGACGCGGTCCACGCTCACGACCTCCTCTCCGTATTTGCAAATAATATGTGTGGTGTTCTCTCTTCGAGTGAAACCCGGAACCGGCCGTCCTAGAGGAGTTTTAGCGGCCGACAAATCATATCACATCTTTAAAAGATATGAGAGTATGTCAAGCAGTCATTCTCAAGATAAGACTCGGAGATATAAGGCGTTAATGGAACCGGGATCAGCTTCCACAAACACTACTGGAGGTGATGCTGGACGTTCGCAAGATCCTCGGCCGCACCTGGAGGTCATGGCAAAATCATCTTACCGAGAAGTCGGAGAGGGGCTTCTGGGAAAATTGCGAGCACACAGGGATGGAGGGTTCGCGGGAATCGGCATGCTGAGTCACATGGGGCGTAGCAATGAAGTGGTCATGAGCACGCTGGTGGTGGCGGCGCAAAGCTTGACGGCGAAGAAAACGTGTCAACAAAGGGGACGATTGCAAGACCGCCACATTTTCCTGTGTCTAGCCTGGCTCCTATTTTCCGTAGTTCAAATGGATGAACTCTTGAGGTCGCAGTTGTTGCTAACTGGAAGTTAAAACGACATTTTGTTCTTCAGTACTAAGCAGTGAAGAAGGAAAGTAAATGTAGAACAATTTTATAATACTGACTATAGGTTGTCACGCTGGTGAACTATTATGCCATCAACCCTTCTTGATAAACTCAGATTTACTGCCTATGGGCGCTGTTTTCTCTTGGAGCAAAATGCATAGTCTTACCACTCGTGAGAACTTTCGCTGAGGAGTTTAGGCTAAGAAGGTTAACCCTAAAAGTTGCGATCTTCCAGGCCCGGTTCCTTAGGAGATGAGAGAGAAGTCTTGGAAACAATGTATTGTGAACACAAGATTAAGTATTAAGTTGCAATTCGGTCTGGCATAGAGTGTGACCCTGAAGGTCGTGTCGAAGTGCGGCGTCGTCAGAGCGGCCAACAACGCTGCCTGCTTCGACAGTCCCGCTCGAGACAGCATCTAAAGTGTCGTCTCATGGCAATCATCCCGGGTGGCCGCTGAATGCTCGCTTTGTCTCAGTAGACTGGTGGTGATTGGTTGAACCACGCGAAATGGGCACAGGCGAGACTTGGCCTGTAAGTAAGTCGCTCAGGCCAGTGAGAGAGTGACGTACAGGGTGCCGGTAGTCAGCACGGATTTCCACAGTAGCGCTTACGCCCACTACAGGTGCTTCTTTCCTATGCCGTCGTTCGTTGATGAATTAAATCGAATGAAATATGATTAGTGAAAGATAGGGAAGGAGGTAAGTACCGACAGTAGGGTTCGAACAGCTGATGTTTGGGTCGCTGGCTTGCGGGAGCCAGTCGATAGTGACAATTGTGACCAGCATGAGTTCCTATGACTGGCATGTGGGAGTCGGGTCAGTGCCACCATTGCCGCTTGAAAGGAGTAAAGTTCATCGCCATCCGCGTGGGCCACTGAGTCTGCGTATTGGTAGGAAGAAATTTCTCGAGTATACATGCATCGGCATGTTCGTAGGAGGTTGGTCATCTTGACTACTTGTGAGGGAGGTAAGCTGCGTTGAACCTTGACGACAAAACAGCAGGCCGTGTCAATATGCGTTGAGAGGAGGGAGGGATACCGTCGGTAGTAGAAGTAGGATCAGGGTTTGGAAAAGAGGTCTGGGTGCTAGAACTCAAAGCGGGAAACTGCTCTGTGGGATGTTAAAGGAATGAGAGCATAGGTTCAGTGAGCTGTGAGTGATTGAGCGTCCCCCTCTAGCAGAAGTCAATGAGTCACTTACGCACCTGCATGCGTCTCTGGTAGTTATTTAATCCGGGAGTCTGAACCAGGGAAAGAAGAAATGTGCTAGCACGCAAAGGATGATGGCAACACTAACTGGCATAAAGCAGTCACTGGGTGCAAGAACAAAAAGCATAACTCTTGAATTTATCACAGTCAGTGCATCGTCATCAAAGGCGTGTATGAATATGATTCGGATACTTAAAAGCTCAGCATACAAAATGATAGGAAATTATTGCGACAGAAATTCAAACCTCTTTGAAATGGGCCCTAGAAAAGCCTAAATAAAAACGAGGAAATTGGCGTCTTAAAAGCTCTTGTGAAGCCTCAATGGAGGATTCGAATCAACCCAGACCGCTAAAGATTGTCCTCAAAAATAGAACTAGAGCTGTCACTGTTGAACAGAAGAACTTCACTTTGGACTGTTAATCCGACCGTTTTTCAGTGGGATTACTCAGCGGCTGAGTAAGAGGGGTGTAAAGAACTTAAAACCGAACTTCGTAGTAAATCCATTGCAGACAAGAGGACCCTGTGAATATTAAACGAAGAAATCACTACCGCGCACATGCCCTGGTAACAGCTAAAACGCTGAGTGTTACGAACATCAAAAAGTCATATTTTGGGAACATCCGTTACAATGAATACCAGGTCTCCTCAACGCGAACATGAATAAACGTAACAAAGGCAATAAGCAAAAACGTAAGGAGACGAGCAATAAATGTAATGTACTCAAATCAACGAGCTGCAGCCGCTGGTTGTTGAACAAAACCCCGATGTTATTGTAATAACAGAAACATAAACCTCATAATACATCCGACATCAGGAGGAATCCCTGGGCGGTTATCAGTCCTTCACAAGAGACAGAAGAAAGCACGGAGGAGAAATTGCTGCTTATGTCTACTCTAATATAACAACAATTTCTGAGTTACATGCCACGACAGTAGATGTTGAGATTTTATATTTAACTATCTCATCATTACGTTTTTGTCTGGGAGTTCAACCATTTCTTGGTACCCGTTGCCCGGGCGATAGGTGAAAGGAAGGTATCAATAGGGGATTAAAATAAAATGAAAGGACAACTTAATGTGACTGACTGGAGTCTAGCATACGTTTCCGATCCGAATGACGCCTGGTGCTTCTTAAGGAACTTAACTCAGCAATTAGTAGAGAACTAGTGCCCAATTATGGAAAGTTTGCGCGTCTCCCAGTTCGAATGAGTGGCACCGATCAGGAAAATGAACCTCAAGCAGAAAAGAAGACTATGGAAAACATGCCAGCTATAAGCAACCCGAACACTTATCTGAATTTACAAAACTACTATAAAAAGAACGATTGGCCTTTGAGAGAAAACTAGTCAATGGAATAGCTAACAGCCCCAACATATTATCTTCTTATGCGAATAAGGCAAAACACAATCGAGATCCCATTCCTGGTCTGAAAGATAACCAGGGAAACAAATTAACCGATAACTCAGATAAGGCGAATCCCTTGTCTAACTTTTTATGTCTGTGTATACCAAGGAGTCACCTGGGAACCAGGATGTTCAGCGATATATTGTCCCAGCGGCGGATAAAATTAGCATGAAATCGTTCGCAACAGACATAGTCAAAAAGCCCTGAGACAACGACAGCTCACTAATTTGCCTGGTCCGGATGGCTTCTCAGTGAAAGTTTTTAAGCGAGCTCGCAGAATTAGTTACCTCCATTTTCCAAGATCTTCCAAAGTTTGATGGAGAAGGGGGCTCTGCCTTCTGACTGGAAGCTGACCAATATAACCCCTGTTTAGAAGGGATGACAGATAACGTCGCTTAATAGCTTCAGACCAATAGGTCTCACAAGCATCTGCTGCCAGCTAATGAAAAGAGTAAAACAAACAGAACTACTGTGATACTTTGAGGAGAACAACTTGCTAAGCGCAACGCAACATGGATTCCGAAGTGGCTGATTTTGTCTCACTAACCTCCTAATGTTCATAGAAAGCTAGACGAATTCTTTGGGAATGGGTTCGTCGGTCGATGCGGTCTACAGGGACCTCAGCAAGGCATTCAACAAGGTTCAACACGACTTATGTTACAGGTGCATCAAATGGTGTGACTGGAAATCAACTCAAACGGTAAGCCAACTTTCTAACATGCAGGCGTCAGCACATTTGTATTTTAGACACCAAAACCAAATGGAAAACCGTTTGTATTGGGGTTCCGCAGGGCAGCGTTCTGGGTCCCATTCTGTTTCTGGTATATGTGAACGACTGCCTTGACTGCTTAACTTGTGAAAGGGTCATGTTTGCAGACGATCTAAAGATTTCGAATGCAATCCAATGCTCAAAAGATGGGCATACCTTACAGAATGACTTGGACTGCTTGCTATTGCAGCTCAATTGCAGCAAATAATAACAAAAGGGTTTATTGATAAGATGCCTCTTGGGCACCGTCAAATGTCAAGTGATCCGCCTACGGTCTGGTCGCAGAAGGATGATGCCATTTGAGTATGATCGTAGGTAAGCAACTCCCGCAAAAGAACGAAATAAGGGATCTAAGTGTATCTACAACGCCATAACTCCTAACGCACACTCACCGTGCCAAAACCACAAAGAAAGATATGGGCATCCTAAGAGCGATCACAAGGTCCTTCCTATATTTTGATGGGAAGCTTTTTGGACGAGTCTTCGGAACATTTGTTCGGCCGATATTGGAGTATTGCGTCCAAGCGTGGTGCCCCTGGATGACGAAAGATAGCGAAGTAATGGAGAAAGTCCAAAGAAAGGCGACCCAGCTAGTCAGCAGCTTAGGGTGTCTACCATATGAAGGTCGACCAGACAGTCTCAATATTTTCCTCTCTATTATAGGCAATACAGATGAGATCTGATAATGGTGTTCAAACTCTTCAGGGGAGTAGAATGTGCTCTTCTAATGCTCGATTTTCTTGAATTGGCTCAAACGGCACATCTCAGAGGCCATCCATGAAAACTGAAGAAGCACCATTCAAAGCTAAAAGTGCGGGAAATCTTCTTCTCCCACCGGATCCTTGAAGACTGGAATAAACTACCTCCCTACGTTGTTCTTGCTAAAAGCGTTAACACATTTAAAAGAAGACTCGATCTTATTATACTTGCTGGTCAAACATGCATATATGGCTTTAGATCACATGCAGGATCTGTCAGCATCTCTGTGTAAATAGAGTTTTCAAAGGCTCTGCCTATCTCCTTCATATATTCTGGATTATAATGACTGAATACACCCGACCCCCGACAGTTGCAGTTGCGTACCGTCCCCAAAACCAAAGTTCCAAACAAGATTTCCTTTACCTGACCCAGGTGAAAAAATATCTCCTTGATGTTGGAGACTTTAGGGCTCGCAATATCAACTAGCAAAATTGCACTACTTCGGATTCATCGGATACATTCGGTCCTCGATTTCTTGAGATTCACAGTAAAAAAGAACATATCTACCAGCATGTATGTATCATTCAAAGCACGCGTCAGGAATAGACGACGAATTTTCTTGACCTTGCGTTCACCCGAGATAAGGATAATATTTTGATGCAACAAGGTCTCCCAACAAAGGGTGCTATTTATCATTAAGTATTACTATTTGAGTATTAAATGTTCTCACAGGCTGACATACGTAAATTACTAGAAGAGAATCTGTCGAAGAGAGATATCCTAGCATGCGAACGTAAATCTCGGCAAAACCTCAGACAACCGTTAACGAAAACTAGACTACGTTCAGTTTGCTGGTTAGAAGAATGGTCAGTGGAAATTTGATTTAAGTTCGAGTATTGTCTAAATAATTTCATTTTTGGCAAAAAACAGCGTGTCATAAATAGTCTACTCATGGTATATTTTAATTAGTTTTATTAAAACTGTCTATAGGAGTCAATTTTTTGGCATATAATAAAAAAAACAACCTTCACATTTTAGTAGCCCGACTTTCCGGCGACGAAAATGGATAACGTTGGAAAGTCGGGCTAGTGAAAATGGGAAGGCTGTTTTTATTGGGAACCATGACTAGCTCTAAGTAACCAAAAAAATAACACTAGCATTTGCCTGATCAGCACATGCCTGCTTACATCCATCGGCTTCAGCGTGGCCTTCTTGCTCTGCATCCCTGGAGCATTATTCGTTCCGCCTTGCCACGTCTTCCCCCATTTCCTTCTGTGTTAGTCGGGTTGGTCAGCCGCGCTCTGGTACCTATCTCGTGCAATACACTGAGATGCAAAGGTAAACCATGTGGGTCAACGGGCACCATTCGGAGCTGGATTTGTTTCGCGCTCAGGTTTTCGTTAACCCTTCGCTTGGACAGTCCACAGCTGTCATCTAAACATTAGCAAACATCAAGATGAAAATTGTTCTTACCTCTATCCTCATGCATGGGATACAGCTCGGCAATACTGCTGCAGAAAATGTCCCAGGTTACCGGTATGGCATTTTGCTGTAGGCCAAACCACATTCGGTACTGAAGCTCCTCAATGTGGGACTAGACCGCTTACCCAGACACTGCACAACATTTACTTAGTCCGTACTTCAGGCGAATCTAATAATCTTCGTTTGCGTTCTTATAAAGACCACTTACCAGATAAACACCGGTTGTGGAGTGCTTGAAGCCCATGTGTAGACACTTCAGTTCCCTACAGCCTCTCCAGCAATCGGTCATTATCTTCTCCCGAGAGCGGATCTTCTTTCAATCACCAAATTTAGGGCACCCCAATCACAGTTATTAAGCTGCTCACGTCAGGAAGCAGATTGTCTACGGCCATTTTGACTTCATACAAGTTGTTGAATAGACTCTGCATGTATGTGTGCATCATCATCATCATCATCATCATCATCATCATCATCATCATCATCATCATCATCATCATCATCATCATCATCATCATCATCATCATCATCATCATCATCA
>JAYGXS010000001.1:68437161-68465964 GCA_036362985.1 Ligula intestinalis | reverse complement strand
TCATCATCATCATCATCATCATCATCATCAGCATCATCATCATGATGTTTTTGGCTTAATTCAATTTCTAGGGTTTGAAAATGTATCTCGAGTCAGATTCATCGTGACGGGTGTTTCGCTTGAATACAGGGTGTCTCAAAAATTTATGCACATTTTGGCAAGCATGATTATAGAAGCCAAAAACTCCCGTCAAATTATAATAAAAATCTTCTTTCAAATGCTCGGTAGCTTAACTTAAATTTTTTTCGTTACATTCCACCTATAGGAAGACTAATTTCCATTTTATTTCTAATTCTGACTGCGTAAGATCAAATATCCCTCGACTACATTTCGTATTCTATACAATAGAGGTTAATGTTGGTTGAATTTAATTCTCTTAGTTTACATAAACAAGCATAATCTTATTTAATTGAAAATGTTTTTGATGAATACCGCCTCAACTACATATTAATTTACGTTCCATAGCCGAGAAGTAAATGTTTAATCACTTAATACTTTAAGCAGTTGGGCGGGGGAATAGATATAGCCTTGGCCTCACGAATCATTCTCGCCGTTTTTTCACTCTATTTTGACTATTGCACAAGTGACTGAATTGAGAAAAGCTACCGAACATGATTACATCTGAATACCAAGGGAATCTTTTCATTGTTCATATTTGCGATTCCATTGTTTCACGTTGTCAGCAGTGTCATGATCAAAATGGACGACAGTTTGAGAATATTCAGTGATAAAAACAATAAAATGGTACTCGCAAATATCTTTACAATTATCGAATCCTAAAATTAGGATAAACACCAATTTTACAACAAGGTAAAATGTGTATGCATTTTTTGGGACACCCTGTTTAATTCAGTATGTATAAGAGAGATAGGCAGAGCCTTTGAAAAACCTATTTACAGATAAGTGCTGTCAGATCATGCATCCCTGCTAGCACAATCCCCGTTCTCCCCCGTCGAGCGGCGGGGAAAAACGGGGCAGAACAGGGCTATACCCCCGCCGAGGACGGGGCTGAGGGCGGGGATGTCAACCCGTTTTCCCCCGTCGCCGAAAAAAAAATTGGCAGCACGACGCGTTATTTTGCTCATTTCAGTCCCTCCCCCTTTCCCAAACGCTCCCCTCCCGTTGCGTAAAATGCCCCCGCCACCACCCCGGTCCCCCTCAACCCCCCTAAGGTCCCCCAAAACCTGCCCATTGATGCTTTTGGGTAAAGGACAAGTCCTAATGAAATAGAAATTATGTTATATTAGTAGATAAAGAAGATATTAGAAAATTTGTACAAACGTATGTCAATGGTAATGTCAATATATAAAGGTTTGTCAATGTTCAGGGGAGGTATAACTTGTGGACGGCAGGATAGCTGGCTCCTATAATAGAAAAAAACGTGAATTATAAGGCTGTTTATATGTTAGCAAGAATAAAGTTATAAATTGTAACTAAAAGTAAATTGTCGGCAAAAGGTAACCAAGAAGACCATTGTATGCAATGGCACTTACAGTGTCCTCTGACTGAAAGTATGAGGCCATCACATTGCCCGCTGCGGTCTCTGTTCGCTTTTCTCGTATGCCTCCATACCGATCCCGCGAACCATGGAACCACTCAATGGTGGTATTCTTTATGACGTCCTGTTTGACGTTATGTAGCCCCGGGTGTCGGCGTGTGGTCTCTGAAGATTATAAAGATGCTTGCAACCTACCCGCAAAAAAAGTATAGAGTGTACTCCCTATGAATGACTTCTTATTCTTCTGCGTGGAACCTTGCCACGTAAAAGTGGTGCAGAGTGGCGGTCCGAGAAGTTGGGCTAAGATGTGCCTTATTATCTCTTTGGGGCTGCGGCCGCCAACCGAGAGGAGGAATTTCACCTGCATGTCAAAAGTGTTAAATTAATTCGACCGTAATCATACGCTATCCTGCAAAATTGTTTCTTCTTTTTCAAAGAGTTTGAGATACAACCGGAGGGCCTCGTCTGTGCATAGTGGCAGACCAGACCCCGTGGCTGCCTCATCGCTAACCAGTATGCGGCGAGTGTCAGAAGTAGCGGCCTCAATTTGCTCTAATTTTGTTAGTATCACGCTGCGGTCCACGGCTTTCATCTCTTCTCGTTTACTAAATGAAAGTTTTAAATGTGAAGAAGACCAATCTGACCGATTCCAATCTGTGTCATGTTGATACACTTGTTCAAAGTCAGTGTTTTCTTTTCTAAGGAAAATTTAATGAGCCATAATGAGCGGTCTTACGTTGACTTTTCAATAAGTTGCCTGACCAATGTAAACTCCTGCCGCATAAGCGACTCTAGAGATTCAAAGCGGGAGTACATCTCAGATCTGAGAGCACTTACGCTCGCCTCCAAAGACGTTTGGCGCTGCTCGTCTGAGCGCGGCACTGCTGTAATCGTCTGCACAGGCGCAAGAGTGGGCGAAGTGTAAGTGGAAGTCACCCTAAAATAATCTTACGTAAAAGATATTACTGAGTGATTGTGGGTCAGCCCAATAAGCTTTTCGAGGGCAGCGTGGGAGTCCGCGGTGGGATATTCTCCACATCGCTGGTTTCCTCCTCAGACTCTGTTGTTAGTTCACGCAGAATCCTAGATAACACATAATTACTAATAGTGCGTTAATGAAGAGGTCTGGAAACACCCTCATCGTCATTCAAGGACAAATTGCATGCTTGTGACTCACTCTGCAGCTTTTCAAAATGACGGCGGTACACCTGGGCGGCAACATATGTGGAACCACTAATTTTTTCTTTAAAACGCCCTAAGAAAGACTCAAAAGGGAATGTGGAAAAATTATCTAACACTCCGAAATGACTGACATCATATGGAAGATGGAGGAGGGAATGTACATTGTAAATAACATGGATGCGACCATACGAAAGGGGGTAATCATGTACAAAATTGTTTAACAAATTCCTAGCTAACAGACTATGCGGTGTGTGCAATTAAGGGTGACAAAAATTGTAAATAGTGGTAGAAAGCATCAAAAATGGTAGTACTTGTCAGAACGTAGGAAAGAGCGTAAAATAACGGGACCTATGTAAAATAAAAATTGTCGGTACTCAGTGGACTTCCAAAAATAAAGGTGTTCCAGGGATCTGCACTTACGTGCAAACTCAACTGGAAGACACTGACTGCAAACATCAATGAGGTTATTCAGTTCACTGATGCGCCCACGCCATTTCCACGTATGCAACAGTTTTTTCATCACACCCAGGCACACCAGATGCATGTAATCTAGTGGAAAACATTTAATCATGTCTATGGGTAGGTCTTCAAAGGGAGACCTCCCTTTGTGATGGAACTTCTGACGGCGGGCTCGAAAGGATGAATTATCCCGCAACGTGCCACTAGACGTCGGAAATATCATACGTCTGTTGAAGCTCACACCTTGGTGACAACACCTGTAAGGTTGGCTATAACGAATAGGTGAAAGCATACCTGTCGCATCCAAAAGTGCCATTGTGAAAAGTTACTTGTTTCACGTATGCACGAGCTGGTGAGTCAAAGACAATCTGATGCAGAATGACAGTCACAATGCTATGACTTAGTCCAGTAGACAGGCCATGCGCGAGGAGTTCCTTGAGATCCGTAACACGGTCTTCAAGGTACCTGTCAATAGGGTCAGGTTCACCCCAACCTGCGAAGATACCAACAACAAAAGGGCTGGAAACAAAGGGCTTCGCAATGCGGCACAATATTGGCCAGACACATCGACCAGACGAGTTATAAAGCATTGCAACTTCATCTCGAAAGGCCTCCAGATATGCCCGCTTTCTGCGCTGTATGCGCTTATATATAGTGCTCCGATGTAATCCGTAGTATGATCGCTGCATATTCACTATCAACCTATGCTGAACAACAATATTATTCAGGTATTTCTGCACACATCATTCACAGACTGCTTCAGGAACCTAACCAGCGAGTTACAATAGGCCGGCTGTTATAGTAAAGAATTAAACAATAATATTATGAGAAACGTAAATAAATTTTTGAAAAACATTCGTACCTGGACAAACAATGATAGATTTGATAGCAAATTCAAAAAAATGGCTATCACACGAGAGAACGCACGACAGGTCAGGGCCAAGAATGACCGCCTTCTTGGGAAGTTAAAACAAAACCCTTAGTTTATTAAACGTCTATGGGATCGATGTATTCTTTCAAATAATATTTTACAAACCTACTTATTTTTAATTTTAACATCTTTTTTGCATAAAATTATACCAAAAAATTACTTAAATTGCGTTTCTACCACGACCGATGAAAAGACACAGCAATGAAAAAAGTTAAGGTACCTGACTAATTTATATGCGTTTAGCTTCTACCCCGGACCGCCCCGTATTCCCCCGTCACCACCCCCGTCCAATCCGGGTATTGTGCTAGCAGGGATGTGGTTCAAAGCCATCTATAAATTATGTAAATCTTTGACATCTTTATCTAGATTATTTCCCAACCTCTGCTTTCAGTCCAATCTCCCCTCAATCGATCCTCTCCTTCATGTCACTCTTTAGTTTTTGCATCTACATTCTTTCTCTTGGATCGTAATCCGACTGAAATAAATACCGTTCATTGCGAGCTGCATAAAGCCATTCTCCCTCCTAGCACAAGCGCTGCCTGGATGTCATTCTCCAAGACAATTTTAAGGGATCTTTGGGTTAGGCTTATATCAAAACCTGACTCTGCTTTGGGAAGTTAAAAGTCTTCTGTACTTAATAATGGTCCCATCCTGCAGGACGCTGCCAAAGTAAGCTTGAAAGAGATTCACTTAATGAGCCACCCGTTCCTTTCAAGTATTTGAGGTAGGCTCTGGAATACCCTAAGTGACCAATGCGCTCTGCACTGGTGGTTTGGCAAAAAACATGCATCGATTAACCCCAATACATCCTTTACTCTAATTAAATCCTAGAGCTTATTAAAAATAGCGTTCTATCTCGTTCAGTTCCGTCTGTCTTCAGACAGTTCTTCATACGAGCCCATGCCGTGCTTTCCTCGTATAACTTACGTGCTTTTCTTTGAAAAAAGGATTCATACGCATATTATAATCTATACTTTATGATTGATTCCATGTTTATATCACCTTTCTCAAGGTCGTTGGCCGTTTATAGTTGCCCATAAAATCAGCAACTTTTATTAAACCTAATTTTGTGGGCTGGATTACGTATCTCAATACTGTATTGTTGTACTGAGTTTTGCTATTTTAAGAGTTCTTTTTGGAACCTGACATGAATGCATATGGAGAACGTGCTTTATATTCACGTAAGCCATTCATTTGCTACTGCTAATTACGCAGATTACTTCCAAATGCGTCTTGGTCGTTCTACTTCTATTGATCACCGAATTTCCCCTTAATTCAGAAGGAAGCATCAATTCGTCGATTTTTAAAACAAGAATTGTAAGTGAACAGTAGTCGCTTTAAAACATTTTATGAAGTCCTGTTTGCTGCCCGCTTACTGTTTTAACCAAAATTACAGTAGGATGTGTGCATATTGTGTGCGCTATAGACAAGCCTTAAAGTACACAGGCCTGTTATACGTCCTATTTGTAAGCGCTTTCGGTCATTTGACGAGTGATTTGTCATTCTATTGCTAGGCTGCAATGCGCCACAACTTCGCTACCATTATACTTCGTGCCTATAAAAGAGGTACATTTCCAGCTCATTCCTATCTCCGCATTAAGTCCCATTTTTAGATTCTTGACCAATTAGATATCGCCTTTATTTGATGCTGCTGCTTTACAATTTTTCAACTTGAGTGGAGTGGAGTTTAGCTCCACAGCTCTCCCATAATACTGCCAAATGAAAGCAGTTGCTAATGCCTTAGGCTGATTACATTGGTTAGTTTTTGAGACGTTGTGAGTCGAATGCGAGCACCGTTTATAGCTCGCGTGCTGTAAAAAATTGTGTAAATGCATAAGTTTGATGTAGTAACATTTGCTAGTCTGTTAAAGGTTGCCGAATCCCTAAGTAAATAGATGCAAGCTTATTGATTACTCCTGTACCAACAGTGTCAGTGAAAATTAATGTTTGTTATAGTTGCTTGCCTGGCTCATTGATTACTTACTCGGATTCTTTTCCTTCTTTTCTTTAGTCTGTGACCCAGGCTCTTGTGGATATTCCGGACAAGTTCCTTAGTGTTCGGCATGAACATGAACCTAGAAGGTATTGAATCTGGCCAACATGTCGGAATTTTATTTTTTATTAAAAAACGAATTCGTTAAGTTTTTAATCCTCAGTTTTCCCACAATTTCGTTTATGACATGATTCTTACACAATTCTTGCATAATAATGCATATATCGATGCCCACTAACCAAATACTAGTCCTGAAATGTTTGTCTAAGTCTGTGAAAACGGAATTCGTATGCCTCTAAGTTCATGTATATATAATAACCGTCATTCGCCACTCATTCTTCTATGTTCTACTGTCAGTGCTTCCTATGTAACTTTTAGAAAAAAAAACGATTATTTGTTTTTCCTTTCCTTTTTCAAGTCTCGCTTTCCCTCACAGTCAACATTCCGTTGCCAAGACGACCAAACCTATTTTCGAGGAAGAAAACTCGGTCAATTTTATTTCGTCACCAAGATGGACTAATCGTATTACACGACGGAGAAACTACCGAACTGGCAGTGCAGGTTCGCATTTTTATCATTACAAATTTATGTTTTGACATTTTTTTCTTGCAAGTAACTGCAGCCGACTTTACCTTATGTCAGCTTTCGTGATGATGATATGCTACATTTTTCCAAAAATTGCCTCTTTTAGTTACTGATATGGTAACTCTCAGACGCTTCTATCGTTATGTTCTCTTAAGTTATTACTGCATATTTTTCAACAAGGATATACCCTGAGGGCTCTCAATATGCTATCGAAAAACGATTACTTGCAATCTCTGAATACCTAGGGTTGCATGTGCCATTGATCGCTCCCCGTTCCTCTGAGTGCCATCGAGTATTTATTGCATCGTTATATTTGTCCTGATGCATTGCTATTTTCCCCTCATTCTACTAAGTCACTCGGCTAAAAGTCAACTTAATCGACCTATTTTTCTGCTGGTGTTTTTTGAGCCTCTTATGATCCGCTCTGCACGGTTTTATCTTAGTCAGTGTACACCACTCAGCTGGGGTCTCTAATAATTTATTTGAACTTTTCCTGTTAAGTCCAATGGCCATATACAATGATTTTCATCGTTTACCTTGATATTTGTATATGCTTCCTACGTTTTCGAGTTCGCTGACAAACACGCTTTCAATAATCTTTTGTATAAGCACGTACTTTGAGAAAATAGATAGACTACTTCGCTTTCCCCACCACAGCTAGGCAGACCCCTCGAATGGCCCAAACCAGTAGTTCGCTCAAACTTTGGAAGCTCGCAATGATAGAAATGTGCAAGTTTCGAGTATAAGGGTGTTCGCGGTGTTGTTTCACATTTACGGTCTTGTTGCGATGACTATCCTAGTGCTTCCGTAATGAGTATTCCTCAATTCAAACTATTTAAAGTCAGTCATCGTTCAGCTCGCCCAAGCATTCGGATATGAAATGCCTGAAGCCGAAAATTCGGCGTCACCCGAAAGCAAACTTGTTATGATTTTGGTCACGCCTTTGCATTTTATTACTACGTTTTCATCTCCTAAAATAAGTTGTAGGTGATCAAAGTTCTGTAATTCAGATGGCGTTTTCGGTCATTATATTGTCCGTATCATTCATTTTCAAAAAGCACCCCGAGAACCATCATCCGGATTAATATTTTCCCGTAATGGACGCTAGGATATCTCTCAGAAAATGGTGCCACCTCTCAGTGGCCTTTGAAGAGGTTTGAGAATTATATACTCACGATTATTACTGATAATTTTTTTAAGAATTCATGTAAATAGCAGTTGTTTACGACTACCGCGTATCTTCAGTTCCAAATAATACGCAAAATTACCCGAAAGATGTAATTAATTTCTCTCTGGCTATCTAGCTTTTGAAAAAACCGTACTTAATCGACGATACTCTTAATCAACCAGGCAAATTAACCAACAGACACATGCATCTTATAGATAATTTTTGACTTAGCTATTCGCTCCCAATCAGTGATGACTCAACACCAGGCTACACGCCTGAAACCCGAATCTACTTAAGTTAATCTTCTAGCAGCGCCGTCGCGAATGTACGTAGATCAAAATATTCCGTTCAGATAAATCTCCACTCACCACTCTTCTCAAACGTTTTGGACGTAGATGGACATTTTTGATTCGGCCATGGAGCTAAGGATCTACAGCATACGCAAGTGGATGCATGATGTGAAAATCTGTAATGAAGAGGAAGTTGCTCAATGATGTAGGCTTCAGGCATGCCGCCCATGGGTGGCTTATCATTGATTGATGAAGCTGAACTGCTCAGAAATGGCTATTCCAGTGTGCCTATTTTTGCCAATAAGGCTACTTGCATATTGGTCGCGTGTCATTATGCTGTTACTTGCATAAATTGTAGGCCTCTAGCTTTAAGACACCAGAGAAAGTGTCCGTTTTCGTCCTTAAATCACTCGGATCAGTGCATACCACCACCGTGGTAATTTTTTGTCCAAAATTCACATACAGGGCGACTGTTCGTGTGATTTATGCCTTTAAAATTAGAACAGCCGGAGCATTTGGTGGAAGATTGGTCACCTTCGATGTCACATCGAAGCAATATCCATACAAAGATGGTTGTTGGCTCCATCTCGGGTCATATCGCCCGACCCTCAGTTTGCAGTCTTTCAATTAATTTTGTTAAACCGTAAACCGAATGCAGGAATTTTCATAGTCTGAGACTAAAAAAGCTTTCGGCCGGGGCCTATTACCTTTTAAAATGACGAATTTGTGGAATTTGGTGTTTAAGTACTACAGATTAAATTATCCCACCGAATTAATTTTCTTTTCGTAAAGTTTCTCTAGACAACTGACAGAATATCCTGTACGGTGCAAAGTGGATGCTAAATAAGTCGGTTGCGTTAATTTCTTGTACGGTTTGGTTGTTTTTGATTGTTCTTTGAAACAGACAGTCATAAAAACTACCAAGATCCTCTTCGAAGTATGCTAATGTTATGGTACCCTATAATACACTGCGTCCAGTTTCTTCATTTGTCTTCTAAGATGCCCTAGCAGATTAATTATGACTGGACTAGACAAAGTAGGCCGATACTTAACCACTTCTCATCAGGGCGATTTGGCACACGTCTTAGTAAGATAGGGCTCACTCAACAAATTCATGACTTTAAAAATTGTCACCTGATGTGCCAGCTCTTCGCGCCTTTTGGAGCAAAGGCCAATCTAAAATTATGCATTCCTACTGTGTAAGTTCTCCTTTCAACTCCGCCTGTGGACGGCGGCTTTACGTCATGTCAGTCACTGCCAGTCGGCTAGGCCACCTGAACATAGAAGAAGGAAGGGGCTGAATGTGGCTGATCTAGTTTGGACCCTTTCGAGAAGCATCTTAAGCGCGCTTTAAAACAATTACCACCTGTTTACTGTCCTGGTCTACCTGATTGCCCACTGTCAAAAGGTGATTCAGTCCTACTTTATTTGGTCTAGTTAAGTGCCTACTACGCCCACGCGGCGCGTATTGTTTTTCACCACTTCCGTCTCAGCAGCTGATTGCTGGCATCGGTTAGGTGGTCTAGACACCTGGCCTGTCTGTCACAGCTGCCACAGCTGTCGCGTGACATTCCTGCCTAGTTGCACTGCATGTGGTTGTGCGTGTGCAGGTCTCCGCATCAGGTGGACCACTTGCACTTCTGATGACAGTTTAGTTTTTAAATTTTTTAGTGTTCGCGTATCCGTCTCAAAAACTGGATTTTGGTAATAAGGGCTTTGCGGTACACTGTCCCGTCCACATTCCAAATATTCTTCCCAATCTTCTCCTAACGACAACATAGTGCCTCTGACTTAATTTAGAAACTGTCAACTTGCCTTTAGGCCGTTAAGTACATTGTGAATAAAGCGTTAAGATGCTACATGATTTGCACTTGTTTTAGCAGGTGTCCTCTGAAAACAGACCAGAAAGGACGCTGATATAAATCCGCAGTTTAGAGGGCGGAAAGATGAGTTTACTGCATTCCATCCCTGAGCTGTGATTAATGACGCCCTTTTGTCACCCATTTGCCATTCTGCTTCTGAAGGTGATGCTGTCAGGTTCCTTCAAGGGTTATTCTTATTAAATCGGTTCCTGTGGTAAGGTCTATCCTGTTCGGTTTTAACGCGCAACTTAGTTTCGGAAAAACTGTTTGTGCGAAGATTCGGGTGGATCAAGGCACTGTATATAAGCTTCGTACCGTAGGCTTCGTAGAACTCCGATACCGTCTCATATCCAACAACCGTACGTTGGCTGAAAGTAGTATGAGTTCTCGAGATTTTGCAATGGTAGTGATTCCAAGATGTTGTCGAACGCCCAACACTACTCGAAAAATGAGAAAATTACCCGTGTATTCTTGAGGTAGTGACAACTAGTTGCCAAAAATGCATCGACACGATCATAGGTACACCTGCCTCCTGGACTCCCTGTTTCCCTCGTTTTGTTTTTGATTTTTGGTCGTATTCAGCAATGGTGGCATGGCCATTGCCATGCGTTTGCGTGGGTGTGGCCTGGATGACATTTTTCGCCTGGGGCGTGTGTAGAGAACAGATCGCGTGTGTGACCGGGATAGACAAGGGTTTTTATACCTTGTAATCACTGCAGCGACTTAAGCCTCCACTTGGTCTGACTCGTACTTTTAGCCGGTTCACGGTGGGAGAGTGTGTCCGCTTCTACGCGGATGCGATGACTATTACTTCCACTGTAATAATCCGACGCACTTTAAACCGCACCGTCAGAGAGTCAAACGGCGATCAGCCAACGTAGTTTCCTGCTTTTCTTGAGAGTGAGTGTCTCGTTACCATTGTTTCTTACTGGCGTAGCCTTTTACAGTAACTCTCTTCGATGGGCCATCCGCGGTCCTCTGTCTTAAATCTGATTTTAGGGACGTAGGGACAGCATGTGTCTAACTTGCGTGTGCAACTTCACTCTTTTTAGCCACTATGCGCATATCTATTTTCAGTCTTAACATTTTCTTTTCATAGAAACATTAGGGGCATGTGACTAGACAGTGACTTTGATGTTACGCAAGCAGGCCTCATTATAAACACATTCAAGAGCATGTCGTCGTCGCGTGTTCGTCAGGATAGTAGGGTAGTCCTCATGTATTACAAAGGAAGAAATATCGGTGTTTGCTTGGTATATCTATGATCTGAAAGTGGAACTGTGCAATTTTTGGACCCTATGGTCGTGTGACTAGCACTAAGACTGCGAATGAGTGCTTTTAGCCAGTGGCTATCACTTCTGGTCTTTCTTCTTCTTTTCACCACTAACAAGGATCTACTAAAATATGGCTTTCCGCGATCACCGATTTAAATTACCAGCCCCCCTGGTGATTCTCTTCCTAAGACCTCACCGTAGGTCGTCTACGGGACGGAATGTTTTCTTGTATTCTGTAAACAAATGTTCATCCATGTACGTATCTTCTGGGTGGGGACGACATCTGCACCCAAGGCAGGCCCAATAAATTTCCACTGACGTCATTGTCATTTTAGGAATGCATGACGCAAATCATAATTCAAAAAACTGGCGTGAAGTCGCAACGCAGCTTCGTTTGCTTATTCACATGTTGCAGTGTCCCGCAGACTGTCATTTCCGTTTGGGTGCACACATGTGCTTTTTACGTAAATAATGTCTGGTCGGTGTGAGTAAGTGGCCAGTGTCCGTAACCGTGTTCAGATGCATCACCCCCGTTTTCCTCCCCATCGGTGCGCACTCTGTTTTGGACGGCATCTAACACGCCAGTCCTGCCCGCAGTAGTCAGTTTACTTTGAATGTCTGTGGTGCACACAAGGCTCTGATTTAAGCTTCAGATCCATTTAACGCCCCCCGCCTCCCTCTCGCAAACTAAGTATGCACTGGCCTGATTGGGATCTCAAAGCAAACTGGCGTCGCCCTCCGGGTTTCCGAGACAGTTGACTAATCAGTTTAGCCCCACACGTGGCCGATGCGCGCTGTGGACAGGCACATACTTTCGTACACGGTCACACGCGCTATTTTGAGATAAGGCTAACCAATTCTTCGGTCTACCTCTAATATTAGCAGCCTAGATAATGCTTCTGAATAGAGTATTCGCTCAAGGTCTCAGAAATTTTGAGCCACCTGTGAATTTTTTTAATGGTTCGTTCGTTGCCTTCCCGTTGGTCATTCAGATACCTTATTTTGGCTTGTTCGTAAAACATGCCACTTTAGGCAACTTTGCCGTTCCCGGTGTAATTAGAATCTATCTCCGGTCGTAATAGTTGCTTTTTGAACTCTTCTCAGATTGTTCGATACATTCTTGCTAATAGTGCAAATGATAAGGGCTATTCTTAACTATTCCCTTGTCAAGGATTAATATGACCTCATGATTCGCCAATAAACTAACAGGATTCGAGCTAATTATACAGCCCCCATGGTTACTGGAGATTCAACCTCCCGCGCAGCCCATGCGTCCTCTCCGATGACCAGGGCATCTCATTCCTATGAATATGGGACTAGCCGGTCAACTTCGGCCCGAAAAGTGCCTCTCGACTGCGCCATTTATAGATTAACTGTTGCAACTTCTTTACGAACCAGTAACCAAATACTTAAGTTTTTTTTCATGAACCTTATTCTCAAACTGCGAACCTAGATTGCGCGCTGTATGAAGTGGCGTTCTGGTTATCATCCTATTCAACAGGAGTAACTATTTTGTCGAAAGCACGGAAAATATTTGACTCAAAACGAGCCATTTGCTTACTTCATTCGTTTCGTCATATTTGCTATGGTCTGCATAGGTGATCTTGACCATTATTTTATAGGACTGAGGTGAGGGCTGCGTCACGGGGACGACGAGCGACTGAGAAGTTATTTGAGGATGTCTATAGAGGTTTATTACACCTCAGTTTACCTCAGTTTCTTGAGGTGGGTGCGGATTTTCAAGCCTGCAACAATTGCATAAGGTCTGGAATTTGTGGTAAAACGCCTGCGCTCCCATCCATTGGCAGGGAGTTGCTGTTTACATGCCTTCACCATTAAAGCTAATCAATCCTCATCTTATCAGTTCATTCCCATTCGAATTATGGTATTCTTTCCATTTGTTTTTGTTTTTGGATACAGAATAAAACTACTTTGGCCATCAGGTCTCCAGTTGAGAATGAGATTCCTTTTGCTAATTTTTTAATCGATGCTTGTGTCTGCCTTGTAGCTTCCTACCACGCTGTCGATTTCAGTGAACCTGCTCCCACAAACCAAGTAAGTATATTCATAGCTTGTTTAATTTGTCGGCTTTTTGCACCGAGCACGTATCCACCCGATCTGTTTATCGGAATCAGGTCGTGTGTGGCACGCGTAGATGGCATGCCCGGCCTTGACAGCCCCTGTGCCTGAGCCCATTTCTGGTCGTCTTAACACTTCAGTGCTATCAGAATCACGTGGAAGGATGTGGACCCTTAAAGTCTTGTCATGTAAGGCTATTTAGCAGTAGTCAAGGGACCGGTATGCCTATATTGGTCATGGAAGACGAGGGAGAATGTGTTTCCACCTGCTGCGACTCATCTGTTCTGCGGTCACTTCGAGTCGGTCTCGTTGCTGGTTCATGGTAGGAGCGGGAAGAAGAGTGACACCGGTGCTTATAAATTCATCTATGTCCTAGGTAAATCCACATTGAAGGTATTTTTTTAAGAATATACGCACCCACTGGCTTACTTATGTCCTGCATCTGATAGTCGACAGCATGTTTCATCCGACTACTCCCGATAAATGTTTTCGTCTTCTGCTTATTGCTTCGGAGAGATTTTCGTCTACTTACGTCGTACACCATGGTGAGGACGTTATTTGTTCCATTAGCTATTGGTACTCTCGTCCTCACCCTCGTGCTACCTGGGCAGAAATAACTAGTGTTCAGTGGGCATAACCTGCTAGCCGCCAGTATTGTTGATTCTGGCCAATAGTTTCGTTGGTTCGCCTTAAAATGACTTCCAAAGTTAAAATCTTGGGTCTTACCTGTTTTATGATGGTCAATAGTTCAAAAATTAGCGATTTCGTCGTAACAATCTTTTTGTATGCGTGCGTCAAACTCTATGCGCTCAACGCCTTACTGTCTTTGGAAAGATTAATTTTCTTCACTTCTGGCGCCGTTCGTAATATCCAGTAACCGTTTTGTCGGAAAACATTATTCCACCAATGGTTACTTGCCTTTGTATTTGTTTGTGGTAGCGTCGTGCGCTTAATTCGCATTATGTTCCAACAATTGCTGTATTCGAATAGCAAAACGAAGTCAAAATAACTGCGGATGGATGCAACTGAACCCACATCTACTCATGTCACGCACATGGTAGTTGCTAAAGTCAATCTTATTGTTTCATTCCGCTGGCTCCCAGATAGGGAATTATGAGTTCCTTTATTTCATCCAAGCCATAAGTTATTTGTACCATTTTGTTTTCTGGTAAATGACAGGTAAGTGCTCTTGGGGAGAGTTTTGCTATTCTCTTTTTTCCAGGACCACATAAATTCTCAGTATAATTAATGAAGTACTCCTGTCTGTTTGGTTTTACAACCTATTTTATGCCGGCCATAAGCGGCGTGCTATTGCGGTTGTAGTTTAGTCTTATTTTAGGCACGAACTCAGACTTCTAAGGAACTTCCTAACTGAGTAAAGCGGACAGACAGGATGCTGATGCCCAGTTAGCCTCCCTAGCAGCTGGTTTGTTTCGCGTGGTTATATATTTATTAGGGCAGCTATGACTGGCCTGGCCTGGACCGAACCGACTCTGTCTATTAGTGACCTTTACCCAAGTATCGTACTTGAGCCTACTTTAACCCAAATTATCTGCGTGGTTGGTGCAATTCGAATTCTCAAATTTGGTGGCAGACCGCTATGCTGTAGAAGTTGAACTTCCCGGATTCCAATATAAGAGGTCGTATTAAGTCGACAATTAGGAATTTACTGATAGTTTTTCTTTTAAATTTCAATGTGGATCCTACCACTTCCAGCCTACCAATCCAACAAAGCCTTTTAACACGTCCTTTGGACGAATTTCTCCCAAAGAGTCCGGTGATAGCCACTTACACTATCCATGTTTACCTACTTGTTTATACACTGTTTCTTTTATGGCTTAATATGTACCAGTGGAAATATATGACTGACCTCCGCTTCTACCCAGGGTGCGCACTCGAAGATAGAGTACTGGGGAAGGTCAGAGTTTTAATAAACGGCACCTGGGGATGGAAAGATTTTTTTCATTCAGTTCATTGGTACAGTGTACGCTTAATGGCGTTTTTCACGCTGTTATGTTAGCCTGAAAAGGAGGGGCACAGCTCATAAAGAGTGGAGCTGAAGTTTTTACATGCTTTGGTCCCTAAAAAATCAACCAATCCTGACAAATCTGGGCTTCAAACTGACATGCTTCGGGTAGTGCGCCGCCAGTACTAAGCTCATACGTTGCTGCATACAATGGGCGAACTTTGGTCGTGTTAACTGGTCTAAGCCTCTAGACCACGGCTTGACTAGCGATTTCGCCCCTTGGGCACCGCAGAAATAAACACAGTCCTCAGGCACATTCGCTCACAACGAGCTGTCGTACCTACTTGACAACGATAAATTTGATGAAAAACTGAGCTGTATGTAGCTTTTCCATGTTTACGTGCTTCTTCATTTTCACAGCTTTCAGAATTAGTTCGTTTTTTGAAAATCACGTTTCACTTGCTCAGCAGCGTAGGGTTTTTTTGAATGGACCCCCCTACACATAGGACGCTTTTTATGTACTGGGTGCATCCAGGATGTCGATTATGCGCTTCTGACGTCCAATATAATTAACAAAAAGTGTTGGAGTTTTGAAAAAAAGGAACATTGGTAAAAGTTGAACGTACATAGACTCAACACGTTTCTGTAACTTTTTTCCGGTTGTTATATATGTATACGGTAGATATATCGGACGAAGTCTTTCTGGCAAACAATTTCAGTGAATTGAAAATGATATGCCAAACTTTCCGAATTTTAGCCTGAACTATCGCAGAAATGAAAAATTATGAAATTTAGATACGGGAAGCTTGAAGGCCATGTCTCTTTGGGTTGAAACTTGATGTCTTTTGGGAGCTCCGCAAACTTGACGGCCTGACGGGGCAAGTGATTCTACATCAGGGCCACGTCACAAGCGTCTGAAAGATTAGTCTGGATCAAGAATGGTACGCGAAATTGCGTGATCCACTCCGATTTACCTGGGTCATGTGGATGTATTTTCCCCAGTAAATGAGAACATTTTAAGATCATCGGAACTGACGAGTCAAAATACAGTTGTCCGCGAGAAATTTTTGGATTTTTGTACCCTTCTGATGCAGGTAGAGGCGTCTTTTAACCCGACCCCATGACACGCCTTGTGTTTTTTTGTCATTATTATCATCAATGGTGAACTTCCCATTTGTGAACAGGACGATGGACATCTTTCACTTCACAATTCGACAAGTATCTTTCAAAATTTCAGATTGACTACAGTGAGCTTGTGCGTGAGTGCAAATACTTTCGTCCTGGATAGAGACTAGACTCCAATCTTGACCATAATAGCCCTCAGATTGCATTGAACTCCCCGACCTTGGCGATCAGATGATGTTTCTTTCGATACGGCTTTTAATCTTGGCAACTAGCGCAGATTTGACGAATAATTTCTTTATCTGATCGGGGTTTGTGTTTCGTGAATGCTGATACTTGAGTCGGCTTTTGCAATTAAAATAGTTGTTCAGTATACAGCGAACCTTGACAAAACTTCACAAATGGAAACTCCAGTTTTGACAAGGGCCATTATTAACCCTCATTTAGCCTACCTGATTAAATCAGAGGTTGAGTTTTGTTAAGCATATTTTTGTTCAAACGATGAACATTTCAATTAGAATACAAAAAAGAAAATATTAGCAGTCATGCAGTCTATACTCAGTTCTTTGTCAAGCCTAACTTATTGAGATGTGAGTCGATGTGAGTCTGGATCCTGATCATGCTCGTTTAACGTCTGTTCAGCTAATGACCATTTGGGCAATTTCATTTCTATCACTTTCAACTCCTGTCCTGCCTAAGCGCACTGCGAACCGCAGCCAACCGTCTACCCACCACACGATCTTCTTCCGCTTTGCTAGTCATAAACACAAAGATATGGCTCCTCGTGAATTTGACTTATGGACATTTATTATTGCACCACCTCAAAGGCAGCTTATGCCACTGGTCTTGGCAGCGCAGCAATTCACCTTCTAGGTCTGCCTATTCCACTATACAAGTCCAAGTTTGCCCGTAGGTGATTCATCCAGTAATCATGGAAATCCTTACGCCTGGTTATGCCCACTCTGTGTGGCGTGTTGTGTACGTACGTATACTGTGCATGTAACCCATGTCGTTTCGCTTGCCCCCCCCCCCCCCCTTCTACGATAATTGCTACTGGCCAGCACTGCCCCTGCTATGCCAATTGCAGTGTAGGGTTGGATTAGTCATCGGTATTGCAGCAGGGTGAGTGGCGCATACGCCCCAAAACTACGAGTGTTGTCTTTTCGACAATCCAACTACAATTTAGCCTTTGCCGGCCCTATATTTGTCATTGCCCTTTGCACCTTTCCACGTAGACGCCACGTATCCCCTCCCATCATAGCCCTCTACTTTCCATGCCTCCGGTAGACGATAGAGCCGATCGCACAAAGTATGCGTCGGCCCTTTTGTCGGCCTCCCCCGCCCCTCCACCTGGCAAAGTCGTAACCGCAAGAGTTTCCGTCGCTCCTGTTGAAGTGATAATTTTTAGCTTTGCGTGGTTGCTCTTCACACCAGATTGACCCTCTGTCAAGCCCCTGCAGCAAGTTTGGTCCTGCACTTCCTTCGATGCGGAAGTACATGAACACTTGAAGGTACACTGTCAACAGCAATCACTGTGTTCCAGTGCTGTGACGATTTACCTGATATCGAGGTGGGCGTCAACTTCTAGGTTTCGCAAAAGGACTGAATGTTGTGCAGCCGTCCTCTGAGCTCCTATTTTACGTTCTCATTCAGCCCTATCCCTCTGAAGTCCTAGTAGCAAAGTGGGCCAAATCCGGTAAAAATCCGGCATATGTATCCGGACTTTTCCAGTAGGATTCCTTGATGGAATCCGCTTGGATTTGCTACCAGGGGGGGGGGGCGTGAATCAAGTAGACTCCGAACAGCTGGAATTGGCCATGATTACGGTTGTCCGTCCTTCGTCTGCTGGGATAATCACAATTTTATCGTCGCTCTTGAATTCACCCGTGGCTCTCACCGTCGGCAGGAGGAAGACCAGTGAAAAAAATGTTGATTGCCACACTAAACCGGTTGGTGCGACAAGACAGACGAACTATTAACTTGTGAGAGGGTGAGTCATGTTAGGTTCGTGAGCGAAAAAGGGAGAAAAATGACAGCGGAGGCCTCGTAGTAAATCCAAGCGGATTCCATCATGGAATCCTACTGGAAAAATTCGAATACATATACCGGATTTTGTCCTCTTTATCTGCACTTGCTACTAGGGAGGTCCTCGAGGCCTCGTTTTCGAACGCCAAGTAAGGTCAATGTGTCCACAAGTGGCAATAACTCACAACCAGCTGGGCCCAGCGGTTTGACCTAGTAGAATAAAGCCTCGTACTCATTCGCAACTATCATTGCGCCCTTTCTTCGCTTGATTGAGTCATTTGCGCTCTGCGGTAGTCTCTGATTGTTGTCCCACCATAGGGGATCGACTAACTGGACGAAGAGCAGATTCTAGCTCTTGACTAGAGTTAAATGATTTCAGAATATCTCAACATGTAATTATTTTCAAATATTTTTTTGTCAGTACTAGTCAGTTTCAATTCGTTTCTATAGAATAAAGGTATACTGTAGGCAAAGAACCTTGTTCCTAGGAAATTCTATAAATTTGTTTAAAAGCCGGGCATCTCATTTTTTACTATATGGTTAGTATTATTCTGCAAATTCAGGGTTAGTCTTTCTGTAAACGGTTTGTGCCAAAGAGTTTTGGATCATATCCTTGTAGTTTATTCGTGCTTCGTAATCGGACGCGCATGAATTGCAAATTTTATTAGCAGGTCGAAGACAGCAGCTGTCTAGAAGAATCTTTTATTCATTCATTAGTGCATCAGTCTAATTCTTCCGTCTGCATACCGCTACCACCTCAGGGACGCTTTATAACTGGGCAAAATTATCTGAAGTAATCAAAACAAAACCTTAAGCTAAATCTTGTTTTGGAAACGGTTTCTTATTTTTCTTTGCAACTATTTGCGTAGCCAATTTTGTCAGCGTATACTGGGCAACAGAACTTATGAAAAAAATCCATATTTAGTCGGAAATTGGTCTAAATTCATACCAATAAGATGATTAAATCAAGAGTAATGTTGAAAGTAATTTTTGCTTGATTTGGAAATAAATAGTTCCCTAGGTAAAGCGAAAATACAGAAAGCTTAAGTGTTCTTGTCAAGTTAATAAAACCTGCCGAAATAACAACTGCGTAAGTAAAATAGTTAAAGCACAAAATGTTTAATAAACCCATTCTTTTAATCCTTGGGATATCTTTACTCCAAGAATTAGTAAACTATATAGTAGGAGAACTAGTCATAGGTCAGAAAATGGTGCTACAAGCTGTCACTAAAGAGAAGCCACATCGAAGGAAAAACTTTTTCATAAATGTATACGCTGAGCACCCAGTTACTGCCCAAGAATTTGGAATAAAATTAGCCCATACGATCCATAGCATACCATGTATTGTGAATTTAACTAAAATTTCCCCATAACATTGCTGTTTTCTGCTGATAGAGGAGCCAGTTCAGTTTTCTAGCCACATTAATATGTCAGTGAATATTTTTCAGTTTTCATTGTTCTTAATCTATTGCCTAAAATTATAGGTTCCTTACTTCTTGTCCAGCAAAACCTGGGCAATAATAAATCTATAATCGGTGGTTCTTTTTATGCGCTTCATTGACAGTAACTAATACTTCTGCGGTGATCGAAAAAATACCTTTTATATTTTTTTACTATGGCAATCCTGAATACATCTTTCCCCCTTTGAAGCATTATTCTACGATTATAAATGCAATATTTAGTGGTCATACAACTACTAAAACTTCTCCCAAAGAGCCAACACAGTGCTAGTTTCTTTTATAAATTACCTGTCAACAGAAATCCGAACGTTGCAGAGTCAAAGTGACAGCACAGTTGTTAACCTGTTCCCCGTTATTTTTGAAACAGTGGGATATTCTTAAAAATTGCAGGTGGGTGAAAGCAAAAGATAGCATTTAGACGTTCTCACTGCTTTCTAGCTTATTAATTTACGGCGATTTTTAAACAATAAATGACTAATTTCCGCAAAGAACATACTTTTGGGCATCTTCTTCCTGCTATCTTTGACCTGAAAGTTAAGTCTTTGGTTCGTAAGAGTTGTTTTGTTTAGTCTTCCTTTCACCGGGGAATCGCAGCCGAATGAACCTTTTTACAATTTTTGAGTGTATTAATCTAGTTGCTCACTTTTACAAAGCTGGATGTGCAGATGACTGTTCGTCTCTACTTTAGTCATCACGATTCATAACCTACGTCACCTATATGTAGATCCTGCTGTAAAACAATATCAACAAATGATAGTAGTGTGTTTGCCGAAATAAGGATAGCATTCGTCACGGGGTTATTGTTTACATGAAGGACGCCTCTGGACGTCACCATGACACTGTAAGAGAGACGAAAGGGGTTGAAGTGGAGGTAATGAAAGGCTGAAAACGCAGTACAATAACCAAACTTTAGAGCGTAGTATTGGATGTAAAGAACATTTAAAACGCAAGACTGTCTGAAGCACTTGATTCTTGAAAAAAATGAGTGCGTTTCCTTTTCAGCAAAATTAGGGCACAACGGGAGAATTTGAAGAGAACAAATAGCTTTGGACACGCTAGACTTGCTATCCTATAGCGTTTATCAAGGGCAGAGTCCTTCATTTGTCTGGACTTTATCCATATGTAAAGATAAGGCAGTACGAGTGCTCCTCATGCGCCTTGTAATTCATGCTTATTTCACTATAAGAGCCACTTTCTCAATTAATAATAATTTTTAGAGTATAAAGGGATAATGTTTGGATTCCCAACCGGAGCCCGAGGGGTGTGCTCAGTCCTGGTAACATTAAACTCTCAGCATTGCTCTCGAGTTCATACCTTTGGTCTTCTCAGCTGGAGGTTGAACTGTTGTCTTCGAAGTTTTTATTCTCTTTCTCGAACCCAGTACCAGTGTCTTTTAAAACCAGTTTATTAAGCCTAAAATCTGGTCGCTTTTTGAGTTCGCGATTTATGACCTGGTTGTGACTTACGTACAGCTTGTTTGTGATTGTTTTATATACCCGTATCGTTAGGCTTGTGCAGGAGATACTTTCATATCCAAGTAGTCAAGTGTTTCAGCAAAATATTGACTCCAAAAACCGTGGGCCAAGGACAAGAAATGAAATCTAGGAGGAAACATTTTTCGTAGGATTTCACAAAAGCAAAAGAGAAAGAGCCTATCGAATGCATATGGAACATAACAGCCTGACATCACAGTGCAGAGCCTGGGCATCCCTAAATAAGGCGCTGCGTTCTACTTTAACTTTCAATTGCAGGGCCTCAGAGGCAGAGAGAGAGAGAGGAAGTGAGAAAGAGTACAGTTGCGCTTAAGTCAACTCCTTCCGTAATTATCAGAATACAGAAGTCGCCCACGGTTACTAAGCCCGCCGCTTATTAAGCCCAATTAGGTCTGAGCCCGATGTGGACTTAATAGCCGGCGACTACTGTGTCTAGTGAGTAAGGAATGAGGCGAAAGGACCTGAAACCCAAATTATTGCAATTTTAGGAATATGGGCAAATCCAACAGTAGGCCAATTAGAAAAGGTTTTAGTCGCACTAAGAAACGTCGATTGCTAATTTAGCGGATATACCGACTGGTATCAAAAGGATTTGCGGAGAAACACAGAGACAGTCTTGGATCTAAGCATTTATTGGATCATGGGGTTGTCTTTGGTGCTTCCTGTCTGCGAATACCTACAGTGGGCAAGGACCACGTGCTCATTGTGAGTTACTTACTTGTACTTGTAACGGCATTCACCTCGGGCGGGTTGAGCCGGCATCAGTTTTGACGTTGACTGCATCATGAATCACAGCTGTCCAGGCGCGTCGATCTTGCGCCTGTTCACACGAGAGCACCATCCATTCACGGTTTCACTGGCGTAGGCCGTAGACGCATGGGCCGGAAACTGACGACAGATCCTGCTTGACCGTTGCTGTCCAAGTTTTCAGCTGCCCGCCGCGACGTTTGCGCCAGGTGGGGGGAGGCGTCGCCACAAGCAGGTCACGAATCAGCTCACCATCATCACGCCGGGACGCATGCCCGAACCACCGAAGTCGTCTCTGAAGCAGGAGTGGAGGGAGAGCGTCCAGGTGACAGCGTCGGCGGAGATCGGAGCAGCGAATTCGGTCGACGCGTCGGTGACGAAGGATGCGGCGTAGGCAGTCATTGTCAAACACCTCAAGGCGCCTCATGTCCTCAACACGCATAGGCCATGTCTCTCCGCCATAGAGCAGGATAGATCGAACCACTGCTTGGTAAACACGGGACTTTGTGCGTAGTGATATTTCCCTTCTATGCCATAGAGGAGCGCACAGTCGGTAGAAGGCAGATCGGGCACGGTTGACGCGTGATACAACCTCGTCGACACCTTGACCCGTTTCCGTGACCAAAGAGCCTAAGTATCTAAACGAGTCGACCTTTTCGAGAGGAGCGCCGTCGAGAACAATAGGAGTGACAGATGTAGGGGGCACACAGGAGAGCATGACTTGGGTCTTAGTCGCGTTTAGGCGTAATCCGATGGATCGGGCACGCTCATTAACCTTGTCCAACGCCTGCTGAACTGCATTACAGTTGTCGCCAAAGAGGACGACGTCATCAGCATACGCCAAGTCAGTCACCCATTTCGAGCGATCAAACTGCACTCCCGGGAAGTCATCCAGTGCTTTGGTCATGATCCAGTCCACCGCATAGTTGAACAGGGTTGGTGAAAGGGCACAACCTTTGCGGACGCCCGTCCTGACGCTGAAGGCTTCCGTGTCACCGTTCTGCGTCCTCACCCGTGTGGAAGTGCCACGATAGTATGCCTGCATGAGATTGAGAAGCTTAGGTGGTAGGCCGTCCGTCCTCATTATGTTACACAGCGAACTGCGATCAACAGAGTCAAATGCGGCAGCAAAGTCGATGAAGCATAGAACAGTGGGTTGTTGGTGACCTCATCTCAGTTCCAGTACACGGCGGAGATTGAAGATCTGGTCGGTGCAGCTACGACCTGGTCGAAATCCACTCTGGTTTGGGCGGGTGCGCTGGTCTCTCGCAGTTTGGAAACGTTTGAGAAGAAGAGACGTGAATGTTTTCGCCGCTACATCGATAAGGCTAATGCCTCTGTAATTTCTGCACGCTCGTCTGTCGCCTTTTTTAAACAAGGGGAGGATCACTGCTTTTCTCCAGTCAGAGGGCACAACTTCGCTGTCCCATATCTTGGCAAATATTTGTTGTAGCCAGGGCCCAATAACCTCGGGTGCACATTTAAAGAGCTCCGGCGGGAGGTCATCCTCACCAGGTGCCTTGTTGTTGCGTAGCCTCAAGAGAATGGAGTCAACTTCCTCTACACTGGGTGGCTCTGTGTTGCACTCATACAGATGGTGGGGATCGTCCGCATTGGGCGACAGGTCAGACATCAGAGGGGGATCATGGTTAAGGTGGTCACAGAAATGCTCGCGCCATCTCTCTAACCGGTCATCGATCTTAGTGATTACAGCACCGTTGCGATCCAGTAAAGTCTCGGTGGTGTTCCCCGAACCTCTGCTGGCCTGCTTTAAGAGTCGGTAGAGCTTGTGGGTGTCACCTCTGGTAGCTGCTCGCTCCGTTTCCGTGGCAAAGTCGCTCCAGTAGGCGTTCCTATCGGCTCGGATGGCCCTTGTCGTTTGGCGCCGCAGCTCTCTGTAAGTGGGGGAGCCAGTGAGTTTGGCTCGGCCGGCCTCCTCAGCTAACTCAAGTGTGGGTCTAGTGATCCAGTCGCGATGTCGCCGTCGGGTTTTGCCCAGATGGGTGTATGCCAGCTCTGACATCGCGGCCTTCAGGGACTGCCACGCGGGCTCTGGGTCCGCTCGGGCGTCAGGGTACAGGCCGTCGAAACGGTTCTGGAGTGCTAAGTGGAAGGCGTCGCCAGCAGAGGACTTCAGCTTTGCAACATCGATCCGCTGTGGTCGGGAGGGTCTGTGAATAGCTCTCAAACGCAAGCGAAGGGTTGCCCGCTTTAGGACATGGTCCGATGCATGAGCGTTTCCTGTATCAGCACCGCGGTAGGCTCGACAATCCAAGACCGAGCCGGCCCAGCGTGCTTTGACAAGGATATGATCTATTTGGGCCTGGGTATGCCCGTCATTTGAGTACCAAGTGACAAGGTGGTGGCGCGGATGATCAAAACGGGTGCTTGACACAACGAGGCGGTTAGACGATGCGAAGTTGACAAGGCGCTCACCGTTGGCACACTGCGCTCCGACAGCAAATTTGCCTACCACATGATGGGTTCCAGCGTCACACACACCTGGTCGGGCGTTCCAGTCACCGGCAATGACGAGTAGATCGCTTCTTGCGATGCGGTCAACTGTTCGCTGGAGGTCACCGTAGAAGTCATCTTTTATGCTGTCATCAGCAGCCAGAGTAGGCGCATATACCGAGATGATGGAAACGTTGACTGGGGCACTTTTCAAACGGACCCAAGCGATCCGCGGTGAGACAGCCTCCCACTATAGCAGACTCGAGTGAAATTCATCGGCCAAAGCTATAGCGACACCATACAGTCCAGAGTTGTCGGACACGCCACTGTGGTAGAGATGGTACGCAGAGTCAGTTCTTGGTACTTGCAGCAGTTTGTGGCCAGTGCCAGGTAGGCGGACCTCAGAGAGACACGCCACACCAACACGGTATTCAGAAAGGGATTTGGTTGTTAACAGTTGGGCGCCGTCATCCCTCAAAGTTTGAACATTCCAGCCTGCAATTCGCAATCCGGCATCAGCTCGCAGATTTAACACCCGTCCCGCGATGCCAAGAGGATGGGGCGCGTCGGTTCCCGCGGACGCCGTAGCAGAGATCGTATGTTGCGTATAGTTGTGATTCATGAAAGTGTAGAAAGTCAAGAAAGTCAATTCCGTGTTTCGTGGAGAAAAGGGGATTGGTGATAGGTCCCCGGTCTTGCTCCCCTACCAGAGCCCCGTTAACCAAGCAAAAGCAAGTTTCCGGCGCGCACCAGCTTGGAGGTGGGGTTGGATTTTACGCACCCCAGTTACGCTAAGATAAATTTGGTTCGTGAGTTAACAACGCGAAGCTTTCTATTTAGTGTGCACTCATCAGCCTCAGCGTGGGCCTATGTGATTAGTCGAGAATTACGGCATTGCAAATTTTTCTGCATTATTTTGGTTTGTGAATTTCTCTTCTGTCTGTACGTACCGTAAACCAGTCTTTATTGCTACGTGATTTCCACCACTCTACGTACGCAGTGAATGCACCGTCTATGTACCGAAACTTGTGAAACATCCACTGAATTATTTACAGGTTTACGGATCAATGAGAGTGCTTCGGTGCAGTTGCTATATCAAGTATCCCTGGGCCCACCCTCCTGTCACTTTATCCGCAGTGACAGGCTGCATTGAGTTTAAGCATTTTACTAGACGCCCTTCTATATTACGCCAGAGAAACGTCCTTTCCTAATTCGTGGATATATTCTCCAAGGATTTTTAATCATTTAAGTAATTCACTCTCAGTTCCATGGAGGGGGATGCACAATAAACCGATTATTCCACGCAACTTGCGAGAAGATGACTTTTCAGAAGTATGTTATAAAGGAAGTATTAATTTGATTGTAAAAAGTTTATAGCTTGGAGAAACTTTCATTTGTTCCTGTTACGTTTCACGTGGTAGGCAAAAGAAGATGAAGAGCTGTTTGTGATACAAGGGTTTTATTGAAGGCCACACAGACACGATGGATTTTATTGCTTGTTCACTCCAGCTTATTTATAAGTTACTGGCTCTTCTAGAACCTTCCTGGCGTATGGCGCACACGTGGTCAATGTGTAGGTTTGAGTAGCAGAACCTTTCTGGGGTGTGGCGCACACCTGAGTAATCTGTAGGTTTCTCGACTGCAGCCACCGCTGTGTGGGCAGTCATTGCGTTTGCTCGACGTAGAGGGTGGGCGGCCTGCATGAGGGTATGGTCCAGCGTGGCCTGTTCTTTTCGTCCACTGTTCTGACTGCATGGCGGGTCCTGCTTCCGAAAAGCAATTAATTTTTACAGGCGCCTACCTTGCCCCGTTGATGGATTTTACTTCGGCATTCAAAACATTCCAAGGGAAGCAAACCTTTGAGTTAAATTCTAAGGCAGAATAGTTGGAATAGTTTATTGTGTACTGAAAGGAACGGAGAACAGATTGAAGAAGTGTGACTTGGAAAGCACGACCAGCTACGAAACTAGCCGCGACCCAAGTGGGCTAGGCAGCCATTATAGTTATCAGGGCCGCTGAAGGTATGAGGACGCTAATTGGCCCAGAGCATCGTAGGACGTTCATTCGTCTGACTGCCTCGTCTGCGTTTGTACAGCCCAGGATAAAGGTCACGCCCTGCATTCAGACATCGGCCAACGCGCTGGGGTCGAGGGACTGGGCGGCCAAGGTTGTCTCCGCCGCGAGACCACGTTTGCGCCATCTCGCGTTTGGAGGCTGCGGGCTGCGGCATCGCTACAGATTATCCTTTGATGACATTGTTTTACATTCTGTAGTACAATTCCAATAGGAAAGGCGTAGCTTAAGGCTGCTACCTTGATTTTGCATAAAATTCTAACGAAATAGCACTAAAACTGTTCAGTTTAGGTCTCAAGTACTGCTGTTAATTCGAGGATTATCAAGACGAACAGTTTAGGAGGACCCCAATGTATTCGTTACCCACAACCAGGGCATGATGCAACTTAAGATGCTTGAGTATATCACTGGCCTCGCTTCTTTGGTGAATTTGGACAAGAGCCGAAATCGAATAAGCTCAATCAAATGCTCTTGCTTCAGGCTCAGATATCCGTTCATTTCTCGGATTATTTGGGAGTAACTGGGACACAGCAGCACCTTCCGTAGCCGAATTAGAAACGAACATCAATGCAGCTATGATAGAGTAAACTGCACCTATGTTAATCAATCATTTGCACTGCTGTTGCTGCTCGACTTTTCGCAATTTAATAATTGCCATGTCAGCGTCGGATGCGGGCCTCATAATTGGGTGACAATCATCAGGCCCGCATCCGACGCTGACGAGGCGATTGTGGCAATTAGTGAGTCGAGCGCGAAGTGTTAAGCTAATACCGCATCAATTAAGACCCAAGCTGTGGATAACGAAATAAACAATTATCACACACTCGTGGATGATCACTATGACCTATTAATACCGTGCAGCCTGTGCATGTCTCCACCCCATCTGCGCATAACCATAACTATTTTATCACCACCTATGATTGAGGATTCGTGAGGGAATCCGAAACCTTCGGCAAATAAAACCCTTGTTCCAGTGATCGCATCTGCTTCTTCTCATCTGCTTCCTGGGACTCGTGCCAATTTTCAGAATCAGTTGTATGGGAAGGGAAGCCAGATATTTCCAAACTGTTCAGGAATTCAGTTAGGTAATCAACGCAAACTGTGAGATCCAGCGCTACCAGTGCAATTCTGTTTGCCATTGTGCACTCGTCCCAAATTATTGCTGAGCATCGCTTCAGCAATTCAGCTGAACCACTGCCTCTTCTCATTCGACATGTTGTGGTGCCATCGTCGGCTAACCTAAGAGTAAGCTTGAAGGTAATGTAAGCAGTTCTGCCGTCAGAAAGCAACGTCGCTGCAACACAAGCCGATGCAACAGCTAAAACAATTTGGCCGTCTTTGCGTAGTTTGGCAGGGAGAAACTTGAGGATGAAAGTTTTGCCAGTTCCACCAGAAGCACCCAAAAAGAAAACCTGATCACCATTACTGCGACCATGAACACTCTCGAGAATGGTGCTGATTGCGTGCAGTAGGTCGACCAGTAACGTTGGTTTACTCAGAGCAACGTAGGCTGCCAGCTCGGTAACATTGTAGCAAAGCTCACGCAGCACCCCAGTGGGGAACTGATTTCCAACGCTCCTTTCTAGCAGAGGGAATGCCTATGCATGAAGTTGCTCACCACTCATGCCAAACAAGATGTTCTCAATGAAGTATGTGGCTATGTTGAAGATGGCGGAATTAAATTCGATATCAGCATCGCCATTTTGCAACTGCAGCTGAAACCGGTAGTCTTCAGACATATAATTTCTGAACTTTAACCACAGGCCCCAAGGGTAAGCCAACTCACGACTCCTAATCAACAAAGCAAGAAGGCGCCGTAGGTGTTGTGGAGCATTAGTAATAACAGCCACAGCAATGGTATTCTCCCAATGATGGTCATTTTCAAGTATAGAGACTCCCGTATGCATTTATATAAACCCCTGTATGCATTTATATAGACCCCTTTCTGCATTGTAGTATTTTCGTCGGGCACCAAGGCGATTGCATTCGGATAAATTCTCCGGATGTTTATGAGTGTGGGTGTATTTCTTTCTGCAGGCACAAATGACAAGCGCTATCGCGAGTTATTGATTTTTTCATGATTCTTGAAACGGTGGACTGTGACGTCGGCACCTGCAGGATGCCCATTTCCTGAACGATTTC
>JAYGXS010000001.1:68374423-68437061 GCA_036362985.1 Ligula intestinalis | reverse complement strand
GACTGTGACGTCGGCACCTGCAGGATGCCCATTTCCTGAACGATTTCGCTCTCGGGCATCTCCTTTAGAGCATCGACCACCTCAGCAACAAGCTGCTTAGTTGTTTCCTATGTTTGTTTCGGCATCGGAAACAACTGAACAGTTTGTTGCTGAGATGGTCAATGCTCTAAACGAGATGACCGAGAGTGAAATCGTTCAGGAAATGGGCATCCTGCAGGTGCCGACGTCACAGTCCACCGTTTCAAAAATCATGAAAAAAATCAGTAAATCAAGAAAGCGGTTGTCATTGGTGCCTGCAGTACGAAATACACCCACACTCATAAACATCCGGAGAATTTATCCGAATGCAATTGCCTTGGTGTCCGACGAAAATACTACAATGCATACAGGGGTCTATATAAATGCATACAGGGGTCTATATAAATGAATACCCCTGTAAGGCAGATTGTAGAGCCGCTTTCAGATTCATCCGATGCGACTTTACAACAGAGAACATAAAGTTTTTTTCTGTGTATGCAGACATGTCTCGTGGACCTCCTGATGTATCGTTATATAAAGTACATGTCACGATTGCCTGTACAGGCCGACTGTCCTACGTGATAATAAGACATCACGTTTTACGGATAGATTAAGCTGGTTCCCAAGTATTTTACGCATGTATGCGCTTGTCGCTCATAACTTAGTGCTAGTTTTTTTTCCACGTCTTAAAAAGGCACTTTTTCTACTTTTACTTAAAGACACGTCTTTTTGATACCCTTCTGCATCATGCTCTGTTACCCCCGTTTTTACTGACGATTAATCTAGCGTGCCTTATTCCTATCCTGTCTTTTCAAGGATCTTGCAAGTCACTCCTAAACCCTCACTGCTGGGAACCAAACGGCCCTTAAAACTATGATGGTACCCACAAATACCCGCCATCTGTTTCTCAGGAACTTAGTGGTTGATTTCATGACATAATAATTTGATGATATTGCATATACTGAACACGTTGTGGCTCAATCTCGTCTTACGAAATATTTCAAAATACGCTTTTAGTTCTTTTTCTGCTCACGCTTCACAACAAAGTGGAGGAACGAAACCTTGCTTAGCAGTTTTCCTATAGGAGATAAAAATGTATATCATTTTTAGTCTGATAACCCTTAACACAGAAGTGCAGGAATGTTAAAGACACCATGCTACTTTCCAGGCTGTTTGTTTTATGAAGCACATCGTCTGATTTCGGTGGCTCACAAATTCCATACGGATACTAAACGTAGAAAGCGTAGAAAGGGCGTACACCGCTCGCTTTACGGGACACAGGTGTCCCCTTGCAGGCAGCTGTTTTGCAAACGGTACCGCATCGCAGGGAGTACCGAAAAATATGAAAGATACCGGAATGTCCACCTATGACTTGGGAGCCGTCGTCAGCTGGTTTTACCCAAACCCAGTTTCGCAAGACTCGTTATTTGAGACTAGGACTCTTTGAACATTTAATTCGGCCGCCCTCATCTTGAGGCACGGGCTTCGCGTCCTGTCGGCAGTGATGGACATATTGGTTATCGCAGGAAGGGCCTTCGCCGATCGGGTTAGGCAGTGGCTAGCAAGCGGGAAATGCTTATTTCGGTCGCCTTTGCTGTTGTCGGTAATTCCCTCCTACAAGCTTAGAAGTGTTCGTACAAGCTTTTTCCCAGGAATATAACACTTTTCATATTTTTAGAAGGGGCCATTTATTAGTTCAGTCAGTTAAGGTCCTATAGGATGTTCTCCGGTGCTGACCAATTAAAAATACTGAGGCTTGTGCATTTTCTCAGTAACCAAGATTAACTGAGAACCACGGCTACCAAATCTAGAAAATTTCCCAAACCGGCGCATGGTTGGCAGCCGCCATCTTTCCCAATAGCTTTTAAAATGTTACGTTTTCCGGTTAGTCGTCCAGGACCCACAACTAATTCTGGAAGAAATGACATAAAATTGCAAGAAATTTGATTGTTGATTGTTTGCTTGTTGTTAACACTCTCTCCCCTTTCGCTATGTGCCTCTTTAAAGTTGACACCTTTTTTCAGACTCTTCGGCCCATTCGTGTGTTTCATCAGCCCAATCGTCCTGCACCGTATATTATCGAACTCTACGTCGTTGTGGACGAAAAATTCGTAAGTTTCTGTCCGCTAATTTGTCTGATCCTGGATTACCCCAAAAACTTTTAGATTTTGATCCGTGCTTTTTAAAAGGTCACAACTTGGTCCAAAATTAGGCACTCTATTTTTAACTAACGCTTCTCCTGAGTACTTTTCTGTCCAAGTGATAAAAGTTCGCATATGCCTTTTGTACAACCTATTGTATCTATAGAGTCGCTGATTCACTGGAAGACATTTCGAAAGTATTCTTTTTCTCAAGGGCGTTGAGCGGAAAAAGTTAGTCACTTGGCACGGGATTTGGGGAGTAGGATGTATGAGATGGGACTTATAAACCTGGCTAGGGGGATTTTTTCGAAGCAACGCGTGGTTCTGTCTTGCCACACAGAAACATCAAACCTCTGCTGTTGAGCAGTGTTGGCTGTTGTGTGTAATTTCTGGCGGACAGCCCTCAGTTGTTAACTGCACGATTCCTTCTTAATCTTCGCACAAAGCTTAAGGAAGCTTTAATGGTCTAATCCGGCAGCGAACTGCCAAAAAGCGGCTACAGTCTTCTGTAGAGGGAGATCAAGTTCTAAAATCGATAGATGCTGTTCACCCTTATTCCGGCCTTCATGCCAAACAAATCTTGTTAAGGATGACTGGTATGTTCACCTAGACAGGACACTGACGTAGGACTATTCTGCCCATTTAAAAATAGGTGGCCTTATGGCAAATTTCAGGAAGAGTGCATATTCCCGTATCTTAACTAAATTTGAACCTTAATGTTAACCCTAACTTTTTCCTAAACCTCAATTCCATGGTTAACACGAACCCAAACTTCGAGTCTCAACGTGCTCTTGGCCCTAACCCCAACTTCCATCTTTAGCTCAACCCAAATCCCACTCTAACCCCAACGTTAGTCCTAAACCTAGTTTCCCTGGAATTTGGCGTAAAGCCGCATGCATTATTGGCGATTCTTGTTTAGGCAGCCATGCCAGCCATCTTTACCAGAAGTTTGACCATATGTAAAAATCCGTATTAAAAATGTCATCTCTATTTCTTCATAACCGCAAAGTATAAACCTTATTCAGGCATTAGTGATACTGAATTCTTGTGGTTTTTGATCTACTTAGAAATCCGCTTATAGCTTTAGAACTTCCGAAGGTAGGATACGCGAATTATAAAACTCCCATTTTCAGAGAGCATTTTCTGCAAGGGACAGTCAGCGGAAAAACCGCATAGGGTGGTGGAGAATCGGCAGAGTTGGCAGGCTGAGATAAGCTATTTCCCTCGGGCGAATTGGACTCATTGATCCAGTTCCTCAGCAAATGTCCTCTTTTACTGTTCCTTAATTCCCTGGTTTTTAGCATACCAAAACGGTTCTAGTTTTTAAATGCACAAGTTTCCATTCCAAGCGTATTTTTTTCCATTCCTTGCACACTGCCGATTTGAAAAAATTTGTAACTGCCCAAGAAAAAAATAAGGTCCTCACAAACAGACCGTTCGAATTCTCTGTTGTTCTCGCATTTAGTTCCTTTATTTTCAGACTAGCTTCACGATCGAAAAAATATAACGTTGGCGATATTTCCTGTAAATTTCTCTGTGCACAGTACCTACTCTGATAAATTCAAGGTACAGATATGTGATTCACGACGGTCGGTTTTTTGAGGTTAGTTAGTCGATCTTGTTATAACATGACCACGATCAGACGAAGGCAAGGCAACCTGTTTATGCAGTGTGAATCGTCTTGTAACAGCACCGTCTTTTATGGGTTCCTCGGTGTGCCAACCCTCCTCCTTCGCATCCTGGTGGCACTGACCGCAGTATGTCTAGTGGAGGTCACTGTTTGGCCCGCGGTCAGTCTGCAGGCACAGTAACCTCGCGGCTTTGTATTCCGTGTTGAGACATGGCTTAGGCAGAATAATTAGCCACGCGAGCGGCCAAAGGTTCCAGGGAAAGGTAGTCACATTGCCGACTCACCATCTTGCCAAAAACCAAGAACGGTGCAGCAATTTCAGCAATTAAGCACTCAGACGCGGACGAACGAGCAATCATCGCGTCATGTGTGAGCACTAGCAACGAATGTGGCATCTGTTAATTGAATTAGGCGCGTAGCTGAATGGCAGTTGTCACCTATGAATGCTGCACCTCTGGCGTCCTTAACGCCCTCATCTGCAACTGTCTGTGATGTTTGGTTCGGATGTCATTTCAATTCCTAACTAGCTCTACGAGAATTTCATTTCGACTTTCTTTTCAACTGGTATTAATAGGTTAACTACATATTTTAATCTTCAGTTATTTCCAGTGGCTGCTAACCCACACAGTTAAGAAGAGCAGTCGTTCGTCCATTTACTCCTTCATGCTTACGACCGAGTTTAATTGGTCCCTGAATTACGCTATTCAAGATAACGGTGCCCTAAAAGCCTCATGACCTTACTTCACCAGTCGGACTTGTCTAGAGCAATTGTTGGCCAACCTATGTCAACTGACAAGATGACTATCTTGATCTTACCGCGAAAATTTGCCGTCCTTCGTAGACGTGGGGTCTTGGAAGGAGGAGTTACACATACTGTTTTTCCCCGGGCAGGTGCCGGGCGTTAGAGTTATGCTACAGAGCAAAACGACTGATTTCGCAACTATTTATTGCTAAGTTTATTTTTGAACAATTGGTTCATTAAACTGTCTGGAAACGCGTTTCTCACAGCCCGTGGACATGGCCCGGTTATTCTAGCAATCGCAACTTGCATCACACCGTTAGAAAGCATTGTGTTTGAGTGTTTTCCAAACGTACTCTCCGGTTTTGATGGCTGTCGCATTTACTTGTTAGAGGAGTTGTCACTCCTTGCTTGCCCCCTTGATAGTGTTTACTGAAAGTTTTGTCGCCACCTCCAGAACAGCGTCATTTTTTTATGGTTTTGACCGAAGGTATGCGCCGAAACCCAGGAAATACTCCAAGACGTCACCCATTGCACAAATTTAAAAAAAACTTTCTTCCATCGCTTTTTAAAGAAAGAAGATGGGAAGCAAACGTACTTAAGTAGCCAAGAGACAGTTCTTTGCGGAGACTACGATAAACTACACAGATACAATACAAGTGACTAATTATAGTAGAACTTAAACAATGTAGAGCACACGAGAATGCACGCTACGGAAACAAATGAGAATGCGATCATTCAAGTCATATGGAAGGCCTTATTATGTCTATATGGTTGTCTTTATTTTTATTCCGGGAAAGTTGTAGCTGAGTGGTGCAGGAAGACATGTTGCGTCTCAAGGCTATCCCTTAAGAAAGTGTCGACATTCTTTTTCCGGAAGGGGTCTGGAATGCTGACTCGTATTGTATGAAAATTCCAGTTGCCATTATGCATACTCCCTAGCATAAGGCTGACAGAATTTTGCTGTTTGCAGGTCCCATTTTGTACCAGTAATAGAAACAATATGGTTTCGGGGTGTCATGGCATGCCAGGGAGTGTCAGCGGGATACTTCTACCTGATGTAACCTTTTAACAGGTAAATTTGGGTGTCCGTCATCCGAGACTGGGAAGTCTAGTGTTTTGCACTTCCCGACCGATGCCCTTGTATCTTTGTGCTTTTTCTCAATACATTCTTCGTGCAGAACCACCCTAATATAGGAATAGTAACTGTAGACATCCTGCTGCGGAGCCCTTGGACACCCTCAAACTCAAACCGACCCGTCCCTTGTTTAACCTCGAAATTCTTTCTTGTGGACCAAGTCGAAACCTACTGTGCTCGCCAGCTTCCCGTTACTCATGCCAAAGTTGTTTCTGTCTTTACGCGTTCCTGCAGCTGCCGAATCCGTAGGCGTGAACTAGTTTCTCCCCTTGTAGAGGAAGTCCGACCACTTCGTGTAGTTCCTAGGCTGGGAGACCGGCGGGGTGCTGGTTGCCGTGGGGACAAACAGGGTGCACCATTACCGTTACCTGTCGGTGCACGCAATCCCTCTTGTCGTGTTTTATCTCACTCACCGTCTTTTATGCGTGTGCGTCGCCAGCCCCGATGATTTATTTCCGCTAGGCGTGTCAGCTGCCCTTTGTTTGGCCGTGACGTCCGTGCCAACTTGGTCTCGCACGCAGCTGGCAGCAGTCCGGAGCTGGTTTGATCAGACCTACCGGCTTGACTTCATTTTCGCAGTCGGGCTCTCTCATGTTAATGGAACGCCTAATTGGCGTAGGGAGCCGCCCGCGCAGGATAAGTATACTATTTTCGACCTACCCTCAGTCGATGCTTTACATTTCACCGGTGGCTAAAGTTGTGGCTCGCATTTCTTCCGTCCCTTTGGCCGTTCACCAGGTTCGCTAGCTCCTAGCACCCCGTAAGTAAGCAGACCCTGCTGCATATTCAAGGCGTTCTCTTGAAATATCCTCCTACTCGGTCTACGCAGGCTCAAAGCAGCTGGCCAGTGGAAATGAACTGATACAATGTTGGTAGACTTGATGTCATCCCCAGCTGAGAACTGATTAGCCCCCTAAGAGTGTCCAGGATGTTCTCAGCTTGCGGCGCTTTCTCTCGTTCAGTCGTAAATTGCATCGTCCAGCAGTTCCCTGTTCTAGCCAATAATGAGTGGGCGTGCGTAAAGGGTGTTAAAATACGCCTCCAAGCTCGGCGAATGCACTTTATTTTGCGCGTCCGATGTTAAAATGCGTCAACACCCCATTCGGTCTGTTCCAATGCACTCCTAAAGTACAAAAAACATGTCTAGAATTAACGCTGATAAAGGAAATTTTTCGGCTAACTACGAAGCGACTACTAGTACGTGGCGGCGAGCCATACGGAGTTTGAAAGTGAATCATACTAAGGGACCCATTTCGTTTCTGCCCTTGGGGCTTCATTGTGCTCATGATCGCAAACAGCTACCTGTTTGCCTCCTGCGACCAATACTTTTTGGTACTTAATGCCGCGCCCATGGGTCTACTGGCTCATCCTCCTAACCCCACCTGTTGAAGCTAATGCCGCAGTTCGGTTTCAGTGACTAAAAGGGCGTGGCCTGGCTTTGCTTAACATTAAAGCGGTCGCTTCTTCTTCCCATCTCCGTGGTTGGCCAGGCGGAAATATTGTAGATGATCTCATGCTCACTGCCCAATATTTATTCGTCACCCTAGCCCTTTCAGGGAGTCGGGTGTGTCTCTTCAGCTTGGATGTTTCTGTTACCTGGTTTTTTTTATTTGCTGCTCGGTATAAGTCTATTTCACTGCCTTCTATCTGATCGCAAATCTTATGCACTTGCAGAACTTCGAAACTGGTTGCCCTGTATGAGACGCGAAACAATTCTTTGGACTATTTACTTTATAGTCATCACATCTTCTAGATTAGTAAATCCTTACCAACAGAGTATCTATGCGATCGCTGCAACAAGAATTTTGTTGATCCAATGCTTCGGATTATCACTCGAACCCATATTCAGCCACAATCGTAGATAAGGGTGATAGAGGCGCAAAATGCGGGGTGTTTATCCTCCGTAGTTGCCGCACGATAACGTGCGTGCTACAGCAGCCTCGAGAACGGAAAACGCTAGCTCCCAACTTTCAGCTCACTCGATGGGACCCGGCCATATATCCTCGCCAGAGGTGACAACCGTGTGAGCCGCTCGAGTCATTGGTCTCAGACCTGCAGTCCACGAACGAGCTCAATAGTCTGTGGTTCTTAGATTCTCTACTGACACTTTGTCTAAGCAGAGGAATCAGTCTCGTAAGAGGACGGCGCGGGCAATCAATATTTTCAACGATAGCCAAATTACCGCGTACTTATCACACCAAAATTCAACATGGGCGATGAAATTGCGGCAATTTACGACTCGGAAGTAGACTGCCAAGCCATCGTCGCACCCTGGCGCTGATCGCGTGAGCTGTTAATTGTAGTACGCATGCAGTCACATGGCCACTGCAGACTGGGAATACTGTACACCTTTTGTCTGCTATGTGCGATTTTAGTTGATAATGGTTTCGAGCGTGAATCCAAAGCATAAACTTATTGTTCCAGTGATCCTATCTTCTCCTTCGAAACTGCTTCCTGGGGCCTTCCTGTTCGCTTCTATCAGAATGCCTATCTTTTGCTGACTCATTCTTGTGGGTCCAGGAGGTGGTAACGCCGAAGTCGAGACTTTTTGCCTGAAGTTTAGGGGTTAGATAAGAGGTCGCGGCTCTGTGTTTTGATCCAGATTATTAAGGAAGCTTTCTTATACCAACCGTGTAGCCCGTCGCTGTCTACGGCTAGACGATATGGTTGAAATAGCACGCAGGACTGGTTTGCTTTTCAATACCCCCTTCCAGTTGGTTAAGGAGTTTAAGGTACTAGAACCGCGCAAGTTGTCGGTCATACGATTCAGCCACCGACCACACACACGGCAAAAACTTATTTTTTTGGTGAATATACTGGGTTTAACCGCGTTCTAATACTTCAGTTGGCAGATCCGTTGGTTTGGACCTAAGCATGGTGGGTGAAGTGCGTAGCTCTTGGTTGGCGAGCACGAACATGTATCCCGCAGTGACCGCTAGTATGTGTTCTGACTGCCAAACGACCTTTGGTCTCGACTGAGTCGTCCCCACGCGTTGGGTCTCAGTTTACCTATCCCTTGCACTAGTTTTCGTTCTCGAAGTTGGACGGGCCAGAGAGCCTCACTCATGTATTTGACCATTTCCCAGGTTTAAACTCAGACTGGCGTATCCGTAAAATAAACCAAAATCATTATACAGCTGCAGGCTAACTGGATTACGGGTAAATTCTGTTGACCACTTCTTTCGGCCTGCTACTGCAAAAAACAAAAGCGGATTGTATGTTCATCGCGGGTTTATTTCGCTCATGGAAGGCGTAATTTCAATTACTTGGGCTGCTGACTAACCAAAGCGAAAAGTTACGGAAAGCAATCGGGGAGAGAAGGCTACTTTCTGTTCACCGCAAGTCCAGTCAAGTGGCGACTGTCGGTCATGCTGCCTTATAGGTCATATTTATTCGTCCACCACGAGGGCTTGCCAGAGTGGATGGGGCCCTGCGATACGTTCATTGCTTCTGACAAGTAAGATGTAGAAGAGGATGCGATCACTGGAACAAGAGTTTTATTTGCCTGACGTTTCAGATTCAGTCAGGAATCCTTAATCATAGGTGATGGTAACACAACCGTGGTCATGCGCAGATAGGGTAAGATGTAGCTTATAAGGCAATATGTTTAACTAACCATTTTGAGTACAATCATTCCGTCTTCCCCTTGTCTATCCCTTCCTAAGCTTACTTTCACTTTCAATCTCAGATTCAACAACAGTTGGCGCTGGGGACTCATCAGAGAACTCCTGTCAGCAGTGTAGTCACTCCTCTCGGCTATTTCTTAGGCGCGCCATTCTGTGCGCAGTGTTTATCGTTTGTTGAAATCCAAGCCCACTTCTTCCACCCTCATCGTTCTATCCATCGGTTCAAGGTTTTCCTCTCCTTTTGCGAATCACTTTTCTAAAAGAGGCTGTTGTCGACACATTTCACGACAGGATATCAATTTTTGCTGCAAAAATTAATAGTTCACTTCTAATTCTTGCGTTATTGGTCACCTTTTACTAGTTTGCTAAAGGCTCGTTGACCGCTGTAGGTAGCAAACAGACAATGAATTTACTGACTTTGAAAGGTAAAAATGTAACAATGTACCTAAATATGTGTCCTATCTTGTTTCTGTAATCAACTACGAAACGGAGTCCTGTCTGGAGCAGTCAGGCAGTCATATTTGCCTGACCTTGCTGACAAATACTAGAGTTGCTAACTCGTCGACTGGATCTAAATTGCAGTCCTTTCAGGCCCAACCAAATTGCTGCCATTTATACGATTATTGGATTTATGTTTTTTACGGCCTCTTTTCGTGGCAGTTATGTTCTCCCATCATTATTCTGTCTGCTATTGCTTCGTTGACATCCATTGTACGGTACATGCACCGCTACCCGAGTCGGAGTCGAGCAGTTCGTTTGAATCACGGCACTTTTTCGTCAGATTCTGATGCCCTTTGGTCGGGATATCTTTCCTACACTATGCACCCTAGGGTTCTGAGTCCTTTTAAACGCGAAAAACGTGGAAAGTTTTCTACCTGGTTGGGTTTTTCGCAGCCGACTGAGGCGGAGTTAAAGGGTTCTTTGTTACTTTGCTGCAGCAAGCTGATATCAGGTTGATTTTACGCTAGGAACCTCTCTCAAGTCCAACTTACAAGGTTTCTGCAGTACTCCTGACGTTTCGACACTATGACTACACTTCATGGGACGGTTATTTGAATTGCGTAAAAGTACCTGACCAACGTGCCTTCGGTTAAGTAGAGAAAAGCTTTTCTCTATGCACTCATAAAACCTTCACAAAAAGGCTTAATTTTATCTGTCTACGAACTCGTTTCCCGGACCACAGTAGCTGTTATATTGTAAAACTGCAGTTGGCCCCTTGTTTAACCCGGTCCCGTTTAACATGTCGACTCAGAGAGGATCTGCAATTTTTTTAAAATTTTGCCTGGGTCTTTGACTTCTATGACTGAATTCTTATGTAAGCGTTAGGTAAGGATGGCTTGTATGGCCGGCTAAACAGAACACAAGAATAGGAACGCCCCACCCGCTTAAAATAGATGGCCGTGAGATAAATTTCAGAAAGGTTTGATATTCCCGTGTCTTAGCCCTAAAGTAAATCATCTCAACACTAGCCCTACTCTGAACCTAAACTCACCGGCTAGCTTAAAACCAAACCTTAACCTTTACCACAATCCTGACCCTAATTCGAATTCTGACTTCAATCCCAACCTTAAATCGATTTATGAACTTAACCCTAACCATTACCTTAATCCTTAACCTAATTTCCACGGAACGCAAAGTAGCCTGCATTACGTGCAGTTCCTTTTTCCGTGTTCCGTTTAGGCTGCAATAAAAGTCATAATTACTCAACATTTTATGAAGTTATATTAATTTTACATGGTACTTCATTTCCTCGGACTTGAGGGTTTAGCATTTTTGTCTTATGGTGAAGTTTTTTGTATAAAATATCCAAATGGGTATCCATTTTGTCGCAATCTTACACATCGGTTGAGATGTGCCCTGTGGTCGGATAATATACTGAACATTTGGCATCCACGTGTGTGCTCTATCAGTTTGCATACATGCCGAAATGATTTCTTGGTTAGCTCTTTGTCACTGCAACCCAGTTGAACTTCAAGCATTGGTAGAGTACAGTCGTATAGTAAACTAGTACAGCATTCTAGGAAGTTACTTTCTCTTTTGTATCTTTTGTTACTTTTCAGTTTTTGTTTGTTATTTTCCGTTTTCTTGGAGAATTTGGCACTTGTCAGTTAATTTAGCACAGTTTGCGTTCATTCATTATCATGTCTCCATTTGCCCTTTGTTTACGTTCTCACTGTTGACTCTCCTCTTCACCATTTCATGTTTTTGTTGTTTTACTTTAGGTAAAGTTGTACAGGGGTGACATTGTCGGAATTCTTTACCGTGTCAACACGTTGTTCAAACACGTAAATGCTGTGAGTTTTTTGCCTATTTAGTAGCTTCATTGCAGTCTTTAAACTAAAAGCGACCGTTTTGGTTTTTGAGTTAGGGTTGCCTTCGTATGCCAAACTGCTGTCGGTTTTTTTTTGCTTCGCGTCGTCTCTCCCTCTTCCCCCTACTTGTCGAAGCTTTAACCCTTTTTTCCCAGTCTGAATATCTTATTTCACTCTGCCCCAGAAATTCTGTTTGCCTTTCATCCTTGTCCCATGTCCGCCTGTCTGCTTCTGTGCTAACAGAGCTGATGCGTTAAATTTTGTACGAACATGACAGTTCTCAATTTTTCACCAAAATCCGAACAATTTTAAAGAAGCTTTTTACCTCTTAATTCGTTGACCAAGATTGAAGAGGACGGTCTCTACCTTCTTGTGCATCTGAAATCTATCTAAAAGTGACTGATCGCTTTTGCTAAATTAAGGTTCTATAGAAAAGGTGCTGGTAGTATGAGGTTACTTACTCGTATTAATTTAACTCGTTAGTCATTGTGACACCAATGGTAGCTTTCCGGATAAAACTCACCTCTTACCAATGCTAAAAGCTTCGATTGGCCTTTAGAAAGCTTCCTTCTACGATGACGTTTACGAGTGCGGACGACAGCTATGTTCACGGCCTGGATAACGGAAGGGGTGTTGGGGTAAATGTCATGTCTGTTCGATCTAATTCTCATTTTGGACAACAAGTTGCCAGTGTATGGAAACTTTATTATGTCGCCTGTCAGTTAGATTATTAAACTTTTTGATCCTTGATCCAGTTTTTTTTCATTCAAAATGCTTGTTCTCGGTTTGGTATATTACGGTAAACTGCCCCCCCATAAGGTAGACCTACTTCAGCCTCCGTCACGAGACTGTGAGCCAGTGCCATTTGAGAGGTTGCAGCGGTCGGGAGGCGGTCTCACCAAATTTTTATATGTAATCGCTATCCAGACTTAAGGTTGCCCTTCACTTTGTCTTCGAATATTCATTCGGTGCATGCCCTGATTGACAAATCTGCTGTGTTATCTGTTAGTTGTGCGGATAACTTCTAAATCTAACATTACTTCCTAATCGACTAATGAGGAACCGAAAATTACTTTGGATGGTCGGTTTCCTTGTTCATCGTGCAATAAATATGATCGACCATGGCAACCACGGTTTCTACCTGCTTTCATAATCTGCATGCCTGCGTTTTTCGCCCGAGTTCAGGCCTACCCCTAGTTAAAGGTCGGCCTTCATAGCTTTCATGTAGCGACCTGTACTGGATGCGAAAACGTTTTTTCAGCCAATCGTATTCCGTGCAACCTAACTTCATGCACAAACATTTTCTTGTTAGTCACGAAGTCACCAACTTAAATGTCCCGAACGTATTCCACTACTCAATCAGTTTGCACAATGCTCGTTATCTATAGTCAAACCTCAAAGCTGTTAACTCAAGTACCTTTCGGAGGATTGATAGGCATCCATTATGGGTATGCGTTGATTCGAACAGCTGGTCTGCACAGGTCCTTAAACAGCGCTATATTTTGTCTCCGCGATTTCGTCTGTAAATGACTTACTTAGAAGACTAAAAGAGGACCTAGAAGCATTTCGTATGTGCGCGTGTTGGTCCCTCCTCCCTGCGGTAGGTGTACCGCCTAATTCCGCCCCAACTTGACAAACAGTGTTTGTTTTGAGTGTTTCATTGACTTCGGGTGGGCTACTGTGTACAGAACCTGTTCTAAACAAATCACCTTCCAAGTGATCCGTCAGCTAATCTGCATGCGACTAACATCTACAACAAAGTAGTCCTCGTACTTAGCTTACTTTTTTGATCGTGCAGCTGAATAAAAGTGCATATAATGAATTCCCATGGGATGCTGTGTGCATATCAAACTCCCTGGGTTCCCAGAACAGAAAGACTGAGGGGTGGCCCTTGGGGGCCTATCTATAAGGCCAAAAGGCGTGGCTGCAGAAGCATATTCAAGCAGCCCAGCAGTCATTTGGGATCTATTTAGGTTTATTTCAAGCAGCCATACTGCCGGCCAACGCCCGCGACTGCAGACATGGGCATGCGCCCGTACGCACTATGCCGATGGTGCACAGATTAGGTCTAATTACAAAGTCAGCAGGACAGCCAATCAAGCCGCCTGGATGCCAGTGGTTATTCATTCATGCAGAAATAGTTAAGGGCATTGGTAACTGGAGAATGTAAAAAATAAGATTGAAACAGCTGTCGTCTCGGCTCTTCCTTTCCTTATGTTTTCTTCTAGCTTATAATTCTTCCACATCTTTGCCAACGTTTCGTTTAACCAGCTGTTTTTTTCAAAATCAGTGAATCTTGTTAGTTTTTATCCGAGGCGTCCATGTATTTGGGTGTCTGCGCTCCAAGGCCTTACGCTGACCTTCTTTGACTGCAGATCTAATCATTTAGCCGTATTCTTAAAATATACTAATTTTGCTTTTGAGATGGATTATGCTTGCCTTCCTCTTTTGACCGATCTACCATCCTTACACTCGAGTAAAGCACGACATCTCGAAGGCTGGTTCCCTTGCAGCACCCGCTTATCCGATACCAAAGAAAGAACTTAATGGGGCTTTAAATTTGTTAGAAGGTCGCGACCGTGCCATTCGTCTAAATGATGCGATTATTAATCCATAGCTCCTTGCCATGCCTTCCGTAAACTTGTCAGTCTTCACAAGAGACGATTTATTCCGGTGTACCGAACACGCATTGTCAAATTAGCAAAGTATGCTTAAATACAATTGTCTTTGCCAATAAAAGTGAATATGCTAGTCCCAGGAAGTAACTACCTTTATTCCGTCCTACAATCAGCATACGTTGATGAGTGGCAGTTCAATGCCGGCTAACCGACTCTATGATCTGTCTATTCGTCTGTAATGACCTTTCACCACATATGATACCTCTCAGGATTCCCGCTTTGTGCGTTATGTAGTCCAGCTGTGGCCCACTATGTTTTAACATCAACCTGAATTGCCGGTAGGAGCTTCATTTTTGTAACCTTTTCCCTTCTAACTATTATTAATCCTATGGACTAGCAGTGATTTGTCCGCATTCCTCGTTTTCTCCTTTTTGGAGGCTGCAGTACTACACAGGAGGAGGGGACTGAAAAGCGCATCCGTTAACTGCGACATTTCGCAACCACGCTTCCTAGTAAATTAAATTACCTTCTGACGCATTTGGCATAAGCAGCTAGGCATAGTCCGGGCCTTGAAGCCTTGAAGTTCGGACCCTGTTCCAGGGCATTTTTAGTAAACTGCTTCGGTTTGTTCACTGCCTATGGTCAGACTATGATCAGGGTTGACGACTAGTAAGCCAGAAATGAACATCGTACTCCTCGGTACCACACTATTGATCGACAAGTAAGATACTTGCCGTGCAGTTTACGTATGCTATTACTCGCCCTTTTCACTTACTACCGAACTGGCTAAAATGCAAATTTGAGGCGTGTCTTCACCCCCGAGCCCGGACGGGTACCCACGTTACCCGTTAGCATAACGAAAAGTGCGCCATACCCAAACAAAACTGATAAGCTTTGCGGTTGACATAGTTATTTCTGGTTTATGTGCTGTTGCCGATCAGTCATACCCTAATGGCGGTCGGGCAGTATGTTCAAACTTTTCAGGTTTGTGTTTAAAAAGTACAAGCACGAGGTTCAAAGTCGAAAACCGCTACGGTCCCGGAATTAAGTCCGTGCCTGTTGCATATAAATTATGACTCTTAGGTGGATTTTTATATGCACTTTCAAAAAGCACTCCAAATGCATTTCACTAGCAGACCCACCTGTATGGCATGTGACTTCGAACGTTTTATGTTACAGGCTGTGAACATTATTAATATTATTTTTTGCACAAAACGAATTACCTGCGCTCTCATTCCGATTTTCGATACTTTCCATGCACGCGCTTACCTTTCCCTTCTCCCATTCGGTTAGTTTTTAAACTCTAATTTCCTTCCTTTTAGCTGTTTGCTCCCTTCAACGTTCGTGTGGTGATAGTACGGCTAGAAATTTGGAAGACTGATCGGGTCAGAATGGATGTTGAAGATCATCATTTGCTGAAGACTCTGGCAAACTTCAAACGCACGCGAACCGATGTTCGTCACGATTGCCTGCACGCTATCGTGTAAGTATCTCCCACTCTTTTTCTACCTTTTCTTTTCAAACTTGGTAACGCGAAAGAAAACCACGCTTGTTTGCCAACATTTTGGTTCAATTTTGACCAAGAAAATCGCAGTGACTTCGCAACTGACAATTCGTTTGGCGTGTTCCAGTTAAATTAAGGGCCGGACTTGTGAGACTATTTTTTGAATTCTGGACTTAGAGGTTTCTCTGAATGTAATATTAGATCCGTAGAGCGGATTTTATCAACGCAAACTTTGGTCAGTAGTTTTACCACTTTCTCTGAACCATCTTCCTACATTCGCACTTCAAATAACAATTCTTCATCTTATAGTAGTAGATTTTTCACAACCTGACGGCCTTAATTACCGCCATTCCCACCACACCGTTCGCCATGGTTCAGGCGGTAGCGGGGGATTACTCGTATCCGCGTCCGGCCATATTGACCTTATATATGCATATTTCTGGCCTATCTGATGCACTTTTGTGCATGCAAAGTCATGCGTATCTGTGACCTTATAGTTGGTTCCACAGCAATCTTAACACGACAGTTTACGTGTGATGTGGCAGGCCGTGCATTGTCCGTTTGTTGGGTTGGCATCTGCGTTATTTGACTGCCTCTAACACCTTTGTACCAGTGTTCTCTCATCTCACTGTCGCGCCCTTGTTTGCCCCCAGGCGCTTAGGAGTTTGTCCGTCTGTGTTTGCGTTACCTCACGAAAGCGGTGCGCGCGCGGCGCGAGGGTGGAGAACGGCCAACACACCGCCCGCCAGTCGGCATGACTAAGCCTGCCTTTGTCTCGTGGCCATCGCCTGCCAAATGGCGTGCAGTGATGATAGCCAGTAGGCGAAGGGTGACTTTTTTCCCCGACATGCTAAACGAACCATCGCTCGTTTGCCAAAGAAGTATTGCCAGCTCTTTTTTTCTATTGACAGCCTGGTACTTTGTGTAACAGTTTGCGCTCCGGTCACAATTGTGTCACATCGCCTCGTTAAGTGCCCTTCTTTGGGAACGAAGACTTGCGTATCACTCTTGTCATTTTCTAATTGCAAATGCCATATGCGAGTGACAGGTCATGCATTGTAAAGTGGTCTCCAGTCTGTTAAGCACTAATTAGAGGGCACAGTCCGTCCTCGGATGATCCTCTCTGAGCCCAGTCGGGATTCCGGCTTCTCCTTTTCGCTTGGGAGGTACGTTATACATGTCCGGATGAATTGTCCTTCTACATCTGAATCGAGTCACAGGTTGTCTTCTGTTACACGGATAACTTGTGCATTATATGAAGTTAAATATGGTTGGTTTTAGTGAGAGCCAAAGCGCTGGCTGGCTATTGTCTCCAGATTGGTAAGTTCACTTTTTTTACATTTTTAAGCTGCCTTCAGCGCTTATGTGAGAAGTTGTGATTGGAGTAGCCACTTTTCGCGTCATTTCAAAAAGCTAGGTCATAAAGTAGGACACAGGAATAATGACCCCTTTCCCCCTCCCCCGGGCGTTTTAAGTGGAACGCAAGCATTTGACGCCAAATAGGAGGAAACAAACTGAGCGCTGGAGGCCCTGTGACGTTCACATGTCACAAACGTTTTTGCACTTACCGCCAACAGGCTTAACGCCGGGCAACTTCTTCGTTTCCAGCGCCCTATCCGAATATGGAAACGGCCCTGGGCCTATCCCTTGACTTTCTTTGAAATTGTTGAATTACGTACCAACAACACTTAATCTTAGCTCCGACAACGCTGAAATACTGCCCACAGCTGTTAGCCGTGGCTGTTCTTGCTGTAAAACCGACTTTTATTTTATAATTCATACTTTGCTGTGAGCCGAAGCCCTCTTTAACTGGATTGGTTCCGCGTTATTGGTCGTACGGATGCGATCACACTGATAGTGTGGGCAGTCATCGTTGCGAAGCCACACAACCTATTACCTTCTACGACGTCTGTCACAGCAGATGTCGGTTGTCGATACCATCTCTGGGGGAAGGGGAGGCTTTTTCCACTTTGTGCTATTCATAGGGCACGTGAAGGCGGGCCTTAATAAAGGCTTAATAAATTTTCAAAATGGCATCAGGCTGGTTTTCCCGTGAGCAAGGCTACCAGAGCTTGTTGTGCGGACACTGAATGGTTAATTTGTAGTTTATATGTTACATCGCGTCTTGACAGGGATTGCTTATATAGAACTTGCAGTGTATATCCAATTCGCCGTTTTTTCGATGTACCGCGAATTGCCTATCTCTTGAAATGTCACCCGAAATACTGACATGGCTTTTCGATTCGAACCCTTTACTTAAGTAAGATTGTAATGTTTATTATCGTGCAGCCTAGTCACCATATATTTGTTTTGCGTCAAAATCTCGGCTTTTGAATGAGCTTTCTTACCGCCTGCAACGACTATACTGCGTAGGAAATGACTACTCAAGGAGTATTAATTTTCTCATCTTATAATTTGCAATATCTTTTGTGTAAACTGTATAGTCATTTTGTAGGAAATTAAGTCTCCTTCAAATTTTATATTTGGGGAAAGGGTATCTGTCGAGTTTAAAAAAACTTTTACTCATGAAATTTTTGAAGATGGTGAAACGATCATTCAAAACATATCGTATCCATAAATTTATAACTGTGGCCTATAAAGTATGCAACATGATTTACCTCCCTTGTAAAATTTTATGAGCACTATATGACCTCTTATTCGTAGCGTAGAGAAATGTGTGATTTACTTTCGAATTTACACGGCCTGCATTTTGGAAACGTTGAATACAAGTCTGACGGTCGGGAGGGTTCAAAAGTATTCAGAAATATAAAGTCGTTTTATAACTTAAAGATGTAAAGCGTCTATTTTCCACATAGCATGATGTCTGCAGGCGCCCAGCAAAAAGCTCGTTCAAAGGTCGACATCCTGACGTGCCTAAAATATCTTGTGAGTCAGCAGCACGATAGTCAACAGTGCAAGCCAACTTAAGTAATTGGTCCGAATAGAAAACCTATTTCAGAATTTCGGATGACAGGGCATGATATAGGCCGTCTAATGTAGGCCCCTCTTTACTGAATAAGTTGACGTACCCGTGGCATGTTTTAATTCCTTAGAGCCCATTTATGAAGGTGGATAAGCCTTTAAATTCGCCCCTTTTTTCGACGCAAAAAACTTTAAGTAATGTTTTTCGTAGTTCATCACCGTCACAGGCTATATTCATCACAATTTTAGTATATTCTCACGTTTTCCCTTCTCTTGCTGTCGTTTTTTTTAGCGCCGATGAGGGTGGTCAAATGTCCACAATGCGAGGCAAGGCTTCGAAGGAGAAAATGTGCACCTTTTCCTCCTGCGTGGGTTTCACTCGTGTAAGCGCCCACTTGTTGTCGTTATGATTGGTTACTTTGCATTTACTTCTCATGCTCCGATCCACCACTCTCCAGCAGCCGTATCCCGCCGTCAGGAAGGCAGCACTACCCCGCACTATGGCAGCTAGAATCTGCATCAGTACGCTGCTGCGTCTTACCGCATCCTTCCAATGGGCCGAATAAAATAGCCAATAGCCATGTCAAAAAAGTTGGTGCCGGGACTACTTTCGATATTAACTTGCTCTTGCTCGGAGGACGATTGAATCTGTTTCGAGGTTTAAGCTTTGTTTTGTTTCTGATTAGCTGGTCGACTATAACAAGTAGGCAAGAAGTGAGCACTCGTTTTCTGCATCTTTGTTCCAAGGCTTATTTCGATTACTGATTGATTCTTGTCTGACTGCCCGTCTTTGTTCGTATTTCAACCGGAAGCAGTACTTTCTCCTCCACAAGCGCATCAGCTCGGAAGTGCCACATTCCCGCGCGGTTAATTATCATAGCGTCAGCCTGTTCAAGCTTTCCGAATCCATTAAGTAACTATCTGTATGATTCGTCTCTGTGTCTGTCAGGATGCATGACTGGCCGCATAGAATCTGTCTGGTGGAGCTGTTTACATGACCTATGAGCTGAGACCCTCCCTCCATGTCTGCCTTGGCGATGGTAGTTAGAGTGGCATTGTCGGTGATTAATTGTTATGCGACATGTTGGATGAGCTGCGGTCTCACAGTGCGGAGTCGATGCGGAAATGACTATCATTGTCTCAACATCGACATAGACCGGCAAGCACATCTCTCGCGTGTCTCTGCCAGGTCTCGATCTCAGCCAACCGACAGAGGCCAAGCCATGTGGCCTACGTAATTTGGGGTGTTGGACTTGAATGCATAATTGTCCGCTGGACCCGCGTTCCAGCACCTGGGTTTGCAGTGTCGCTGGCTTATGTTGGCTACTAAGCCATACACAGTAATTCCGTCCCTCGCTCTGACTTTCGCGACCAAGTATCGAAAACGCGAACACTCCGTAACTAGGACCATCTGAACTGGCCGTGAAGACAGTCTCAGTAAAGGATAGCCGAGTTATTCTAGCCGCCTGCAGCGTGCGAGCGAAAAAGAAAGTTTCAGAACGTGTACGCGTGCATGCTATACCATTTGGTTTTCTAAGAATCCTGACATTTTTTGGTTCGCGTGGGCTTATTTTTAAACGAAGGCCCAGTAATATCAAGGGCAAGAGAGGGTGTATTTTAATATAACAAAAATAGTAATTTTTCAGGCACGAGTTTGCCGGGTTTTCCCTTGCGGAGTCGAAGTCCAGTCTGGGATATGCCATTGCAAATCGCTGTGCCGATATCGAGTTTGCTGATGCCTATCGGTATTTCCATGTGTTCCGTACTTTCCGAAGGTGTGATGGCGTTTTTTTAGTCTAGCTCTAAGGGAGAGACTCGATGCGTTACGTCCACCAAATGTTCTACTCAAACCTCCGAAAGTATGCTAGGGCAGGTGATATTTTGTCCCTTCCTCTACTCACTCGAAGCTGCATCGATCCGAAGGCTCTGGATTCCTGTCCTACTTTCGGCAGAAGAGGTTGACGCACACCTGCAGTCATTTTGAGGCACTTCCGGGGATGTGTCAAAGGCTGTATTCAGAATTGAAAAAATGTCTGTGTTTTAACTAAAAGCTTTCGCAAAATTCTAGAAGTAGTCAGCAGTGGAGTTACTATTACTGACTGTCTTCTTTATAGGTGGGTTAGAGGTTTATCGCTTGGAAAAATGTCACTTCACAAGGGGTCTTATGGGGGATGACTGATTGCTGTTGATGTTACTACTTTCTCAAATCGAAGCCACTCACCTTACTTGTCAAAGTTTTCTTTTCATTAATCTGAACTGAAGTATACTGTCCAATGTACGCCCCTAAAGGTGCTAGCTGATGGTAGACATGGTCAAAAATTAAATCTATGGTGTAGCGATTCGACTACCTGGTAGTCTTATGGTTGTTCCTATTCAGGGGCTACCTGGACTTTCGAGCGCGTATGTCGTCGTAATATGCGGAGTACTTGAAGACAATGACGATAATTTTCGTTAGCTAGTTCCTGCCCATTGAATAGGTTTGCATTTCTGGTATTTGTGAGGTCTGTTGCAGTTACCCTAATTGGTATCCGGGAAACGGGCTTTGCTGACTGTTTACACCTATTTTATGTAAAATGCAGACAAATCTTCCTTGAGCTCTACCAGTATGGGCTTTTGAAGTTAACTTACCTTGTTTGAGGTCTAGTACGGGGAGTATAAGCAGCAATAGGGGGTTCGTTTCCTGTACATCCTCTATATCTCCGTCTTTTACCTTTGTTTACTTGACTGCTATTGAGCTTTATATTATTTCTACCACAGACCCAGTTGCTAAGCGGGTAATGGTTGGTTCTACACCGGATAGGGACTATAGCATTCTTTCAATTATTTTACGGCCTGTCTCATTTTGCTCTCTTTCCCGTTTTGTTCTGGTGTAGGATGCTCCGTCTATGTACCCCAAAGATACAGCAAGGACGATTGCTCACGAACTTGGCCACAGCTTGGGACTTCGGCACGACACTGAGGATTGCGAATGCCAGGGCTGTATCATGGCGACTGGTGTTGAGTGAGTCCAACCACACTTTGCCTTTGCTCTTCTTCAGTCCCCCTGCCTAGTTGTTTACCAGCAACACCTTAGGCGTTTTTTACTCTGATATGCGACTCAACGGCCTACACGCGTAGGTAATGCAACAAAGTTGGTGCTCTCATACATTCGAGCACTCATATAAAGGAGGCAGCGGCGAAGCACGCGTCTGAGCTTTTAGGGAGTACCTGAGCTGTTATTATGGATTTTCATATAAACTGTGCCGATAAGAAGTTGATGTTGATAACATGTTGACGAGTTCGAGGTAGTCGGGGGGGGGGGGAATTCTAGCAATTTAGTATAGGCTGTGGATACATTTCAGACCACCGCCCCTCTCCAAATTCACGCCGAGTGTTCGACCGCGGAGATATCACAGTCGTGCTACTGAGCTATGCTATTTTAAATTGCCGTCTCTTCTCCCTGACTCAAGGTGTGAACCTATTTTCAGTTAAAACGGCTGTTCTACTTATAAGTTATCTTTGTTCAGGTTTCAGTTGAGTTCCTAATTTCCGTACTCCTTGTTTTTTTACGTTACGCGTTATTTGAGATTGTAGACTATGTGAAATTGTATGATAACACCAGTTTATCTTCTGTGCTAATGGAATTTATCTTGCAGTATTAGTAGCAGAATCGTTCAGACTGATGAAAGGCGCATCTTACGAGTCAGAATGATGACACTACTTCGCGTGGTTGTCAGAGGCAACGATTGTAGCTCAGAAGTGTCTCATACAATATCGAGAAATGGCGGTTCGCGTCCATTCTGCAGCACGCGCCTTCTAGTTACGTGCTCTTTCTTCTTACTGTGTATCTTGGCAACAAGTGTTTACTAGTAGCATTGAGCGCGGGTCTTTGTCGGGTTGGAAACACTAGATTTATTATTGGCTTCAAATCACTTTTCACTCGACGCATGACGTAGTAGCTGACTAATCTTCGCAGCTACGCAGTATAAATGCGTCACATTCCTTCCTTGTGTAATGCCCCTAAATGTGGTGGTTGCACTGCACCAAAATGATATTGCGCCACATCCGCATGATATCCTAGTCCTCACCGTGCACGCTTTTACCGGAAGCTGACGTCGGATGCAGTACTGCCCAAAATCCCCTCATCAGTCGGCCAAGAAGTTCTCTAGTAGACTAATGGTGCATGCAATTTCAGTGTTTTCCCCACAAATCTGATGCACTAAAAGTCGGGGCTTGGAAAATTTCCACCTGACGGGCTGAATGGATTCTCTTTTGGAGCGAAGGTAAAACTACAGTAGCTCCGTTATATGGTCTTTTATGCACACCTGGTGTATGTGAGATTCAAGCTCGTGCATAGTATGCTTCCCTCCTTAAGCGGATCGCGTGGGAAATGCGCTGGACCAACGCGGGGGCGACAAACAAAGCGAGGGGTCGACTGTGGTCAAACGATTTAAGGTCAGCGAGGTGGAACAGCCGTATGCAAATACGGATGACGTTGGGGACCGTAGACATTGGAGAACGAAGGGGGGACAGGCATTGTGGCCGTCCGCCACAAATTCAAACCTCTGTTGACAACGATAGTGAGACTACTTATCAGGGTGTATATTTTCCTCTTGAGGTTGACCAGGCTATCTCCTACTCCAGACTGAAATGGGGTTATGGAGTCCTTAAGCTTATGTCTGTCGTCCCCCGGCTAAAATTCGTGTTTGTTCAGGTGTCTGTTGTCGTTCTTGTCTTTAGTCGGACTTGTTCGAAACAATAACCAGGATTGCACGACAGGTGGCAATATCCATGCCTGTTGCTGTCGACTTTTAATGTCGTAAGTAAAGTTTATTATAGATACTTGCGTATGGCAGTTCTTTTCATAGTGCAGCCGCCTCTGTTTGGGGAGACCCTTACCAGTATAAGAAATCTCTTAGATGCTCAAGCATGTCATGTGATAGTTCGCCTGTCGTAAGCAATGGGAACCATCACTGACCCGTATAGGGCGCAGCAGTGACATGCATGTGAACTTTTTGTAGTAACGCTGACTTTGCGTTAAATCTACCTCAGTCTCATGGCAAAATAAAGTCAAGACGACCATAAGTGAACGTGGACGCAGTAATAGGGTATCTTAACAATTGGTCTGTGTCTGCCACACATTAGTTGGTTACTAGCATCACACGTACCAAAGGCCATCAATTAGTGTCAGCGAAAATGCAGTACAGTAAATGCGGCCTGACCCTTAACTCTCGCCGGGACCGAACTGTCCCTGCAGTCGCTGATCTTCTAGACGTCTTGTGCATGATTTAAAATCTCCGTAACTCCTGAGTTTGATGCTGAAGTGGGTGTAGCGGCGGTTCACGACTGAGCTTTGCAGCCTGCGAAAGGTTGGCCTTAGGAACTTTTTCCTCAATTTGAATCTTATCCTATTACAATTACCATTGGCGGTTTCTATGGATTTGCCGTTTAGGAAAGTCGACACCGGGTTGTGCACGATGACCATTTTTCCAGTGACTTGGTACTTAGTTCGAATTTAGCGCATTCAGAGGCGAAGAAGTTCGGACATCGGCTTCAGTTGGGATGCAGGTGGGTAGGCGGTTGTTTATCCTGACCTTCAAGACGTTTTGATTCGCTGCGCACGGAGGGTGTTAAGTAGCTTCCAGTAAATCTGATATTTTCTGCCAACCCCTCGTCGATCCTCGTGGTGATTGCCTGACAGCATTTTAGGAGACCTGAGCTGCGGATAAAGCCCTGCTTAGATCCATTTGTCACCGCAAAAGGCTCCTGCCGTTGGCCCATTGTTCGCGACGTGTCCTATCTGGCCGTCAATGCTTACCACCATTTTAGCTACTTATGAAGAAAGAAACGCTGAAAACGTTTTTACAGCCATCTTGGTCAGAATGTGCCCATGCTTCTGAGAATATGAGAGGAGGCAAAGCGATATCATTAGCTTTCTTGCGTTTATAAAATATCAGTTACGATTCCCAAAAAGTGAGGGCTTCGAAGAGCGTTATTTTTTTCTAAATAACTCGCATCTTTTATCCTTCGTAAGCATTTTGTAGGCATTCGCTTTCCTGTTTACTTGGCATCCTTTGTTCCCAGGGTCGGGACGACGACAATGGACTGGTCTCTCTGTTCTCTCCGCGATCTACCTGTGTTACTAGAGCACGGCATGGGTTCTTGTCTTCACGACTCACCTCTGGACGGTCACACCTCCCTACTTCATGCATCCATGGCAGGATCGCAGCCAGCTAGCGTTGTCCGTGTCTTCAATGGGGATCAGTTGAGGCCGGGGAAGGTGCCTGAACCGCGGCGCATGACACCAACCCAGATCACGGAATCACTTTGTGGTAACGGGAAACTGGATCCCGGTGAGGAGTGTGACTGCGGCACCAGGTATTGGCTGTCTCATTGAGCCATCTTACCTTTTTTGACATTGCGGCCTTCCTCTCTCGAAATCTCTTCTCGCCTTGTTTCCGCATGTTCCAAAGTTTAACAGGGGTGGCAATAGCTTGTATTGGAAACGCCTAAAAGCACTAGTTTCTTTTTAAACCGATAGATTGCAGATCACTGTTTTGGCTACCCTATGCGTTTGGTTGTTATTCGCGGAATCTCCATGAGTCCGGAACATCGAAGTCTGTATTTTGCGGTTGTATTAAGGGTAACAGTAGCATATGTAGGCCCACCGCTTAATCCCTACACCCTGCATGTTTTCCTACGCAGACGGTGGTTATAAGGTTTTATCGGGGAGGAATTAGGACACGCAGTCGAATATACTTTAATAAATACTATATGCATTTTTATTTTACTGTGTTTAGAAGTGTTGTTGATTTATATCTGTAGATTTTCCTAATCTGTATTATCGTTTAACTTATTGTGGAGAAACCCGATTATCAAATTACAGGTTTCTTGAATTTCCCCAAAAATTAAAAATGATGGTTAGGAGGTCGTCTACTTCAACTTACTTGAGGTTTAACTTACCGTTCTGGAGTTAGATTAGTATAATCCACGGTGCGAAGCGCCGCGCACACCTTCAATTTACAGGCGGAACAACTTACTCCTAGCGGCCACGGGAAGCAACTTAAATACATTTTTTTCACTTAACACTTCTAAAAATTTCCTTCTCTGCCTATCCTATTTCCCCACCCCCCAAAACTTTATAACCGCCGTTTTTACTGGGCAAAATGCTGAGACTAGTGGTGTATGAGTGGGCCTACATAAGCTGCTTTTGACGTATACAGTTCTAGCCTGATCGGGCGTGTGTGGCACGTGCAGATGACGTGGGTGGGGGTTAGATTTGTCGACCACTGCATCTGATCCGGCTTCTGGTCATAGTGACTCAGTCTGGCCACCCATATCAGCAGCCCAAGTCGCCGGGCTGCAGGGTGCAAGATAAGCATCATCGTCCGCGATGGTCCAACTGTTATCGTGCTCTTATATTACTGAGAAGTTTGGAAACCCTTAAAAGTCGTTCAGCATTCCTTCTTGACGCATGAAAGGCAAATTACTAACCGGTCTGCGTTCTTAAAACCTGGATACAATAACCTGCTTAACAAACTGGGGACATTTCATTTGTTCACACAAGTGGATGCAGAACCTTGAATAGGGTAGCTGTTGTGATAGTCGGAGAAACTAAACTTTTCCCATTTAAATCCTTGGAGCATTAGCAGTATTGAAGCCTTGGCGTATGACCACAGGACTCAGGAGTCGGAGTCGGTTTAAATCATTCAAAAACAAAAGCCTAGGAATGGAAACGAAAATGTTAGCCCCAGATGCCCGATACAGATGAGGTGCAGCCGCGGGGAGGAATAGTGTCTGTGACTGGGCCGAGATCGCGCCACCCAGCTTACAGCGATCTCGGCGTGTGTCCTTGTCCGATAAGTGGGCCACGTCACCTGGCTGCGTGGGCGGACAGTGAGACAACAAAGGGGGACCTTGCAAAGTCGAACTCATGGCCTTCCTCCAGCGTTTGACTCCGTAAACGCCCACAAACAACAAGTGTGAGAGAGCCACTAACGCTGACAGTTTGTACTGTGCATAAAGAATGTGTCAGAAGCAACAGAACACATTGCCGTCGACTTATGTGTGGGTATTGCTCATTGTCTGGCAGGTACTATGCGTACCCCCGTGATGCAGGTGAAGGTTCGGCTGTACGTTGATTAGTAATCGGGCTTAGTTTGCCGAGTTCCATGCCAAGACTGTTTACTGTCATTAAACAGGCCAGACAAGACTACGATTCAGCTCGCGAATACTCTAGCGGAGAGGTGACTCGCTATCTCAGGTCGCTACTCGCACGCTGGAGGAAGGCCACAAGCTCGACTTCGCGAGAACGCGAGTACTGGCGAGAGCGGGCAGCAAGACGGGGTGACAGCGGCTGGGGGTGACAGGCATGTCGATCGCCTCCCCCCCTCGTTATCATGCGCTCCGCTCGCGCATGCGCTTGGCCCACTTCCTGGCCAAAGACGCACGCCGACCCCACGCCGTGGGACCACTGTAAGCCAGGTGGCTTGAAGTTCACCCATTAACGAACGCCACCACTCCCCCGCCTTCCCTTATGGTTTGAGTGCAAACACGCTCATTTATTTTTGTACAGTAGGCGCCGGTTATTAAGCCCACCTCGGGCCCAGACCAAATTGGGCTTAATAAGCGGCTGGGCCTATTAACCGTGGGCTTGATAGCCAGTGGCTACTGTACTCGCAGTTTCTGCTGGTTGACTCCCGAAACTGGGGCTACGAAATCTACTGTTGCAGTGATCGCGCCTTGCCCCTTTTCACATGTATTAACTTGTAATACAGTAGACGGAGGAGAGAGGGGCTTATTGGGGTCGTTTGATTGCAATCAAGTGGTGACCTTATCGGCATCCTTTGCATGCCTTTCTCACCTGTTTGAACGTTAGGCAGAGAGCGCTTGTAATATTTTGCATGCCAATGCGGCCACAATTCAATAATTTTATGGAGTATAAAATTATGACATCCTTCAAACTTGTGGTATGGGGTGGACACAGTCGACAGTTCATTTGTTCCAAATAAGTGCGCATGCTTTCTGGTTCCTTTTTTCAAAATCTTTTTTTTACCCAGCCAGATAAAAGTTTGGGTAGTTGAGGCGACAAATGTGTGAACATAGATTTTCCACAGTTGGGGCACGAATTGCGCAGTTTTGCAGCTGCCCAACCTTTCAGTTCTCGTTGTTGCAAGGCTCTCACTCACTCGCCCAGCCTTTCCCATTTTGCCGAAATGCGCGCTCAACATTTTAGGGCTACCTCATGAAATTAACCGAAAGCTTTTGTCTGATTTTTGAATTCAGCTTGCATGCCTCGGAATCCGCCTGTTAGCAATTATAGAGAAGGGATCGATTCATTTGACTCATTTGTGAAAATATCAACAGCCCCGGTAAGATCCTAATCCACTATCTCGCGTACTGCAAACACTCCAACCTCCTGAGCTACGAAGCCCCGACCGGGATTCGTGGGTTTTAATTACGTTCGTGTCAAGTTTTCTGTTCAGCCCGCCGCAGCGTATGGAATCCACCAATTTTGGTACATTTCGCTGACTGCTCAAACAAGGTCTCCTAAGCGATAAATTAAGAATCCACTAAATGACTGGCTCGAAGCTACACAGAAAACTTTGACTCAGAAAACCACGTGTTGCTTTTTTTGACTTAGGAAACCGGAACATTGTCTTATTAAACTCTCCCTGCGTTCTCTAAATTCTTTTAATGTGAGCAGAGAAGCCAGTTTTCTGCGCCTTGGTTTTCTTTTTATCTGTTCGCTTTTAGAATATTTAAAAAAGTTGCTGGTGTCGTGCTCAGAACAGTATTTTCTACTGTAGTCTTTAATTCTACTAGCCATATCGATTGTGTGTATATCTCCGCAATCTTTTTCGCTTTGGACACTGTTGCTCAAGAAACGGTTGTCTTTGCGTCCTTGGCTAGGCGCCTCTCGACTGTTGCATATATCATGTAGTTTATGGTGGCGCTATTATTAATGGGAGTTGCCCGCATACCTGACTCAGCGCACCAGGCGAGGCTGTCAAGGCACACCATACCCAACCAGATGACTTCGGCTGCTGACTACTAATTTCAGTGCAGCTGTGGATGGAGCAACTACGGCGGCGAAACTAGCCAACGGGTGTGAACGTGGATGCAGGAGTGTCATTTTGGCCGTTTGGATAACTGACCTGGAAGCTGGAGACGGTGATATGTGCCGTGTGGATGATAGAAATGCTTCGCATTCGACGACGAGGTTCCAGTCCAAGATGATCACATGTAGGGACGGGTGAGAGGAGCGCCCTTCAAGCAATCACAGCACACTCGAAGTCATGACTGGGTCGAAATGGGCCTGCAGTGTGGCCGTTATGACAATTTCTTTTGATAGACGCCCCGAGACCCTATTGAAGTTAAGCTCCTACGCGTATAGGAACCAAAGGGTGATTAAAGTCTCGGTACCGATCGGGGATTCGTAGCTCGAGTGGGTAGAGGGTCGAGCTCCTGATGTCGTGGATTCAAATTCCACAGAGACCGCTGAATTGTTCCATATTACGTCGAGTGCATTTTCCATGTGTGCTCAAACGCCAGTTAATTTCACCTAAGCTACAATATCTATTTGCTACCTCATTACATATTAAATGAAATTCTAAAATTTACGTTCGAAAAGAAAAGACTGTTCAAGTAGGACCGTAATAGTAATTATCTTTCAGTACGATCCCCAGATATTTTAGTCACATCGGCCGCCCCCAAAACTATGCTGTAGAACTGACTACTGAAGAAGTGTACAACTTTGTGCTTGATTTTCTGTGCCTTTATAAATTCTAATTTATTTTGTCGAAAACATGCGCTGTAGTGTTCTTTTTTCTACTGGGTTGATAGCAAATTAAGACTTTTCCAGCAGTCTTCTTGATAAAAAAATCGTTTTTTCTTTTAATGAGGGCTTATAATTATGGTGTTTTAAGGCTGTGAACCGTCTCAATACATCGTATCTGTCCATATATTCGGGTTTCTTTGCAGTATCTAGTCTCTGCAAACTGTTATTAGTGCTGTATGACCTCTTCTTTATAACGTATAGAAATGTATGATTTCCCTTATACGGAAGGTATACATGTTGCTGTTTGGAAACCCCGAATGCAGGTGTAATAGCAGGTCGGGTTCGAATTTTTCGAAAGTTTAAGTTTTAAGAAAAAACCCAAACTACCCCCTCTCCCTTAGTGTGTTGATTTTAAAGAAGACGAAAGTTTCTACTGAGTACAAGGACAAATATTTGTGTGCATTGTGGATCTATAAGGATACAAAAAATCAATCTTTCACTATGGTGTAATTTACTGGCATTCCAAACAAAGTCCGTTCAATAGCCAGCGTCCTGATGTGCCTATAATGTCGGGGATTATTCTGCAGGACAATCTTTCTTACGGTCCTACTTAAGTAATACTTCTGCTCGAAACCGTTTTAGATTTTTGACTGGAATTTCACGAGATAACTCATCTACTGCATTTATTTCCTTAACACATTAAATATATGGATTTAAGGATGACATTTTCCAACCGACCGTTATTTTAAATTTTTTAAAATAATTACCGTAAAACACACTCGCTCCAGCGACTAACGTCGCACTTAGTCTCATTTCGCTGAGCTTTGGTCGGCATCATCCTTCGCAGTACAGTCTTTTGGTCGGCATCCATTCACGACTGTCTGCATAAAAAGTTTGCGATCGATGGATACTTCCCGAAGAAAATTGCCTGGGACGCATTCTGTCGCCTTGAGCGTATATCTGTGCGTATATCAATGCATTTAAGATTAGACTGGACATTATCGAGCGCAAATGCAATGAAGGTAAAAACTCCTTCAACAGATTACAATGAATCACACTGCTTATCACATACACTGTATTAAATCTTACTACTCGCGATTTGCAAGTTGCCATATATTTTTCTGTCATATTTTCGGAAGGTTGTCGTCCCGGAACATGTAACTGTCGTACATTTTAAATTTTTCTTTGTATCAACTTATTTCCTATCATCCTGTTTCCAACAAGGAGTTCAAAGGCATTCGCCTATCTTTCCCTCGATAAACTGATACTGATACTGGAATGGATCGCTGGCTACATCCGTTTTGTCGCAGATGGATCTGCCTATGACTAAGTGTCTAAGTTGTAAGCCCAAGATGCGTGGGTGGAGACGCCTGAGTCAGGTTTTTTTTTCATTCGTAAGGTAGACAGACTATCTCGGGAATCACGATCGTATCACCGAGCCTCTTGTAAAGTAGACAAGCTATCTTCGCCATTAGCGACGTCGCTTCAATGGCGACGTTCTATTTGATCTATGGAATTCCGACGTGTGTTTTTTAGAGACGAATTTCTCATCTCAAACATCGAAGACTAGACCACTGAACTGCCTGCCACTCTTAAACTTTTTTAACCAGCCAGTCAATTAATATGTGCGTTTGTTTTTGCAATGCAAGTGCGATACGACTTAACCGCTGGAACGACGAACTGGGATGGCATCTAAAGTTAGCTGATGTCTTTCGAAAGCTGGGCTTTTAACCCCCATACTAAATGCACACCAATCCTCAATCCTCCTTACTTGGTCTTGTCGTTAGAAAACGATAGGTGCGGAAAGGGGAAGGAGGAATCTGGGCAAATCTCCCTATTCCAAATAATGCGCAAGTTACCGTTCCTTCACTAGGCCATAATGATTCGCTTTGGGTACAAAAATGGGAGTATAAGGTCTACTGTGCAATCAGTTACGATGGTTGCCCTTGTTCTGGGCCAAAAAGCCGACTTGATACAGGACACTGTCAGGTGGACTATAGATGAAGAGCCATCTGATAATGGCATAATGCCCAAAGTTCGTTATTTTACCCAGGCTCACAACAAGTGTTTTCAATTTCTTGAATTTCGACTGTTATTTACTCGTACTACAGATGCATCAATGTCACTTTCGGTGACAAGATTCGGCTGTTGGGACGGAAAAAGACACATAAAGTCCCACCTTCCAGATTTGTGCGTTAATCTTTTTTTTAAATGTTATAAATGAAGAAAGTTTATGAGATGCAGGTGATGATAATTTCATAATTTTAGTCACCTCTATTTCGCATGTAAAGCTTCAGCCCTGGGAAAAGTAGAAATGACGAGCAAAGTGTAGTTGGATCCAGAAATGCGTTGTGAATGTACACTTTGAGCCAAAATAGATCTGCAAACTGGATAAGCATGTCATACAAACGGAGTTTGCTGTAGGTCCGAAGAAAAGGGGTACAATTTGAAGGCTATAAATGGTAAGAAACAGAGGAACCTTATTATTAGGCATTACCAAATGGATACTGTTGCAATTCTGACCATAAGTGGTAGTTAGCCAGGCACATCCCAGCTCCAGGCGGAGGAGATCTAGGGTTTTAACCGAGTTCAAATTGATCGTTGCAGATGATAGGTTATCCTTTCTGCCACTAGTTCGCTCCCGCTGCTTGCAATCAGAATCACTCCTATTTACAAGGGAGTCATATAAAGAGTCAAAGATAACCATTTAATCATCAAAACCGGGGCCATCGGCATGAATACACCTTAGAATTTAAAATAAAATGACGGTGTGTTGATGGATAAATCTGTCAGCTAAGAGTGGAATGACGCCTTTAAACAGTCGACCTCGTGAAATGCGTTGCTGCCACGAGTCCACTTCCTACCGTCAGCAACAAGACCAAAATCTTCGGGTAAAGAACCTAATGAATATGCAAAGACTGATTGAAGATCGAGCATCCTGAACTGATAAAACTATTCAAGTCTCTGGCTCAAACTATTGGTGTAAGTTACCCAAGAAGTGGTAAGGTTGGAGGCCCCTCGTGTGGCACCTCACCCTGTGGTATTTGGGTTATTAACAAGATGGTTTTTAAAGAAAACGGAGCGATGATCTGGCGGGAGATTTGATTGCGTCTCAAAAAAATGTGGGACGGAATATTACTTGACTATATTGTTGCATCAAGCCATAATGTATGCGCGCTCTTTTTGGAGCGCTCATTAATGCAGAGCATGTAAAAGCGATCAGCGTTGGTGCATCACTGAGGTCGTCGAGTTCTTCACAAGTGAATTATTAAAATCTCTCAAAACCTCCTAATTAAATGCGCCTGGTAGTCCTCTGATGGATTCTAGATTGATTGCTTCAGAATTTCTGCTTGCGCAGTAAAATTACCGTATCAGAATTGGTCGATTCCATTAGTTGCAGTAGGCTGGGCGGGTAAATGGACTCAAGTGTGATTAAACCCACGGCTCCCGGTGGGGAGACCTCGCAGCTCAGTTAGCTAGAGCGTTGGCTGTACTAAAGCCTGCCTCTTGCTAGTACGGGTTCATACTCCACCGAGTTCGCCGAGTGTTTCCAAGTGGGTCGAATGAATAGTTAGGCAGGTGTTCATATGAATTACTATTAAAACCATTTCTGAACCGATGAGACAAGTAGAAGCATCGAGAACTGTAAAACATCCTCTGACTTCTGTGGTCAGTGAGCAGTTCATCGTTTGCTCAGTAAAAAAAACATTTATGTCTGTGAACCACTGCGTGTCTGAAACTGTTACTGGCTCGTACTTTCAGTCCTACACCTGTTTAAATTTCACCCCAGACGTGTCAGCTACCTCTTCATTGCTGTACGGATACGCAATAAAATATTTAGGCCCTTCATTGACGAAATATTCTCTGGTATCCGCACTCAGATTTTTTCCTGAAAAGGAGCCCCGAATCACTGCATGTTATCCATATGTGCGTTTTGCAGCTCACGTCAACTCATTCAAGTATTATTTTTTCGTGTGGGCTTTCATTCAAGGCCATTTAAAAGTCTCATTGTGTTGGCCTCTTTTCTCCTAGCGAAACTTGCCCGAATGCGACCAAGGCCTGCTGTGACATCTATCGCTGTCGTCTCATTAATGGCGCTGAATGTGCCACTGGTCCTTGTTGTGAGGTTACCTCCACACCAAAGGGTTACCAATGTCGTCTGCGTTCTGCGGGTTCTACCTGCCGTCCAGAGACTGGTTCCTGTGATCTCCCGGAGTTCTGCGACGGTAGCTCCGAGTGGTGCCCTGCCGACGTCTACAAAATGGACGGCGAATCCTGCTACACCGAACACGGCTACAAGGTAAGAAGCATAGTGAGCCTAGCCATCCCGAAAATTCGACTTCATGTAAGGCCTCTGTGTCAGAAATAAATTTTCTGATCCTCACATCTGTCGCCTTCTTTTATCATACGCAAATTAGCCTGTTCCACATGCGATATTGTTCTCTTTCGATATTGTTTCTCTTTTGATGCCCGAATGCACCGACACTGATCGCCTTCACACGCCTTGCATTAATGATCTCTCCGAAAAGAGCGCGCATACATGAAGTGGTTTCCATTGCTGAATTGATTAGCATATTGCATAGGCTGGATATGAAGCGGCGCGTATTTTTTACGGCCAAATGCGTTGTTTTTGTGAAGAAAACCAGCACAAGATATATTCCCATCGGAGTAGATAATTTTCTCTTCATGCGTTTCTTGATCTGTTGCAGACGGTGGAATCTGGTAATCGTGCTGGCCTTAATGAGAAGGAAAAGTTTGATCGCGGCCGTCTCACCGACAGCTCTTATAGTCAATTGGATCTGCTTTATGTAACGTCACCATAGGAGCATTTAAATAAGAATAGACTACTTAGGTGAATTCAGCTCTTCCGGACATCGATATTAGACTGTGCGGGCTTCATTCTTAGTTTTGCTGCCTAACTTACGATTCAATTATTTTAAACGGAATTTGTGCAGCACACTCATAGGAACTATCCTTTTGTTATTTTACTTCAAGGCACCAGAAATAACTTGCATTTTCACTAGCGTTGCCCACTGTTCATGAACACAAATAGCAGAGCTAACTCAGCCCGGTTCCGTCTTTTGAAATTTAGCAGATTCTTCGCATTTCGTCTTACATTGTAAATATCCGCTTACAGAGTGCGATTACTGGCCTCCGTTGTCGGGGGGACATCTTCGCTCACAAATCACGTACTACGGTTTTGCGCGTCTTCTGGTATGACAGGTTCTGCTGATCTGGTGCATCATTTTAACTTTTACCTGAAGATAACTCCGATTTTCACTGCCCGCATTCAGCGGGTTTAACGCTTAAACACATAAATAACTCTGAATGGTTCTGAAATTCGGCTCTTCAACACCTGGGTTCCTAACTATGCGTCAGTGCACGCCAAGATTTGAAGCCTGATTTCAGTTTCCGGTCAGTCGACTCGCTTTCTACTCGCTTCATGTGAGAATACACTAACGTGCTGTTAAAGTTCGTGGTTGAAAACTCTCTCCCTCGTTTGTGACGTGTCCTTTATTTGGGTTGGCCCAGGTGTCGCGAGGTCTCTCCCTCAACCAGCACAGTGATGTATGCCGCTTCCTTACATTTTCCTGGAGCTACTCTCTCGCGTTATTTTCTTTCTCTCTCATAGTCCTCCATCTTCTAAGTGCGGGGGGGGGAAGGTTCCGCAAACTGTCGATCAGTGTTCGACCAGTTGTTTTTTTTTCAATTCAAGCTTGGTTGACTTTTGACAGAGGTGTGTGTGTGCTCTTATCGGACGACAGTCGATACTCACACTGTGACAGTAACTGGATATCCTTTTTCCGAGAGGTTGGTTTTGACACCTTCGAACGTACCCATTCTAGTGTCTCTGGAAACATTCCCAGGCTATGACTGAGCACGTACCTCAATCACCTGTCACAATAACGGCGCAGGTGTGGTGGCCCTGGCTCACCCTCTCCCTTTCGACTTATCTTTTCATGTATGCACCTTTTTTCAACATTGAGCACTTAGTTAACAGTCGTAGTTGAAGGTTTGTCTGCTAGCTACTGTACTTTTCCTTGGGCATGGAATTTCAAGTAAGAATTCCTTCTGGACTCACCTGCCCCCCATCTAAGAAACGTATCCAATTTCATAATCTAGTATGCCCTGTCAATCTCGGTGCTGAACTATCTGGTTGCCCGGGCAGGTCTACTGTTCGTTCATCCTTATGCTTGTAGTGTTTGTTTTTCTTTCGTTTATTAACTTTGCTTCCCACTAACCCTACAACGGGTTTCCTATCTCATGAAATGTCAGCCGAAATTCTGAAACGTGTTTTCGATTCGAACAAATTACTTAGATGGGGTTGCAATAATAATTATCGTGTGGCATAGTCGCTAGATATTTCACACACAACAGGATACTGACTTTTGGATGAGCTTCTGTCCGATCGCCCGCAAAATGCATACTCTGTAACAAAAGGCTACTTCAGTAGTTTAACTTTACCTCGTTGGTTATTGATGCCCTCATAACTTCAAATATATTTCATATCAAATATGCACAAAATGTTATTTCTTGTACTCATTTGATAAAAAATTATTTCTTTACCTAGTGTACTTGAGGAAGGCGTAGCTCTTTGTTTTAAGTATCTTATTATAAAATTTTCAAGACCCTGAAATGCTCATTCAATCTGTCAATTTATTAATATCGTCTATAAAGCATGCAATATGATCCACGTCTATTGCAAACGTTCATGAGCGCTATTTCACCTCTCTCTTCTAACGTAGACACATGTTTGACGCTTCATACGCAGACTGTATACAGCATGCAGTTTTGAAACCTTGAATGCCAGTATGACGGCCGTTAGGGTCAAAGATTGTTCGGAAATATAAAACTTTTTTGAACCCAGAAGATATCATTTTTGGAGTATCATATTTGAAGAAGAACCAACTTGCTACCATATTCATGCAGAAAATAATATTTTGATGCATTATATTTAAGCAGCCATTTTTTAGGAAGTATAATTTTTGCATGCGGTCGAAAAGAAGCTCATTCAAATCGGAATTATATTGAGGTTAAATTGTACAATAATCAGTCTAAGTATTTGTTTTCGGATTTGTTCAGAATTTAAGTTGATATTACATACGCCAGGACATCGACTGTTTGGCCTTTACAATCGCTTCCTCCTCTTATGGATTTTCCTCATTGAATCAAAGTGAAGTTCACGTACTCAGCTATAAATCGCTGCTAGCTTACTAAAAGATGGTTAGCATTTTATTTTTGTATCTAACATAGAGGGTGATTTAATCGCGGACCTATTATTGAGCCAATAAGTGGTGGGAGATGTTACACAAATACCTCAAGCAGGCGTGAGTCTTGGATTACTTATCACCGGATGTGTACGCTTTGCTCAAATAGCAACTTCTGTTCTTAATCAATTACTTAAATTTGCCTGTTTTTTCAAAACTATCAGCCTGTCGTTTCGGGCCTGTGTATTGGCTTCCTGTTTACCTTGATACGGCCTTCTGTCATATCTACCGGTGATGTTTTGGTTTTTCTTGCAGTCGTATTGCGTACGTGGGGGCTGCCGCTCTTCCCAGGACTGGTGTCAGACGCTCTGGGGTGATACGGCGACACCTGCCGGTTATGGTTGTATAGAATATAACATGCGGTTGTCCAGGGACAGGAAAGCGGATGATGTGGCCAACTGTGGAAAGTTGAGACCCATCGCAGAGGAACGTTGGAACGATGCGCAATCCTGGCCGAGTAAAGTCTGCAAGACCTGGTATATGTCAATCATATGTTTCAAGTTTTTTGTTACCTTCCTATTCTGTAGTACCGTAATTCATTTTACTTGCTCAACCGACAAAGTAGAGAACTCGTGGACTACAGGTAGAGTATTGCACTCAATGACCAAAGGTCCCGGTTTCAAATCTCGGTGGTTCCAACCCTCGAAATTGGGTATGACTGGCTGGTGATGGCTAATAAGCCAGAAATGGCCATTCCGGTCTCCTTTTGCTTTGTCGCATCCTCTTCATCACATCCGTAATTATTTACTTGGGGCATATGCACCTAAAAATAGCACAAATGACAACTTTTTCGTTTCAAGTAAGTATTATGTTTCTGTGAACTAGTTTTGCCATGAATATGCATGCCAAAGTTTTTATATAAAATGAACTTGTCGCACTACCCAAACAGCAACTACTTAAAGTTCTTTTTATTCTCTCCTGCCCACCTACTACTCTCCAGTTTTAAAAATTATCCGCACCTCTTACACTATCCATTGTAATATCATAAAGGTTACTCTTTTAATATATCTGGTCCTCAAACTCTTGACGAGTATATTTTAAACTCCCTAGGGGTGTTGGGAAACTAGCCATCCAAAATTAGTCCGCCGGGAGTAGAACGTTTACATTGATTAGATCACTTTTTAGCATCTTTTAAGCGAAACCCTTGTTGTGTAAGGGTCCAGATTAATGACGCCTTCGTCCTTCTCCTGTTCGATAGTCCTAACAGACTTGCTGAGCTTTATCGCATTGGAATGTCTTTATTATCGGTCAATTGGATCTATACTTATTACTCAGTCGCCAATTCCGGACCGTTTTTGTTGAAAAAATGTCGCAAACCACCTCTTTGGGTGTCCTGTATAGTTCGGTTCCTTAACAAAGTCTCCTTGTAAGAAATGAAGCTTTTGTTTTGCATTCATCGCTGTTAGATGTCGTTAATTGTTCTCATTTTCATTGTCCGCTAACATGTTACATTTTATTTAATTTATTCAGGCACTCTGATTACCAATATTTTTTTGGAAACGCAGTTCTTCTGCGCTATTTGCACTCCATTGTTATTTCGCCTAATCCTTTGTTTCTAATGTACTGTAACAGGGAGGATGCGCAGTGTGGTCGTCTCTGGTGTCTTCACAGTAACGAGAAAGCAATGCTCTTGGGTTGGATTCAGTCTCAGCAGCGTGTGGATCCGCAGTCCGGCCGGTCATGCCTGGCTCTAGTATACGATCCGGTAGAGGTTGTCTCCTATCCCTCTGCCTCAACCTCCGTATCAGGCGCCGCTTGGGGCTACACAGCGGCAAAGTCGCAAGATGCAGGCATGGTTCCGGACGGAACTCCCTGCCGCTACGGGGTACGCAGTCGCCGCTTCATTACGTTTTTGACCTGTTTTTTTGTTTCTTCAAATTTACTCCCCTACTTTACTTCTTGTTCTTTACCAATTTAAGTGTGGGCTCGCAGGCAATTACGGGAAAGAACTAAACCCTTCCTATTTTTACAAGTCCTTTGGTGTTTGGTCCTCCTCAGTGAACTTCTGCTAGTTTGCAATTAAACTGGGTAAAATTAAAAAAACAGTGGACATGACCTAACTTCAGGTTCATTAGGTACTTTCTGTGAAACATCTCTTTCATCCTGCGACTGCCTACTCCATATTCTTTAAAAGCCTGGGGTATGTGGAGTAATGCCCAGACCGCATGCTGCATACGTGACGGTCTGTTTGGATTTTTCATCTACCCTCTCCACACCTCATCCTGCCGTGGGACCTCGGCGGGTGTAAGAAGTGGGAACGAGATAGATGTAGCACGGGTCGACATATTCCTGTGCAAGGTACGGCTGCGTACTCCTCGTTGAACACTGGCTGATCTAATCCCCCGGATTTGTTGAACTATCGCGTGTCCGGCACATGTAAACGGCTGGTTCACGCCACGACGGTCACTGCACTCCATCCTATTCCCAGTCGACTTGACTTGGACGAGCCACTGATGCATCGAAGAGGAACACCTGAATGTGCCTGTAAATAACTAGGACGCGTTAGCGATCGTGACCTGGGAAGTTACCAACTGAAGGGATGAATCGGTCTCCCGTATGCCTAATAGTCAGATTCGTATTTTCCGCATAGCCTTTAGGGCACCTGCCATGCTCTCCCAGGAAATGTTAACCGAAATTCTGAGCTATGTCTTCGATTGAGTAAAGAGTATTTAAGTGGGGTTGTACTACGACTTATCGTGCAACATAAACCCAAAATACTTCAGTCGAGCCAGGATGCCGGCTTCTTAATAAGCTTATTTCCGGCTGCCTGTGAAAACCACACTACCACACTGCCACTACTTCAGTGGCATGTATTTTCCATTGATTTTCATTGCCTTCAAAAAAATAAAATAAATTTTATAGAGAGTATCCACAAAACTCTTCCTTTCCGTACTCATTTGGTATCGAGTTGCGCTTTCAATTTTTTACTGAAATAAAGGGTATATTTGGAATTCAAAAAACTTATTTAAATTTCTGAATAATTTTGCACCCGACCTGCTTTGCATTCTGGGTTTCCGAACTACATTATAAAAATGAGTTTTGTTTGAGTAAACTCACACATTTTTCTGTGCTTTTTGAAAAAGGTCATATATTGCTCAAAAAATATCGCAGTGGATATGGACTATGTTGTGTAATTAGCACGCAGCATTATAAATAGACATTTTAAGATTTTTAAAAGTATAACAGTTGGATGCTTTCTCAAAATCTAGAGATCCTCTATTTGAGTGTAACCTTTGAACAAGAGGTAATTTACAACCAAAAGATTGTCTTCTACTTAATATAATTAAATTTATAAGAGTATCGAAAACCAATTAGGAAAGTGTCCACTACTTTTCTACAGACCGTTCTTTCTGACAGACCGCCGGACAGGACCTCAGGTTAAAACCGAAATCCCAGCATGACTGAAATATTTTGAGATCATTTCGCGCGAAAACTAATATTACGGATTTGCTGAAGTAATCATGTCGAGCATTTCAGAAATACCAAGAAAATTTGATAAGATAGCAAATCCACTGTACGTAATCGTAGACGCCATCAACGAAGCCTGGCCGGCGTAGAGACAAGGAGCAGATCGTGTATGTCATACACAACCGGGCTATTTAAGTTTGTGATCCACCGCATCCACTCCCGTCTCGGACCTTTCTGATATTATCTGGCCATGGGAACGCGGTGAATGTGACGTGGACGTAAAGTCGAGACAACTGAAGCAGGCGAAACTTCCTGAGTAAGTCAGTGTTTTGTTCCTTCGTGGACCTTGGGACTGGCCAACTATTTAAGTCGCGTGCATTTTTAAATCCCACATTCCCGGGCCCTAGGTCACAGAACTGCTTAACTCGTCTAAATCCTTTGGTAGACCTTAGAGAAGTTTCCTGTCTTACTAGTCTCCTTCTCCCCTTTCGGTCAGATGTGTTACAACGGTTCCTGTATGGCGCTTTCGTCAATCCCTGTGCCCATTACCTGCAGCTGCAACTCACATGGGGTAAGTGTCATTAATTTTCCCTTGCCTGTTTCTGCGTGTTTGTTACCTATTTCACACATCGCTGCAGTTTGCACAGTACGCATACTGTTCCATCTAATCGCCCCACAGGTTTGCAACAATCTCGGCAATTGTCACTGTAATCCAGGCTTCGCCCCTCCGTATTGCCTTGATAGTGGTGACGGAGGATCAATTGACAGCGGCCCACCACCTCCATGTGAGTTCCATCCTCTTGCCGAGCATTTTTCTGGGACCTTCGGTGTGTCCTTTTCTTGGCTACCGAGTTTTTATGTATGAGCACTTGTGCGTCACTGTAGTCTCGTAAACTCTTCTCGTTTGAACTAATTTTGCCGCAAATTTAGTATTTAGATTGAGTTGCATGCCTGCCTGCCTGCCTGCCTATCTTGCCTTGTGCCCTGCATTTACTTCAGCTTTAAATTAGAGTCAAGTTAGAGACTCAAGCAACTTCCGCTTGGGTAAGCACTTTCTCTAACGGCTTTCGCTCATCCCATTGAATGCTCTGCGGGTTGGGATGGGTGCTATTGTACGCCTTGTTTTTGTGAAGAACGTCTCATCCACCAATTTGCACTGTTGTGAGGGTGCCCGGCCTCCGTTATCCGCTAGTGTATTTCGCATTCATGTTTAAAAGGGTTCGTAAGGACGTCTTTTCCTGACACATTTGCTGGTGTACTTCGTTTGGTTATTTTTTTATGTAGACACAGCAATTAAATCCGTCTCGGAATTATGGAATCGCCCGCCTCTAGAGGCTGGACGATTGATTTCAGGCTTCCTCGTCACCTACGGTTCCATTGTTCACATTACACCTCTCGATTTCAAGCTTTTCCAAGCAAGGCTGAATTCAGAATGCAACTTTGACTGCTTGCTTCTTTATCCTTATACTGTCGTGAATTTGTAAAAACGCATCATGTATGGGATGCCGTCGGTGGGGACCCACGCTGCAAGCGTGCGATCATTCCCTGTTCATAAATCTGTTTAAAGGGCCTTTGCCCGGCAATACCCTATTGATGTCGCGGATACACTGGCAGCAAATGCCACGCATGAAGTGCTAATAGATATAATATCATTTAGGTCGGATAAGTTAGGTACAGCATGTTCGTAGCAATAACCTGTAAGCAGTAAACTGGTTGGCCTCATCAAACGCATTGATGAACTTGGTGGATACCTTGACTTTGTCGCGCCCCGGCACTCATCCTTTATTTACGACCGAATAATGATAGGATTTTAGCTAAAGCACGAGTTTCAATCTACAACCAGGGCATGTCCCGGACGAAAATGCCAGGGCCCAGTCCCACCGGACTGCTGCATCAGAACCTCTCGGTCATGCGCATCGACGACATCAACACCCATTCGACAGATTTAGGCCGAAATCCACAATCATGGGCCACGCACGATCCACGCGAACGATCGGATCGATGTCAGTCAGTGAAGTCTGACATCTAGAAGAAATTCATTTAAAATCGACTGGCGTAGCACATTGCCGTGAAGACTAGGCACTGCCAAGAAAAAAGGGGAAGGTTCGTAAGACCCAAGCCTCGCCGATAAATATCAGAAGTCCCCAAACTCCACTGCTGTGTCCACATTGTCAACTGACATTCCGGGCACGGATTGACCTCGCTGAACACCTCCGGAGCCAGTACAATATCATTAAATATCCGCCTCTTTTCCCAAAAGAGACCACCATTTGCACTAGCGTCATCGGTGAGGATGCTGCTGCTATGCTGCCAAATCTCATCAGCATCGACTTCCCTAATCTATGTAGACTCCCTTTTTAACTGTCTCTTTTGCGATCGCCCTGAGGCCGAGTAATAAATGCCTGGAGCCTTCAGAATTAAACAACAGTCAGGTTGCAGTTGCCTCCATTGTCTAAAAGCATTCGGCGGTACGCGGATCCACGAAATCGTCCAGGTTCCATCGCAGCGCTTGGCCGACAGTTCGACCATCGATTTCGATTATGCCCACCGTATGCTCCAAACAGGTCGGTGCAGAGACAGTGACTTGCGTGTGAATTAGTTTATATGATAGTAGACTTTCGAAGTATCTGCAGCACTCTCCTCTCATCCACCTGTGTCCGGTGTCAAGACAGAGTCGAGAAAACGGGGGAGGATCAGACGTAGGTGGCTAGCGCGGCCGAAGACTTCTCGGGGCGTGTCACCACGCCGCTCCCTCCCCCCGTGTTCTGCGTTTGTTATTGGCGTTCAATCCGAATAACGCCTGCCGTACCCTGATCTGACTCCTATGTTAGTCTAGCGCATCTACCACGCGACCCGTTTAGGGGGCGAACAACAATTAGCCAGAACTGTACACACGAATCCCCATCTAAAGCAGCCTACTTCGCATAGGGTAGGGGTCATATCGTCTATGACATTTCTGTATGGGCTGCTTAGCAGTCAGCCACTGCGCCCAATCTCATTCCTCGTAAAATTTAATTGGGCAAGTTAGTGGTGTCTTAGGAGAGAGGGTAATGTGAGCCCGACACCGAAAAACCGATCCCCAATCCGGAACATAGTGAGAGAAACAAATAAATCACGCCACTCCAAGAGCCTAAACGAGGCCGATCGTGGCTTGGCTCACCATCCACCTTTTTCATGTACGCGGTGTGCTTTTGAGTATAACTTTGATTTTGTTGTGTCAAAATCAATAAATGACAGCATATGATATTGAAATGATCCCCCTCATAAGAAGTATGATGTCTTTCTCATGCTGCATCTTCTCCAATTTTCGGCCTCCACGTTTATGTGCAACCGTGTTTCGTCCTTGAACGTTACCTTGACGTTGTTTACATGCATCTTTAACGCCACTTGGTAAATGCACTCAGATGGTCATCCGCTTTTCCCATCGCTATGATTCTCCCTGTCTTTTAGCTTTTTGACCCAAATAAGTAAAATTTATTTTGACGGCAAATGTTCTTCCAGACTGGCAGTTCATCCCAGGTGCGTGTTTGATGTTCTTGAATGTCCTCCTGACTGGATAATTCCCTGCTTGCTATCTTCTCGCTTAACTTGCCATGTACCCTACACTCAAAGCACTTACTCGTCCACTTTCCTTCGTTCACCTCACCTGCTTGTTTCTAACTTCCTTTTTTATTCAATGTACTTCCTTTTACAGAGCTTAAGACATCGAGCACATCCAATTGCCGAAGAGCGTTGGAGCAATAGTCGGATCTCTCGACTGTTCGCTGTATGAGCGCGAGCCGTCATGCTACTTCTAGATGCTTAGATTAAGGATTTTTGATTACATTTGCCTAAGAATGATTCCTCGAGTGAAATATACAATATATTGAAGAGAACAGCACCGATTGTAAGAAGCTAGCGAAGATATTTCAACAATTATTATAGAGAAGTGTAGAGTGGTTGGGTCACACCTCTCGTTTTCTTCGTTCGGTTTCGAGGCCCTAAATACAACGCCACCACCTCGGCGGAAGCGATATGTTCAACTGAAAATCTTTCAGCGCACTTGCTGTAGAAAATCATATTTTTTGAAACCTTCTCTGCCCCCATAAGGTATATCTAGCTTACCAAGCGTTAGGGTAGATAGATTTAGTCCAGTTTGTGTTGAGCTCAGGTTGCCGGAGTAAGTTAAGTAACCTTTAGTAGGTCAAACGTGTGTGGTGCGTTCAAACGCGCCACGTGCTCCACGTTGCGTCTTGTTATTGCATATTTGTCTTAAACCACCCCCTGGTTGACAGAACTTTGTAGCCAATACCTCCCATGTACTAAAAGACTAATAAACAACTTCCTTCTGATTAATTTTCTTTTAAAACCTTCCTATAGCGCAACATCGAATGGCAATCATCGCCGCTATTCTAGTCATCCTACTGATTGTTGTGCCGACCTTCTGCGTCGTCATGTTCTGTCTGCTTTGTCGCTGCAAGGACCGCAAACTCATCCTTCCAAAGTCGGGTCCCCTTCCGTCTCCTCTCAGTTACGCTGCTAAGAAGCCTATGGACATAAATACTTGTTGTGCCTCTTTCAGGTAAGAGACCACTGTGAAGTTGTTCGTTGACTAACCTACAACGGCATCCTAAAGTGTCGGATCTACATAACAGTCGTCTTCGTTTAGAGTGCCATTTTTCTCCTGCAACTCGGAACTTTATGCAGATATCGTCCATTTAATCTCGGCCACTGTCCCCTACGACTGTCTGGTAGACGGCCTATTGCGCATACGGCGCATGAACTTATATGCTTCGTTCTAAATCGGTCGTAGGTCAGGCATTTAGTCGTGTGAATTTCTACGAATTAAAACATTGGACCCGACAAAAATCAAGCGGTAGTTTTGCGCGCATGATATACATATCATGCGCGCAAAACTACCGCTTGATTTTTGTGCCATTTATGGTGTCGCGCCAAATTTCAGCTTCAGTCGGCTTGACTCTGACTGGCCAGCAGTACACGACGGAGACAGGCTGGGAAAAGTCCCTTTCACCGTGCGATCTTCGCGTGCGATACGCGGTAGGTGAATGCTCACGTTACGTCAGCCACTGTTTCCAATTTCATTCCGAGTTGGATTAATGATGGACGAGTGGAGGTTTATCTAGCTCGGATGCAGCGCATAATTTTTGAAAGCATTTTTCCCTGGTAATAATTTGAAGCAAGACAGAATAGCAGAATTTATTCGTGCGAATAAATTTCGAGAGCGCTTTTCAGCTGCTTCCGCTCCGTGTAGGAACCACGAAATAGTAAGTGAACACATCAATTTGAATTTACACAAAATCGATAAAAGCAAGGTCATATCAACGTGGCAAGTGGCCAAAAGTTATGTCAACTGTTAAACTTGGGACCAAAAGAAATGGGGGGGGGTTTAACAAAATAAAGGCGTTGAAGATTGACTACATGGTCTAGTTGCTTACATAGGTCGGGTTTCTCCCGCCGTATGTAGGATGCTTCCATGTAACGTAAGGTCCGGTTTGTTCGTGCTCGAACAAGAACGCGGAAAGATGTGTTAGTGTCAACCGAATGACCGAAGTGTTTTGTAATAGATGAACGTGGTACTTTGTTCTCTTGTTTTAAAAGCCAAGTAGGCAAATGCTCAGCAGCCCTGGTTGCCAATTGCCTTTGCGTACGGCCAATGTACTTGCATCCGCAAGTGCAGGTAAATTCGTATACACAGTTTGAGGTGGCGTGCACGGAGCGGAAGCAGCTGAAAAGCGCTCTCGAAATTTATTCGCGCGAATAAATTCCGCTATTCTGTCTTGCATAATTTTTTATTCACTATGAACCAGCAAACACGCTTTTGAGCAATTACGACACGCAGACGGTCCTGACTTGGGACACTGCTAATATTACTTCCAATTCAGGGCTACTAGGCCGACTGCAATACCCCCATTTTGATGACTTTTTTGGCACTTTCTCATTTGGGTCCGGTAGTTGGAAAGTAGGTGACCTGCGGTATTCGCAGGCATTTTTTGGACTCACCCACTTCTCGTTTTTAGAGGCTCCGTTTTGCAATCGGATTAGCATGGAGGTCGGAAGAGGGAGGTTGGTGCAATTCAAGTCCGTCTCAGTACAAACAAATCCACGAATAGGCTAGTAGTGCGTCTTCCCGCGAAACTGATCGTCCTCGTCGCTAGCGTCAAACTAAATTTAATTTACTGGAAAGTAGTCTCAAGACTCTGTAAACCTTAGCCACTTTTAGGGATGAGTTGTACTGATCAGGTTTGGCACTTTCCAGCGAACAGACAGTTCACTTTGGAGTTGCGCTTATTGAGGGGAACAAAAGTCCTTGTCCCTGATCGCAGCTTCTGACCTGATTTTGCCCATATTCTTTTGTGTATTCCTAGGGGCGGGTCGCGATCTTGGGGATTCGATTGTCTGCCCAACGCTTCGAGCAAACAGGATCACTTTTATTTATAAAGTGCAACATGAAAATAAGATACCTTTCAGTCTTCCTAAAGCAGATGGTTTCGGACCGCGTAAATCTTCTACTTCCAAATTGGCCTGCTATTAAGTTGTCTCTTAAAATGCTCCAAAAGGCCACGCCGGTAATTTTATTCTAAAAATAAGTCACATTTCCCCAGAGTAGGTTGCATCTAATCCTCTGATGTATGGCATCGCCCATATTTTACCTCAATATTACTGTAGCACTGTCCTCCCTTGTGTTGATGATAGTAACTAATGCAACATTCTCTGCCTTACAGTAAGTGCTGTCGCAAATTTGTCCCACGCCTGAACAACGATCCGCCAATCATCTGTGCTTTCGGTCCGTTGAACAAGGAGATCGGTGAGATACAAGTGAACGGTCTCAGCCCGAAATCGCCGGCTGGAAACGGGTACGCCAAGTCTAATGGTGTGACAGTACCTGCGCGTAGCCCCTCCCGCCCAAGCAATCGCGTGTATCCTGACAACCACCTTGATGGCTTCTCGACAGTAACTAAGCCAAAGCCCCGCTACCTGCTCGATATAGAAGCTGCCTGGGCTGAGGCCGAGGCTTCTGTAAACGTCCACAGTTCTTCGCAACCTCCGCCTGCCGTAAACGGTTCGATGTCACAAGCTACGCCACGCATTGAGATCTCCTCGCCACAGCTGCAAAATACCACCTTCCGTGGGGAGACGCAGTCCCTGGCAGCGGCCAGCAAAAACCAACAACGGGCTGCAGCTCAGGCAACAGCGAGGCTAAACAATGCGAAGGGGCCTACACGCAAGCGTCTTGGTAAGACGCGAGCCCCAACTCAACCAATCACTTCGTTTGGAGAGCTGAAGCCGCTGTCTCCGCTGAAGAGCACGAAACCCAGCAACAAAGTTTCACACTCGAAGTCCTTCAACCGGCAGCCCCCTGCACCTCTCACTGTCGAAATCTCCGCGCCCACACTACAAAATACTACGTACAATCATGCACTTCTCGAATTACCCGAAGCCTTCTCTACTCTGCGGCACCCTAAAAAGCAACAGCATTCCACCACAAAAACCAAAGACCCCAAAAGGGTTGGCCGGTAGTGCCTCCCACTGTGCTTCTGAGCCAGTTAGCTCAGCCATTATTACTACCTCAAGCCCACCTTCGTTATACGATGGTACGGAAACGCTTGGGTCGTAATTTCCTGCAAACATGTCGCCAGTTGACAATTGCTCAGGCCCTTCGTAGTCCAGAACGTGGACAAAGAAAACGAACCGAAGATTGCATGTTTGCAGAGCTTGACCTTGAGTGTCTCGCCGAGGTATTAAAATGCATTTTTAAAGTTAACTTCTGCTCCTCTCAACTCTGCAACACATTCCGGCCTACATTTAGCAATTATGCTTGCACGTGTACACACTCAATTGTAAACGTGTATTTTTAACTCTACGCACCTTTTTCGTCTTACTCAGCTTCCACACACACCCCGTTCTTCTACCTCGCTAGGAAACAGTTTATACCATGTAAATTGGTCTCTTCCCATTATCTTGATTTTCGGGCTCGTCTCCGATTGTGTGCTTCGCCCGCCCGAGTTCTTGCCTCTCGTACCCACCTCCACCAAAATCTAACTTTCACATAGGTTTTCTATTTTTTCTCTTTGAATTGTTGTCTGACCACCTCGGCTTCCTGTTTCTTTTTTGAAACGAAGTGGTCGTCGGCCTACCTGAGCTTCTATTCCCTTCTACACTCAACTGTGATCTGAGTTTGAGTATCGACATCTTATCGCAAAGAAAGTATAGGGCCTTATTGACGTCACATGCCTTCTTTTTTTACTTATGCGAACTTTGCGTTGGTGCCTCAGTCGTACTTTCTGTGGCTCGCTTGGGTACTCAGTATAACACCGTTGTATGATTAGGAAGATGGAATTAAAACTACCGCCTCTGCCCGTCACTGGTTCAGACCATTTAATTCTGCTGGGCAGCAAGGCAACTTATATAAGCCGGAAGAGGAGAGGTCTGGTCTTCGAGTAGGTAGGCTGACGATCCAGACCATCAATGAGTGATTCTAGTCGATGGACGTTTATCGACCGTTAAGGGGACTCGCTGTCCCGCTGCGCATTTGCCTTGGGCCTCATATCTCGGGCCCTGACAGTAGCTAGTAGGATAGGCAGATAATTTGCCGGCAAACATAAGGGAGACTAGAATGGCCATTTCTGGCTTATTAGTTGTCGTCAGCCGGTCATTTCCAGCACCACTCGAGGGTCGTGGTGTGGGACAGGCGATATGGCCTTCGTCGGCACGTTTTTCTTAAATTTGCCGTCCTTGCGCTGAGAAACCTGATGGGGACGATTCGAGCTTTTAACTGAGGCGCAAGCGGTCAGGCCACTGAGCCACGAGTTCACATCCTGTCCGCCGCGAATGGGAGTAATCACACGGGAGCGGTGTTCATCTTGTACGTAGCCGTCATGGTAGCTCTCAATGGTAGAGCGTTAGCTCGATTACCAATAAGATATATCGGATTCGGTTTATGTTTACCCATTAGGTCTTGTCACAGACTTCGCTTTGGTCGGTAAAGATTCTCGATCACATGTTGACCATCCGTAAGTGGACTAAAGTCCTACGGCCGAAGTGGACGGCGCAATTTCGGTTTGCTGTCAGGACATATTGGTGGACGCATTTTCATTGTGCATCTTATTATTCGCCTACACACAAAACTTTAACCATTTGTAGAGAAGTTGCTGGAAGTTTATTTGTACAGAAAGAACGCGAAATTGGAAAGTCACATGCAAAGGCGGGAAGAGGTTCTTCTCGGGTGTGAGTACTATCAAAATACATCGCGAACTCCGTCAACCTTTAGTGTGAGGAGAAGATAAATTGGGTCAGAAAGAAGAGAGGAGTGTTAAACCGTAAAATATAGAATCATACTGGTCGACAAATCTCGAATAACCCAAGTCAATGAATTTAATTTTCGGCGCAAACCTTGCACATTCAAAAATGGACAAAACTGTTTTGTAGGGCCGCCAAAATATCTACTCCCCCTGCCTAACTGCCTTACGGAATCGGTGGTTAAACATTTAATTCTTGGTTAACGAGTGTAAATGAATACTTAATTGTGTTGAAAGTGATAAAAATGTTAAATTAAAGCCACTTAAAATTGTTTTAAAGAGCTAAATAGAATCAACTCTATCAGTATAAACTCCTGTTGCTCAGGCAACTGAGGCCTACTGATGGAAATTCGACCTTAAATTGGCTGAATTTAACGTAAAAAGTGAAAGTCGGGCTACTAAAAATGTAAAAGTACTTTATTATTATAGGTCAAAGTCAAATAGGACTTCTAAAGACAATCCTGCCAAATTTTGTACAGCCACCACAACCACTGCGGACGCTTAGATGGGTACACTTTGCAAGCGCTTAAGTCCCAGCACTTAATTTACGCGGTGGAACTTATGCAGTGATCTTGAAATAGATGATTCTGTGGCTACTCTTGAAACATCCTAAAAATTATTCATTACATTCACGACTAAATGCTGCATTATGTTGAAAATTTTCCCAGCCTTCGGGGACACGCGCTGCCCACCCCAAAGTAGTGTCTTCATCAGCAGCAGGTCTATTTTTAATTATAAAGCTTCTAGATTACCCACAGTTGTTTACAATTAATCGACAGGAGTGCGCCAGTGGTTGTGTTACTGGTGGTCTCGTTGTTGGGCCAAAACGTCTTATGAAAAAACGTGTCTGCTAGGCATGCAAACTGTAGTTAAGTCACAGATGACTGAGAGAGAAAGAACCAGAGAGAGTGCATCAACTTACGGTGACTTGGTAGCGCGCTGTGCCGGGCGGCCTACCCGGATGTTTTAAGAGTTTGGCTACTTTACCTCTGCCGTCGGAAGAGCGCTCTAACAGCAGTCTAATTGAACAGATGTGGCCCCAGCTGTCGCCCAATGCGGGCACAAGTGGGTTTCCGCCAGTCTCGTTGACTGATGTATCACGACCGTCCATAGCGTTAAATCGGGTCGTTATTTGGTTGGTGACAATTACCTAAAAGGAGGTAGGCTATTGAAGCGACATAGAAACTAGTAGTATAAAGTTAACAGAATAATATGGTGGAAAGTTGGCGTGGCTTAACACATGCAAAACTCCACTTACGGACCTTAGTATTGATAGGGGGCATGCAGTGTACAGTATAAAGTGGTTGAAAAGGCACGACTGTTTCGAGTCAGCCATAATTTCATACAAACATTTGCGCTAGAGGCCCAACATTGAAGCATAGACTTCTTACTTATGGTTGCTATTTCTATATCAAGAGGTAAGGCTCTGAATAAGCCTCCAATCGTAACTTACCGCCGCGTTCTGAGAACCAGCCACTGAGAGAAGAACCTGAGATAGGGCTGCCAAGAGGCGATTTCGCTGAGGAATGCAATCAAACTCGTAACGGAACGGAAGGGCCACACTGTCAACGACAATGAGACGAACCTGCAAAGTAGGTAGTGAAGTGATGGGAGATCTTATGGCAATGTGCGTATAACAGTTGGGGAAGAAGCCTAGAGAGAACCATAGAAGGTAGATAAGCATTTTTGGCAACGAATGCTTGTACGCCCCTTCCCTTAATGAACACTAGATGGGTAGTCATGTAAAACTGGAACGGTGGCAATAGGGACAGGACAGTTTAAAGGACGAAAACACATAGAAAATTATCCATAAATCCACCGCCATCGATAAAGTGGGCCGTTTTGTTTTGGCGCTGAATTTGACCACAGTGCACACCTGTCTAACCTTCACTTTACCTTTCAATTTTAACGCCATCCATTGCGTTCATTTGGGTTAGCATTCGTTGCCGCGTTACGAGGGTCGCACAAGAAATAATTGCCATTATTTATGAAATTTCACAGAGCAGGCCCAATTAACGGGTTTTGACAGTACCAACGCTGGTCGGGTACAGGGCTAGCGCAACCTTTTTAGACCGACGGGATTCTGGAAAATAAATAATACGGAGGATGCCAGGAATTTAGAGTGGTACAGAAGTTTTGACTCTACGTTGCCTTCTAAGCCATATTTTAGCCAAGCTGACGGTTGATACGAGGATAATGGATTTAAAAAATAAAACATTTGAAAAAATGGCTGTCGCGTATGACAGCCAACCACCGGTACTGCTGCAGACCTTTGTAAATGCATCCTCTTTTTTACATATGCCGATTCACCGTAAACTGTCTCACTTGCTTTATCATACTTGTGTGATCAGTGTGACTGCCGGCTCGCACAAAAATGTTCCCAAGTCTGGCCTGTTACTAGTAATAGCACTGATTACAATACTCATTGAAGGTGCGGTGGAAAAAGTTGTGCAGATAAATTTGTCCAGGAGCGGGTGAGACATACTTAGTTTACAAATTTTCTCGTCGATTGTCTGACCTTTTTGTACTAACAATGTGTAGTCTTCCTTAAATTAATGTGACCTGTCCTCGATTAAGCTCGGTACCGCAGACTAAATAAGGCAGTGAAGGATTCCGCAGAGGAGTACAGACAACTTAATCTAATTATGGTATTGGAGCTTTGTAGGTTTTAAGGGATTTCCTATGAAGTCAACGGCTGTAGCGGAAATGGAATCATACAGTATTTTGAGGGTAGTTTAGTATGTGTGATACAATTCGAGGAAGGATCCAGACGAGCCAGCTGTTTTTTTGAATCAACTGGTCTCTCGTCTAGAAGAAAAGTTCTGAGAATCGGTATTTTGTGGGGTATTTTGTTTTTAATTTCCTTAGAAGTTAAATGCTAACTTGAAGTAAATTTGTCTGAACAGGCCGTGTTAAACGGCGCGTCATTCCGTAGCGGATAGTTGGGCGCCTGCTCACGATTACGCATTAAAGGACTATGAAGGTGGAGAAGTGTTGCTGGTGAAACCAAACAGTACAACCAGGGGTCATTCCGGTACAGGTTAGGCATTCCTTATTACTCTGAAAAATACACATAAATATACACGTCACGAAATAACTCTAACTACCTTAGTAAAATAAGTAGCGAGGTAGTAAAACTAAATGATTTTAATTGGATACCACGAAGTGTAGCCACTAGCGAGGCTTTGGAAGTCTATGGACAATAGTGATTAGAACATCTTGCCTAAATGCTTTTTCGTAAGTTAGAGCTAGCGCTGTTTGATGAGAGGCTCCAGACACCAAACACTAGAAGAATGAGCACTATCGCTCCTGGAACCCCTACAAAATAAATTCGCTGCATCACTTTTTTTCGCTGGGCGCCCCAGCCACGAGGAGAGCAGGTTATGAGACTGAGGCATACGTGAGGAGAGGTTTCTCCACATGAAGAAGCAACGAAGCCTCCATTATTGGTGTGATGCATGACCTGGAAATCGCCTTGCCACTGTCGTCAACTTAACGAGCTCGCAAGTAGCACCGAGGTCCCGCGGTTTGCCAGTCTAAATAGAACCCTTATCCACGGGAAGCAAGCGCAAAAAATGTCGACATGTGTTAGATAGAGGGCGAGTCTCGCAGTCACAGACCTGAATGTAGGTAACTGTAGCTTACCGCACTGCCTTCTTCATTTACTGCTATAAAAAGATAAAAGATATCGAGCAGGGAACAAACACCTCCTGTTGTGCGAAGTTCTCACAGAGTGCTTACTTCCCCGTCAAGCGTCTATGGTTGAGAGAACGTGTGCGCAGCAACAGGCTGTACATTTTTGAAGACGCAATGCAACTTGAGCAACATAATCAAGATACAAGGCTAGCTAGGTACCTGAATAGCCGCAATTTCGCAAGTATGGTAGCATTTATAGCCAAACCTGCAGCATGCATTTCGCCAACAGCGCTCGGAAATTCAAGAATGAGGTATTGTGAAGGTCTTACCGGTTCCCTGACTGAGACACCTTCTGATAAAAAACGAAATAACTTCAGATTTAAAAAAACTGATGCAGCACACGCTGACTGTACGGCTCCACACGTTGAAATCTCAACCTATACTGGGCTAAAGATGGTTGAACTTACATTTGGATGATAACGACAGAAATCCCGAAGCCTTCGGGCAGCGGCAAGGAGCTGAAGGTAGTCGGTGCAACGAATGTAATGCACGCCACGAAGAAGGCTGTCCGGAGTTGGAAGACTTGCCAGCGCCTTAGCGTACTCCGAGTCCGCAGTTGCGTCTACCAGCTCCTTTCCTACACGTGTAAAGGTGACAGGTGTTTTTTTTTAATTTAGGACCTACAACTGTTCCTGAGGAAAGGGCCTAAACTTTGCAACGTGGTGATGGCACCTGGCAAATGACCAGTTGTAAATGCCGGGATGACCGCATCCCTGGTCTACTTATTGATAGCGGTTCGACTTAGAATCTTAGCCGGCTACCTCCGCAGCTCAACACACGAGTAACTTTTGGGTGATTCAAAGAAAAAAAGTCAAAACTTCAAAACACTGTCTGCATACAGTTTCACCCTAGCTCCTCTTGAACGGCGCTATCACTTTCTAACACTACTGGTTCATCATAAACACGGAAAGCAATAAGAGAAATTATGATATTTACCTGATGACGTCAGAAACTTTCTGAGTTCGGGGACAATGCGTTTGTTACAATGAGCTACAAGGGATTCAGTCATTTGGAACAGACGTTTTGTCATAAAGCTCCCCTCAGTGTCGATAAAAACGGCTTCACCAGCGAGACCTGAGCACCATTTAGGCAACTGTACCGTCAGACAGCTTTGCAAGCTAAAATAAGCAGGTAAAAGGAAGACCTAAAAACGTTGGCAGGCAAAGATCAGAGTTTCAGTCCAGTCAGACTCTTCCAACATAATCATTACCCTAAAACTTACCAAAACTGTGTTTTTCCTATTCCTGGTTGTCCACAAACCTCGGTGATGCGACCACAAGGGAAACCTCCATCCAACAGATCATCAAAACTATTGAGGAAACGAACAGCTTAAGTAATTGGGTTTCCTTGAGGAAAATTCTGCTATTAATCTGCGAAGGGCAAAGTATAAGCACTGTATTACAAAAGTCTTGCTACATCCGAAACTGGGTCATTTTTAAAAAGCAATAGCAAAAGGGCGTTTGGGCAAACTTTAATAATTCAATTGACTTAATTGTAAAAAATACTCGGCGGTCTCGGTGGGATTCAAACCCACGACAACAAGGGAGAGGTTTTAGTAAAGCCAACACTCTAGCCAACTGAGCTACGAGGCCCCAAACGGAACCATGAGGTTAATCACAGTTGACTGTACTCAAGCCTTCCCCTTGTTGTCGTGGGTTCAAATTCCACAGAGGCCTCAGAGTCTTTTTACAATTGGGTAAATTAAAAGCATTCCGTACATCGCTTTCTGTCGGCTGGACGTTACTGAAACGCACAGATAATTCGGTTGTACAAAAGTCCGGAAAATTATCTAGTGCCTAAGCGAATAAATAGGGAGGAGGCTGAGATGCGGCACCTCAAACAGGCAAGAACTTTCGGCTATAATGCAACTCAATGTCCAATCAGCCACCGATAAGTTATTTTATTGCCAGAGAACCATCTCTTTACAATGCGGAAGACCCCGCACAACGCGAGATCCATTTATCGGGACAAGGGCAGTTAAGTTAGGTTGGTGCAAATTACACCTGCCAGAGAAAACATCAGACAGAAAAGCACCATAATGTTAAAATCATCTTTTCGGCCAGAAACGACCTTGTTAGGAGGTTGTCCTTCGTGTCTTATGGAGTTAGTAGCAGCCTCATCTCAGTGAGGGTTTCATTTCGCAGGGGACAATCGTTAACACTCTGTGTGCCCACGTTAATAAGATGACTAACACTGACGGCGAGGTGTTCGACGAAGTTCTGAACGCACCTTCATCATCCAGTCTGATAACGCACAAATTCGCTGTCTTGAGTGACTTCAAAGCCCGAGTAAACGCAAACTATACAAAATGGCAAGAAGTATTCGGGTCTTTGCAAAAGTACGAAAAAATGCCTTCTCGTCGCTAACACCATATTTCAGCTCACCATGGATGTATCTGCGATCTTGCCAGTGGCAGCTACCGGACTATGCCCGTATCCGGAAGCTCAGATGCCATGACATTTCTATAACAAAGACGGGACATGGTGCCGAATGCCGGACTGATCATCTTCCTTTGTTTTAGAAACTGAAGCTAGTCAAGACCCACGAAAAGGTGGCAGGAACAAATGTGAAAACGACAGCAATGGACAAGTGCAAGTTCCCCAATAACGTGGACAGGAAGCGGGACCACCAGTAAACACTGGCATTGAAGAAAAAACAATTCGGAGTGCTATGCATGTTATTGTCATTAAAGTAATCTGACCTTCACGGTGATAAGACTAGAAATGGTCTGATTGCAGCTGTGGTGGAATACAGCAACCAATATTCAAAAAACGAATTACACGTAATCTACATGAACATGCTGGTGCAAAATAACTAGTTTATCAACAGAGCCGACAATATCTAAGGGTATGCAGGTCGTTGTGAAATCAAGATTTTAGCGATTATCGTGGTGGTCTGCACAAAAACGTAGCCCCCTATTTAGCTCAGGTTTAACCACCCACTGCCAATTAAATTGCATATACTAGACCGTTGAGCCCAATAATTTGTGTGCGGCATAAAGCACGTGTCTGCATCTCGTGGGGAAACCAAAGCTGCGCTCAATCGCACTCTCTCCTGTAAATAATAAAAAGAGGCCAAACAGATGTTCAATGGAAATTTTCTGGGCGCAGACCCAAGAGCACGCTAAAGCTACAATTGCGAGAGCCGTTAGCTCACGGGCAAGCCTACCTTACTTCTCCAGTAGATGTAACGGCATGGAAAAATCCCACAAGGCTTTAAGGATGCGGACATTGTTAACCTGTAAAAACCAAATGAAACCCGCAAGTATAAACCAATAACCGAAGAATGTCCTTTTTGAGTGACGTTGGCCATCACAAATTAATTATTAGTCATGCGTAGTTAAGCGAACGGTATTTGGTAGATGGCGACTTTACGAAAACCCAGCGACTAAGTCCAATTCGATTACCAGTCTGTCAACAAACGCAGACAGATCACTAATGCACAGGACTTGTGAGACAAATTAAGGCCCATATTATTATAGCAAACCATTGCATTTTTATTTCTTATGTATCTGACAAGCTTAAACCTATCACGGAGCGCAAAAAGCCATCGCGTTGATGGCATGTGAGTCGATGGGATAACTCGGTTCTTCACTGGAGCGAGGGTTAGACTGCGAAGACTGCCTCTTACCGGTAGGAAACTATTTGCTATGGTAAGGAGAATAGAAAAGCTAAAAAATACCAGGCACTTACCTCTTGCACATAGTTACAATATATCCAGAATCTGTAGGTGATCCACTAATTTCATTGGTAAATTTGTGCCCTTCGATTTTTAACAACTCCAGAGCTGTGTGGGGTTGGAAAAGGTCTCTTGCGGTTGATCCAACTGACCCGAAAACTGTCAATCTTGAATAGGTTTGAAGAATTTCCAGCACAGAAGTTGCCTTTTGCCTATGAACTCCGCAGACTTAACATAAAGGAAAGATATTTTTACTAGGCAACTTCGGGAAGCGTTAAACAACTGAGAACTGGCATCTTCTGAGTATGAATCCACAACAGTATTCATAAAATGAAAACTTACGTGAAGATATCTGATCCACACTAAGTCCACAAGCCTCGCCAACACTTGTGTAGCCGGATCGGATAAAAGCACGCAATACTTCAGTAGGGAGAGGGAGAGTGACTAGTTCACGGAAATCAGGATCAGCTAGCATTTGTAATCATAGTAGGTGATGAGTACCGGGAACATGCTAAATTAAAAAACATTATATTAGAGCATAAAATATGACTTGTAGAATTGACGTTACATCAGACATGTGATTCGACTTCTTGGTGCGTAAAATCCAACCCCACCTCCAAGCTGGTGCGCGCCGGAAACTTGCTTTTGCTTGGCTAACGGGGCTCTGGTAGGGGAGCAAGACCGGGGACCTAGCGCCAATCCCCTTTTCTCCACGAAACACGGAATTGACTTTCTTGACTTTCTACACTTTAATGAATCACAACTATACGCAACATACGATCTCTGCTACGGCGTCCGCGGGAACCGACGCGCCCCATCCTCTTGGCATCGCGGGACGGGTGTTAAATCTGCGAGCTGATGCCGGATTGCGAATTGCAGGCTGGATGACGGCGCCCAACTGTTAACAGCCAAATCCCTTTCTGAATACCGTGTTGGTGTGGCGTGTCTCTCTGAGGTCCGCCTACCTGGCACTGGCCACAAACTGCTGCAAGTACCAAGAACTGACTCTGCGTACCATCTCTACCACAGTGGCGTGTCCGACAACTCTGGACTGTATGGTGTCGCTATAGCTTTGGCCGATGAATTTCACTCGAGTCTGCTAGAGTGGGAGGCTGTCTCACCGCGGATCGCTTGGGTCCGTTTGAAAAGTGCCCCAGTCAACGTTTCCATCATCTCGGTATATGCGCCTACTCTGGCTGCTGATGACAGCATAAAAGATGACTTCTACAGTGACCTCCAGCGAACAGTTGACCGCATCGCAAGAAGCGATCTACTCGTCATTGCCGGTGACTGGAACGCCCGACCAGGTGTGTGTGACGCTGGAACCCGTCATGTGCTAGGCAAATTTGCTGTCGGAGCGCAGTGTGCCAACGGTGAGCGCCTTGTCAACTTCGCATCGTCTAACCACCTCGTTGTGTCAAGCACCCGTTTTGATCATCCGCGCCACCACCTTGTCACTTGGTACTCAAATGACGGGCATACCCAGGCCCAAATAGATCACATCCTTGTCCGAGCACGCTGGGCCAGCTCGGTCTTGGATTGTCGAGCCTACCGCGGTGCTGATACAGGAAACGCTCATGCATCGGACCATGTCCTAAAGCGGGCAACCCTTCGCTTGCGTTTGAGAGCTATTCACAGACCCTCCCGACCACAGCGGATCGATGTTGCAAAGCTGAAGTCCTCTGCTGGCGACGCCTTCCACTTAGCACTCCAGAACCGTTTCGACGGCCTGTACCCTGACGCCCGAGCGGACCCAGAGCCCGCGTGGCAGTCCCTGAAGGCCGCGATGTCAGAGCTGGCATACACCCATCTGGGCAAAACCCGACGGCGACATCGCGACTGGATCACTACACCCACACTTGAGTTAGCTGAGGAGGCCGGCCGAGCCAGACTCACTGGCTCCCCCACTTACAGAGAGCTGCGGCGCCAAACGACAAGGGCCATCCGAGCCGATAGGAACGCCTACTGGAGCGACTTTGCCACGGAAACGGAGCGAGCAGCTACCAGAGGTGACACCCACAAGCTCTACCGACTCTTAAAGCAGGCCAGCAGAGGTTCGGGGAAAACCACCGAGACTTTACTGGATCGCAACGGTGCTGTAATCACTAAGATCGATGACCGGTTAGAGAGATGGTGCGAGCATTTCTGTGACCACCTTAACCATGATCCCCCTCTGATGTCTGACCTGTCGCCCAATGCGGACGATCCCCACCATCTGTATGAGTGCAACACAGAGCCACCCAGTGTAGAGGAAGTTGTCTCCATTCTCTTGAGGCTACGCAACAACAAGGCACCTGGTGAGGATGACCTCCCGCCGGAGCTCTTTAAATGTGCACCCGAGGTTATTGGGCCCTGGCTACAACAAATATTTGCCAAGATATGGGACAGCGAAGTTGTGCCCTCTGACTGGAGAAAAGCAGTGATCCTCCCCTTGTTTAAAAAAGGCGACAGAAGAGCGTGCAGAAATTACAGAGGCATTAGCCTTATCGATGTAGCGGCGAAAACATTCACATCTCTTCTTCTCAAACGTTTCCAAACTGCGAGAGACCAGCGCACCCGCCCAAACCAGAGTGGATTTCGACCAGGTCGTGGCTGCACCGACCAGATCTTCAATCTCCGCCGTGTACTGGAACTGAGATGGGGTCACCAACAACCCACTGTTCTATGCTTCATCGACTTTGCTGCCGCATTTGACTCTGTTGATCGCAGTTCGCTGTGGAACATAATGAGGACGGACGGCCTACCACCTAAGCTTCTCAATCTCATGCAGGCATACTATCGTGGCACTTCCACACGGGTGAGGACGCAGAACGGTGACACGGAAGCCTTTAGCGTCAGGACGGGCGTCCGCCAAGGTTGTGCCCTTTCACCAACCCTGTTCAACTATGCGGTGGACCGGATCATGACCAAAGCACTGGATGACTTCCCGGGAGTGCAGTTTGATCGCTCGAAATGGGTGACTGACTTTGCGTATGCTGATGACGTCGTCCTCTTTGGCGACAACTGTAATGCAGTTCAGCAGGCGTTGGACAAGGTTAATGAGCGTGCCCGATCCATCGGATTATGCCTAAACGCGACTAAGACCCAAGTCATGCTCTCCTGTGTGCCCCGTACATCTGTCACTCCTATTGTTCTCGACGGCGCTCCTCTCGAAAAGGTCGACTCGTTTAGATACTTAGGCTCTTTGGTCACGGAAACGGGTCAAGGTGTCGACGAGGTTGTATCACGCGTCAACCGTGCCCGATCTGCCTTCTACCGACTGTCCGCTCCTCTATGGCATAGAAGGGAAATATCACTACGCACAAAGTCCCGTGTTTACCAAGTAGTGGTTCGATCTATCCTGCTCTATGGCGGAGAGACATGGCCTATGCGTGTTGAGGACATGAGGCGCCTTGAGGTGTTTGACAATGACTGCCTACGCCGCATCCTTCGTCACCGACGCGTCGACCGAATTCGCTGCTCCGATCTCCGCCGACGCTGTCACCTGGACGCTCTCCCTCCACTCCTGCTTCAGAGACGACTTCGGTGGTTCGGGCATGCGTCCCGGGGTGATGATGGTGAGCTGATTCGTGACCTGCTTGTGGCGACGCCTCCCCCCACCTGGCGCAAACGTCGCGGCGGGCAGCTGAAAACTTGGACAGCAACGGTCAAGCAGGATCTGTCGTCAGTTTCCGGCCCATGCGTCTACGGCCTACGCCAGTGGAACCGTGAATGGATGGTGCTCTCGTGTGAACAGGCGCAAGATCGACGCGCCTGGACAGCTGTGATTCATGATGCAGTCAACGTCAAAACTGATGCCGGCTCAACCCGCCCGAGGTGAATGCCGTTACAAGTAAAGTACAAGTAAGTAAGTGATTCGACTTCAAAACTACATAGCATTTGCAGCATAGGCGAGTATTCATTGAGGATTAAATGATGTTAGTTCGGTAGTACCTCGGTTGGTAGTAGTGACCTAGAGTAAATGCATGGAGATGCTAATGAGTGAAAACGAATGAGCATCTACATCTAGTACAGTTTATCGATGCATAAAAAGACACCTCAAAAACTTGTCCTAACATGGCAGAAGTTTAAAACAGGTAAGTGGTCTTAAAGCATTGTGTAGTGAGTAAGTAGGTGGTGTTATAATATTTAAACAGACGGCTAAATTCTTTGGAAAGAAATCCAACTGATCAGTTAATATGCAAGGGACACATTCAACTTCCAAACTAAAATTACTTTATACAAACTGAAATTTACAAGGAGCAAGTGTGGAACACTTTTACGTGTGAACCTAAATGCATGGCACGTACTATCTCCAGCACTCAGATATTTGCGAACTTCTAAAAGTTCGATGTGACTGGTGAATGGAAAGCACTTGCCAGGGATCGCCCAAGCACTGACCGATCACTAAACTTAGTTCAATATATTTTCTTGGTTAAGCGGTGGTATTATGTTACCTCGGAGCAAAGTCACCCGAACTCCTTCCACTATCCTATAGGCTACTGGGTTAGACGTAGCCTACCTGGAAACCTTTAGGGGCAGTGATAACAGAGGCCTGTGAATATGCTTGAGCACATGCATTCAATAACTAGTGTCATCAAATCAGGAATCCAGTGCTTAGGTAACGATCGGATGCAGCGGCAATGATGACGTACTCATAAGACCGGATGTTGCGATTCCCCAAGAATGGTATTTGTCGGATATGAGATCCATAGAACCGGTTTCCAAAGTTCATGTTACAAGTTATAAATGCTCATGGAGACTCACTGATACGTGTCACGTGCCAGGTTTTCAGTCCCACTCGGCAGATGGTAAGGGTTTTGATGCCTAAGGCGACTGCAACGAACGAAATCTTACTGGGGACTGAGGAGAACTGCTATATGATACTACCTTAGCTTGTGACCTTTCTACATACAACCACTCTGTATGACCGGTACCCAAGCACACTAAGGTAAAGGCTTTGCACGGTTTTTGAGCGCTCAATAGTCAGACCTGAAAGATCACTAAGTTCGTACTTAAACTTTGATGAAAATAGTTCTACTGCTCGCCCGGTATACAAACATATATCGCCTTCCCAGGGTTTCTGCCTTCCAAAAATTATCTTACACAGTAATTTTTTAGTCATACTTGCGAGTAGTACTATTCTTTCATGAAAATTGAGACATCACCTATCGGGTGCGTATGAATTCAAAAGGCAGCTGCGATCAGCAACTGATCGGCACGAGACCGAAGATAAACCGAACACCGAGGACTGTTCGGTTAAAATTTATACGAATGACAGAACCAAAACAGCTGTTGACCCATGATCTCGAGGGAACAATGTACACTGGCGCAAAAAGGATGCAGCGCCAACCACTGTAATGCTCCTGTGGGGTCGAGGTTGTGGGATAGCCGGTATACACTGCGTAACGTCGAATGCCAGTGGTAATTACGGTCTAAGGCAGGTCTGAACGGAACTGTCAGAGTCGTCACAACGCATACATACGATAGAAGACGGTAAGACTGTGAAGAAGGTAAAGCATGTACTAAGAGCAATAAGGGGAGAATATCTAGGGGAAAAGGGGTGTACATGAGGACAAGTTACCGCGTCTGGATAGAGAGTGTTACTGTCAAACAAGCTACATAACCGGTGGGGAGCACAGGGCACGTTGCAACTGCAGGTAGAGGATTGGAAGCCGGAGTCGTTGGATGGGCATAGTTTCAGCCAGTTGTGGGGAGGCACGATGAGAGCCAGTTGGAAACAGGAGAGCCTGTATAGAGCTAATTCTGGGACTGTGGGAAGGGTCGGCAGTTGAAAGGAATGGACACCGGTCATTTTCACTCACTCACGAGCTTCACATCGTCATCCCAGGTTCGCGCGTAAACAAGTCGCACCTCAGTCGAACAAACCCATTCAGTTTCCTGGG
>JAYGXS010000001.1:68333626-68372774 GCA_036362985.1 Ligula intestinalis | reverse complement strand
TCTTCTTCTTCTTCTTCTTCTTTTTCTTCTTCTCAGTTACTTCTTGGGACACGGATGTTCGCTTGTATTGGCAATTTTTACGTTTGTCAACCAGTGTGTTCTAGTGTGCCTCCAGTCGTCTTTACTCATTCCTTTTCCGGCCCCATGGTTGTGCGTAAGATGAGAGTGTGACAAACACTTCACAAGTTTACTAGCACAAACAATTAATTAACAGCAAGCCGCCTTTCTGCGCATAATTTGATCTGTTGCACATGGTGGACGTAGTCGATCTCGAGCCGAGAAAAGTAAATATAACGACATATGCGGCGACGATCACACATCAGATCTGCTTGCGATATGTTGCTGTTTTGGTTGTTTCATAAGGCCTTGTGTCATTCTTTGAGCCTGCTGAACTTGGTGTTTAAAGGCCGTCAAACATGTTTTTTGTGCCACAGCTGCAGAATAGCACTATGTGACTGCAGTCAACAGTATTCTGTGCTTTTCGTACTGAACTCCCATGGCACCGCAGACTTTAGATTCCGACAAATCTAAGAACACAACGAGCCCGATTGATGCCAGCGCAGCAGCTGCTGACATCTGCAACGTTTCATGAGATGGATGAAGTTGGCTACCCCATATCCATCCATCGACTGGACAAAAAGGTCATTAATCAATGTGCTATCATCCTCTGTTAATGCATCTGACCATGTCCTAGATAAACTTTAGCGGAAATTCAATAATTATAGTACGTTTTAGAATCTCTTCCACTTCATGTTAACTGCACTCCATTAAAGTCCTGTTACAGACTTTCCGACATGCCGAGGAAACACAGGCAAGCAGACAGAGGGTAATGAAATCATCCCCCCAACCGTGTTCATTGACTGCAGGTAGACTTCAGTAGTATCAACGGAAAACAGACCCGCCGCTGCACAGCGTTAACTGCAGACAAAATCGCTAGCCCGGAACGTTATAGTGCTGTTGTTCACTTGAATCGCGCTCGTTCGTCAATCCGGGCCTGCAATGGAAGGAAGGTGTACAACAGTCTGGTGCTAGGCGACTGATTAAAGATTGTGCAAGAAGGGACACGTGGCCCACGTTTGCCATCACAAAAACGTTAAAAACGCTTAAGAGCGAGCGGGGGCACCTACAACTGTGACTCACGGTTACCATACCGTAGTATGTCGCGTTTCCTGCATCCCCTAACTATGTATCCAGCATTAACGTGTACGTCAAATCCCAACAACGACAATAATCAGTGTACTACAGTGCTATTAAATAAATAATTAAGAATTAACGAGATACTAACCTGAACAGTGGAAACACGTAGTCAAGAACAAGGGAGTTGGCCAAAAATCGCCTGACTCTAGACAAAGGAGCGACGCTCGTCCAATAATGCCACACGTCTGCAGGGCGAAGCCAAGCCTGGGAGAGCATAATTGGTGGCGACCGCTAGCTTTATGTGATTTTGGAGCCAGTTCATATGGCGTCAAGTGGTGTGAAACGTTTCCCAGAGGGGGGGGGGTAGTCGCGTACGGAGGCCCATAATGCGTCAGCAGGGGGTTGCTCCAGTGGTCGTCGGAGGAACCGTAGATATATTGCATGCGAAGGGAAACTGGGTCAAGAGTGTCCAGGTCAGCCAGGCGCAACTGCTGTATACCTAGGCCACTTTTATTGCCGAAGAGAGGGGGGCGGACAGTATCATTGGCTAAGGGTAACGCGTTCAGCTGTCAATTTTTCAGCCGCGGCTGTTTTGGACACGCGTGTGTGTTTGAGTGGATGGGGCTTCAGGTCAGTCAGGCGCACACAGCTGCCTGCGCGCAGTCGCTTGTCGTTGACAGGGAGCCTTGAACGAAAAGGGAGGGCGGTCAGCATTCGCGAGGGAAAGAATTAAGTTTAGGGAGCGGAACAGAGGAGGGGACAGCTTTTGGAAGAGAGCAACAATCGTATGTAGTTCAGACAGCATTTCATCGGAGATGGACCTAGAGAATTCCAAAAAGTGTTCAGATGAAGATAACACGTAGAATTCCGCTATCAACGAAGTATGAGATATGCACATTATGTTCGCTGATATTTGTGAAATGTCTTCAATTGATATCAGGCATTTGTTCCAGCACGCAGCATTACTCCTAAGGTACCCAGTTGACAGGAGAACCGCGTTTCTCGAGATTCTGATCCATGAGTTAAACGCTCACACTAGACCATCATGTTGACACGCGAGTGCATGTGCATTTGTGTGGGTAAATCATCCTGACAGAGATTTGTCCATTAATCAGCTTTGTGGTCGTAGTCAAATATAACACGACCTCCAGGCAAGATGAATGGATAGATTTTACGCCTGAGCCCATGAGCGCAGAGCCTTGCTTAACAGTAACGGTCGTGTAGTCAAAGCGAGACGAATGAGTTTCGGTAACGATCGATGAACGTTCATCGACGAATGGTCGTTTAGCTTACCGAAATTGAGACGAATGGCAATATACAGGCAATAAAAGCAGAGGAATGAAAGGAAATGAGCGAGGATCGAGAAACAATACGGTTATTCGTGTTTGAATTACAATAAATGAAACATGAACCAGTCAATCTTCAGAATATTGTTAACACAGTAGTCGCCGGTTATTTGGCTCACCTCAGGCCCAGACCAAATTGGGCTTAATAAGCGGCGGGCGCACTAACCGGAGAGTCCTAGTTCTTGATTAGCAAACGCGGGATAGGCACTATACATTACATATACTTTATTATGTGTAGAGCTTGGTTATGTACAAGAAAAGAATGCGGTTTATCTCTATTTTAAGTAAGAAAAAAATGATTTGCGGCACGTTTTAAAAACAGTGTGTCACAAAATTTAACTGGAAAACTGAAAACAAATCGCATCCGGCATCTTGTTTTGGGTAAGACTGGCCAAAATTATGTAACCAGTTGCGCACGCAGAGAGATAAGAACCTCACTCTATCCTGTTAGCAAACTGGGCTTTTGAGCCGGCAAGTGGGCTTATTAGCCGGCGGATTTTGCTATGTAAAATTCTGTCCCAAGCTGATTTGGGCTTAATACGTGGCAAGGCCTATAAACCATGGGGTTAATAACCGGCGGCTAATGTACAAACGTAAAGACCTATAAAAAGTTCTGTCAATATTAATACTTTTTGAATGAACGCCAGGACACCGTAAAATGGTAAAGCACATCTTATTACAAAGAGACCTGTCTGGGATCATACGCGGAAACGTAAGAAAATTAACGTCGGTCAATCCATCGGCCATTGAATACCTTGTCAATGCAATTGTACACGATAGTAATTTGGAGCAGCTTCGTTCTACTGAGACGTCAGATAACAACGTGCTCTACGGGTGTCCCACACAGAAACCATTTGTTATTTTGACTGTCCTAAAAACTGAATAATTCAGCAAGTTCACCGGAAACACTCATAGACTGCATGGTTAATTTATTCTCATTCCTATGATATTAACCAAGACCATGACGTTGGGTTAATTCTACTTTCCGCTCAGAGCAAGACGACACCAATTAACAGTGTCTCGTATAGAGTCTCCCCAGTTCCTCTGTTCGTGCCCTATATACCCTCACGCCACCTCAAACTGCATTTACGAGTTTACATGTAGTTGCGGATGCAAATACATTGGGCGTACGCAAAGACAGTTGGCAACACGGTCAGCTGAACATATGCCGAAGTGCTTGCTCAAGGCGGAAAATAAAAAACCCAAGAGTTCAATCACTAAGCCCTTAGTGGATACTGGCCATACAGTTGACCCAAAGACCGCATTTAAGGTCGTACTTCGGGCGGCGATCGGACGTCTCCTACGATTGGCCGAGGCCGCTGCAATACGCAGAGGAAAACCAGAACTCTGTTAGCAGCTGGATCATGTGATCATCCTCGCATTGCCGTGGTAAGGATCGATTACCTCAGTCTCTTTCACGCCTTCTCCCTCCTCCCCGCTATGACCGACTGCTGCCCTTTACTTTGCCCCCCCTCCCCCTTTTTAATTACATTTCACAGGCTTTCAGTGTAACCTAAACTGCCTTGCTGTGAAAATGGCCTGCCCCCTCCTCTATTCCTCACTATGTACCCACATTTTTGACTTATTTTTCCCATCCTATTTACCTATTAAGCTGCACCCGTCTAATTGGTCAGTTAATTTTCTATATTAACAGGCAATGACCGTTTGCAGATGAATTAGAGGTCACGAAATTTTATGACGTCAATAAATTCTGCTCAACTCGTGATCTTCGCCTTGTTCAAATTTCGTCTGCGAAAACAATATTTCAACATTTGACACTATCGTTAGTTGGATTGCATTAGCCCCCACTCCACCGCAATTTCTGAACAGTGCCTGTCCTCAAACCTGTTTCGGCCACGTCACAAACGGAAAAAGCTAGTGACTGAGTTGCTGCCCTTATGCCATGAACGGAAATATCGCGACCAGGGATGCGAGCCCATTCACTGCTGCTTGTGGTTTTTGAAAATTTGGCTTCTTCTAAGATTACCACCCGTGCCCTGCTGTTCAGTTTACATTTCAGTAAGCTAACAGGCAGGGCCTGTTAAGGCTGTTTTCTTATCAACCCATGTTGTAGTGATGCCGTAGCCAAGACAACCAAGGTTGACAACCCGGTTCCTGAATAAGCACTTAATGAGATGACTAGGTCGCAGGCGTGTTCAGGTACGTGCGTGTGCACGTGGGGCTCTGCTGTGTGCAATTAACGCACATGTAGGTTATAGGATTTTTATACATACCATAGCGGTGTCTCGCTAGACATCAGAGGCGACCAATGAATTGACCATTCTTACTTAGCGGTCCTGGTTCGGTTGGGAGCGCTGGTGAATAGGCGATTCTGAATGGATATTACATTAGTAACTACAGGTATGCCATCACAAAATGCCCGTTGCTTGATTCCTGACACACTATCAAATTAAATTATCATATTTTATTAGCATAAACGTCTTGTACTCATAGTTTCATCGTTTTCTCATCTGCCCCCCTCAAAATTGGAAGTTTCGTTCACAGTAAAGCATGGTTATGTTTTCCTTGAAGAAAGACACAAAGGAGGAATTTTATGGCCGCAAAGCGAATTTAATTCCCAAAAAATTTTACTTCGGTCTGCTAGGAAGGCTACGTGGGCTTATCTAGGAGGTGTGGGACACGTCGGGAAGTCGCTGTTTATCGCGTGGTGTTTAAGGCTAACAAGGATTAACCTTATCGGCTGCGATCTTCCTTGCCCGCTTCCTTAGCAAAGGAAAGATAATGCATGGGAAGGCCAGGGTAGTGAGGGGAATATATTCTTTAAGAATGAATTGGAGAAGAGGCAGTAGGAAACTGACAACCAGACGAACGCACAACCGCAAGCCAGCGGACGGTGTCTGAAGTCAGGTCTGCTCGGCAGTCGTTACACGAGGGCTTGTATGAGTCGGTCTGTGATTGGCTGTTACAGGGACCGGAAACAGCGAGCACTTCCGAAAGTGCAATTCGACTTGAGCTAGTCATGACAGGCGTTCATAATTGCACTTCGTGTTGAGCCAGTCACTACAGGCTGTGCCGACCATGTCCAGGAGGAAGCCGCCTTCTTAGAAAAACCACCGAGACTGCAGACTCTCAAGGAAAATCGGAACCCCAAACCTAACCAGAACCCCAACCGTAAGGCTAATCCTAACCTTAAAACTAACAATAAACGTAATCCTAACCATAACCCAAAAGGCCAACCCAACTCTTAACTTAACCACAGCCCCACTCTCAAATGAAGACTGCAAAACGTAGTCTTCGACTGCCGTCGCTGACTCGAATTACGAATCGCAAAAACTGTAGCTTCAAGTCGTAACAGTAGCAACAAATTCCTTAATAATGAACTGTAGGCGATCAAAAGAACTATGACTGCAACGTAGACAATTACACCGCAATCAATAATACTCTAGCAGTAAACCAATCCTTACCAAGCTCATAAAAGCATATAAGAAAATGCGCGTAATCCAAACCCAGCTAATCAGCAATCCTAACTGGACTTTTATGGGGATGCAGCTGTCTTCTATTTACTTCCTGCTTGATCATTAAGTTCGCCGTTCCCCTTGGCATGATCCTGTTTCAGGCCTGCCATGTTTTGGGAACTGTTACCTCTAGTGGTCCGAGAAAATAAGGGCATCGTGATTTTAATCTCATCGCAAATTTTGTCATTGGTATTGCAATACAAATTTGGTGTCAAAGCACAGTGGCTTTCATCCTCAAAAAAATATTAAATTTTTCAGTACATTCGCGCCAGTGCAAGCATTTGAATGGGATATTTGTTCAAATTTGCTCCTGCGTAACATCCGCCGTCAATGCCAACCAAACACTTTGGACTTTTTATCTCGTTGTTATCTTACTCTTTCCCTACTACCGCAGTCTCACTGTCTCTATAAAGGATCAGACCTTCATCACGTCTACCTTATCCTGCAGGTACACGACTGAGAAGGCTGGTACTTGAAGTTATAATAGATACTATCAGCAAAAACGAATTATTGTGCTTACCTCGCCAGTAGGCACTTTACGCAAGCATGTGTTCGTTATGTGCCCGGGGCGTTTGTCATAAGCACTCATAGTCACCAAATCTTTTGCTTAAACTTCATTGCATCAACAAAATTTAGACTGTCCGTAAGAATTCAAGCAATTTTTTAATGCAAGTTATTTTCTGATACGCAGTATGGAAGTATAGAGCTTGCTTCGTCAAATGATTCCTGCCTTCGGATTGAAGGTTTTGTGTTCCCTCAGGTTGTATCAGATAATTTTGCTGTTTGCAAAACTCGTGTATCGTCTTGAGTTTCAGCATTTTTCTGAGAGTGTTTTTGTTGAGCTCTAAGTAAAATGCACCCCTGAGTCACGTCATGCACTGGTTTTGCGGTGACTATGTGTGCTTAACCATGCGATCCTATTTTTTCATTATGAGCGAAAAATCAGAAAAAACCCCAGATATTCTAAGGTCATGTAAAAAGGGGGTCAGTAAAGCGTCAATTAGCTTTTAACCGGGTCACCAAGTTCTATGGTACATAATTAAAGTTCATAATGAAGAATTTGAACGGGTCTCGCGCGTCAGGTGAACTGAAATGTTTTGCCCAGCCGGAGCCCGGAAACCTATAATTTGCTATTAACGGAGAAATAAATGTCCCGAAGCTAATTCTGCTAGAAAGGTGAATCGGGAGCAATGCAACGGGGCTTATTTAAAAGGTTTTAACCGACAACTTGAATATTCTCGGTCTTTTTATATTGGTAGTTTTGGCGGCTCTCTTAGAATAAATTACTGGAAATTTTTAATAAGTGGTATTTCTACTAGTTTTTAAATTACAATCGCTTTCCTATGCTTCCAAGAGGGAATGCACAAAACATCTATCAGAATCACACAGAAGATCTCCCCAACAAGAACTCTGGTCGGGTAGCATATTTTTGCCTCAGCTGATGATCAGTTTCGGAAAATGCTTTAAGTTTGCGATTTAAAAGGGCATTAAAATTTTCTGTTGAATGAAAACTGCCTATCTCTTTTCTGCTTTTGTTGTTGCATTTGGAAGAAACTGTTTTGTGTGAAATACAAACAGATGCATAAAGAAGAATTAAGTTATGTAAACTATGAATGGGCCTTCACTCTCATAATAAATTTTGTGGAAATTGGAAGATATAGAATTAGAAAGCAATGGAGCGGTGTTTGAGAAAACAATACAAAAAGTTTTATATCGAATGTAAAATAGCGATAAGAAGGATAAATTAGAAGAAGCTAAGCAAATGTAATGCACATTGGGGAATGCTTAGTCATTGGTGCATACGGACAACTGCAGATTTTTGCATGTATGATGCTCGCTTATCTGAGGTGCGGTCGGGTCGAACATTAACAATTTGGTTAGGCTACGCAATCAGTTCCCGACCGAGGATTTTAACATTCCGTAAGATACGTGTGCCCAGAATCTGTCCAGTGTTCCCCACCAGAGAAAATGGGCTCATTCTCCAGCCTGACGCATGTGTTCATTAAAACGAGACTGTAATCTTTTGCCGGTCTCTCCGATGTAGTTAATTTCGCAAGAGTTGTAATGGCTTCCCGGTAGAGATTCTGAAGTCCGTAAGGTATTACGTCCTAATAGATCTTATCCTTTCATTCAATAATGTTGCCTATAAAGTAAGCAACACGAGTGAAATCCATTACAAGATTTGATGAGAAATCTGTGAACTTTTCCTCATAGGGTAGTTAAATTTGTGATGTTCTGTAGACATCGTGCAAATAGCATGTGATTTTAAAACCTTGAATTAAGTGTAACGGGCAACAAGGTTCACAATCATTCGGCAATTTATGCAGTTTATGTTAACCGAGAGATAGAATTCCTTTAAGTATAAAATTTGATGAAGGCATACGTTCCTAAGAAACAATTACAATTAGAATATGTTTGTGTATCTTTTGTGTAAAATTTATGTTATTTGATAGGTGCATGGAAAATTGATGAAAAAAATGTTTTCGATATAAGCAGCTCCTTTTACAGAATAGGCTTTTTGTGGGTGGTCAGAGGGAAGTTCGTTTAAAACCCAGCCTCCTGACGTATTTGAATTACATTGAGATCATACTGCACAATAATCAACATTTAAATGCTATTTATGCAATTTGTTCCAACCAAAAACACATTTTCGAATTTAGAAGAAATAGACTATATACACGCACTATGTCTTACCGAACATTAAATTAATACTTTAGGGGTACTTTGACCAGAAAATATATCTTAGGCTAGATTTTAGTGTCCAAAAACCGGGTTAAAGTTTATTCACGCATAAAAGTATTCTAATACCTGCTTGGGAACATTTTCAATCACTAATTTGAACCAGGAGAAGCATCCAACTTAAGTTATATATGGTCCTCAGGCAGATTTTGGGGACTTGCGTGGATTCAGTCAGATTTCCCTAAATCGTTGCAATATGTATTTTTATTTTCATTTTGGCGTCATAATTAAATAGAGGAACCAATTCAGTATTAAGTTAATTTTGAGTTACAGAGATTTTAAGGGGTTGTTAGGAATAATTCTGTAGTCTAGTACCCGCGTGCCCAGTAATGTGGAATCTAACGATAAAAGTACGAGATGTTGGACTACATGAATACAGACACAAGGCTTTCAGTCTCGAAGTTTGTTAAACGAGAAAAAGCTTGTGCTGCACCCGAAAAATGCACGAATTAGTAGAGGTTTTTAAAGCCAAAATATTTCCATCCTCCAACACTTAGTTAGGAGGAGGCGTAGTGCTCGGTACAACTGATAGCAGAAAAGAGAACCTTGTTCGCCATTTGTGAGGTATAGGGTTAAATCTAAATTAGTGTCGAAGGTCAGGAGAAAAGATGAACACATGTCGGGGCTTTTAGTTAGCATCTGCGGTGTCAGTATGGAAAATCATGCAAAATATATATCTTACCGGCTGCCTTTGATGGGTTATGAATATACGCAGTTATGCTGCTGAAACTAAAGTATTATGGCCAAGATCTTGGTGTTAGTTTTCGGACTGGACCTTTGAAGCTTCATTCTGACTGGTTTTCTCGAAGAAAGCGCATTATTTTCTCAGACAGCAATAAAGCTGAGAAGCAACACTACACAAATATTGACGCCTTTCTTGCTTGTTGTTTTAGTGAGCGAGTAAAAGAATGCTCAAGGAAAATTGGCACACTGCCATACAGTACGCAAATGTAGGTTAGATCTCATGTCTATCAAAAATGTAGGAACATGCGAAATATCTATCTCATTTGAAAACAACTATAGATATCGCGGAAAATGTGTCCAAAGTTTAAGGGGGCAATCCTAATTAACATTAATGAGGCCTTTAAATTCAGTGCAAATATTTTCATTGCTGTTTCTTTTTGCCAATTAAATTTACCTATTCTAAAAAAATATCAATATTCTTTGACAAAATCACGAAATAAAAGTAAAACATCGGACGCTCCCTTGAGTTAGTTAGCAGAAGTTACTTACCTTTAAGCATGTTGAGAAAAATAAGATTCGATCGCTGGGACAATCTTTTATTCTACAGACGTTTTAACATCCGTCACCACTTGAAGGAAGCACGAGCCACAGCGTCGTCTTACGCTAACACCGGAGAGCCGGATGCCCGAGCAATCATCACACCCAAGTCCACCGCGCGAGATAAAAAGTTCAGCAAGCCAGAGCCCACAGGCCGGTCAACAAGCTATCAACCCACAGAAGGCAATTATCCTTTATTGTCGTTATAGGTTTGAAGTACTGTCTATATCCTATACCGCAAATTCCTGTGCATATGTTACCTGTTTCTACTACTGCTTTCTGCTTATGTCTCTGATGAAGAATCAGCGACGGGTGTCGAAACGTCAGGGAAATAAAAGTTTTGTCCCAGCGTTCGAATCTTCTTCTCCTCAATTACTTCCGGAGGCTCGCATGTTCACTTGTATTAGCCTCAAGGATGTAAAAAAGCCATGCTTTTCCTTAAGCTCGAAAAGAAGACAAGTAATGGACTCACTGAAAATTTCATGAATACTCCCAATTTCTGTGTAGTGCTTCCAAATGCCAGAGGTATTTGTTTGTTGCCTGTGAGTGAGTCCTACGCAAGGCATCTTTAGAAGTGCATTCAGGAGATATATTACCGTAGCCATGTATAATATTGCAAGATAGCAGCTCATCTTTAATTCCGAAATCTGTCGGCGTGCGCATTTTTTGGTTCCATAAGGTGCCGTCCAGTTAAATTCGCGTTACACAGGACAATCGCTTGCCACTCAGAACATACGAGATAACATACTTTAACGTCGTTTGTTCTCCCATGTTATTCTTATGAGAGTAAATGCAATGCAACTTTGTTGATTGTATACCGATTGATTAAACCTGCAGTTATCTAAGCTGCTAGATTTACATATCCACGTGACCCACTGATCACGAAGTAAACAAGATTTTATCCTTCTTTAAAAAGATATTCTTTGGAATAAATACTAACTTTATTGAGTGAATTTTCGAGTTTGGCGCCCCAAAGAACATATTCTTCAAATTAAAATTTGTTGGGATACCTGTGTTCCAGTTAATACGAATTTTACATTGTGTTTAAATCGCGAAGTGAGGCAAAGTTTCGCATCCCAGGTATATGCATAGATTGAGAAGAAGCAGGTTCGATCACTGGAATCGGAGTTTTATTTTTCTGAGCTTTCGAACTCTTGCGGAAGTCCATTGTCAGAGATAAAATCGTCAACGAAAGCAGGCAACATATATAGGGGAAGGGGGGCCAAGTAACCGTCAAAGAAAGCAGTCAAAATTAATAGGGGTAGGGGGGGGGGTAATTAACTGTCGAATAAATCAAGCAAAATGTTTACAGGGGAAAGGGGCCAATTAAACATTAAAGAAAGCAACCAACATATAAAAAGGAGGGGGTCATTAACTGTTAACGAGGGAAAGCAAAATGTGTAGGGGGGAGGGATCAATTATCCATCAAAGGGGCGGGGGGGGAGGTAGTAGGGAGGGAAGGAGGGACAGGACCACCAGTGCCATGAGTCCGGAGATACCGGCGCAGGGCAACATCTGAAGGCGCCAGCTCGATGCATCGGTTAACTGAGTTGTCATCCGACGCCCAGGCTTCAATCAGCTCTCGGCCCGTCTTGCTGCTTGCGTGGGCAATTATCTTTGCAGCTGCGAAGTTGAACCCGTAACCCGCTCCGTAGGTGTGGGCGGCCACTTGCAAAGGGTCATCACCCCGTCGAACAGCCGACTTGTGTTCCTGTATGCGCAAACCCAGCATGCGTCCATTTTGTCCCGTATAGTTTACAGGGCAGTTTAGACACGGTATGCGATACACCAAACCCGACTGCTCACTGGGATTTAGCCGATCTTTGATCCTCATGACCCGGCTGCGCATTGTAGCCTTGGAACGATGCGCAATTCCAACGCCTAGTTCTGCGGCAATACGCTCGGTCGCTTCTGACACGGCCTTAATATATGGCAGCGCATGCCAAATCGTGGGAGGAGGTTCTGTTTGGATCCTCGGAGGGTGGGGCCGTAGGCATCGGTTTATGAAGGCTTTAGGATAGTTGTTCTGCATGAACTGTTCACGCAGATGTCGAGCCTCACGTGCTCTTTCTTCCGGGTTGCTGCAGTGTGTCTGGATTCTTTTGAACAGCGTTCTCACACAGCTTCGTTTGTGAGCCATTGGATGATTGCTGTGGAAACTGAGAAGCCGTCTGGTGTTCGTCGCCTTTCTGTAGACCCCCGTTTCTATTGTGCCGTCGGGAGTTCGCGGGACGAGCACGTCGAGGAAGGGTAGCTGCTGATTCTTTTCTTCTTCCCGTGTGAATTGTATATCTGGGAAGATCAAGTTGAGGAGATCATGGAAGCTCTGCAGCGTGTTCTTTTTGACGATAACGAACGTGTCGTCAACTTAACGGCGCCAAAAGATCGGGGGCTGTTGGGTGAAGGCAATCTTCTCCAGCTCCTGCAGGACCAATTCTGCTATTAGACCGAAAATTTGAGAGCCCATCGGAGTGCCCTTGATCTGTTCATAGGTTGTTCCAGCGAAGGTGAAGTATTTCTTTTGACAAAATTCGAAGAGTCTCACAAGGTGTTCGATCTTAAGCGGACTCTTGGTTTCGTCGTATTGCTCTTCAAGTCTCCTGCGCAAGACATTTCGTGCCAAACCCGGTGGAATGGATGTAAATGGTAATGTCACGTCAAAGGAAACCATCACTTCGTCTGCTTCAATTCTCTGACCATGGAGAGCTGTCAGGAATTGGTAGGCTGAACGGACCGAGGAAGCAGAGTTCTCTTGGAGGAATTTTAATTTCGAGTCCATCCATTTAGCCAAATTATAAGTGGGGCTGCCTTTTAGGGCAACGATTGACCGCAATGGAACGTTCGCTTTATTGATCTTCGGCAGACCATAGAAGCGAGCCAGGGCAGTATCTGCTGGTTTCATTAGAATAGCAGAATTGGTCCTGCAGGAGCTGGAGAAGATTGCCTCCACCCAACAGCCCCCGATCTTTTGGCGCCGTTAAGTTGACGACACGTTCGTTATCGTCAAAAAGAACACGCTGCAGAGCTTCCATGATCTCCTCAACTTGATCTTCCCAGATATACAATTCACACGGGAAGAAGAAAAGAATCAGCAGCTACCCTTCCTCGACGTGCTCGTCCCGCGAACTCCCGACGGCACAATAGAAACGGGGGTCTACAGAAAGGCGACGAACACCAGACGGCTTCTCAGTTTCCACAGCAATCATCCAATGGCTCACAAACGAAGCTGTGTGAGAACGCTGTTCAAAAGAATCCAGACACACTGCAGCAACCCGGAAGAAAGAGCACGTGAGGCTCGACATCTGCGCGAACAGTTTATGCAGAACGGCTATCCTAAAGCCTTCATAAACCGATGCCTACGGCCCCACCCTCCGAGGATCCAAACAGAACCTCCTCCCACGATTTGGCATGCGCTGCCATATATTAAGGCCGTGTCAGAAGCGACCGAGCGTATTGCCGCAGAACTAGGCGTTGGAATTGCGCATCGTTCCAAGGCTACAATGCGCAGCCGGGTCATGAGGATCAAAGATCGGCTAAATCCCAGTGAGCAGTCGGGTTTGGTGTATCGCATACCGTGTCTAAACTGCCCTGTAAACTATACGGGACAAAATGGACGCATGCTGGGTTTGCGCATACAGGAACACAAGTCGGCTGTTCGACGGGGTGATGACCCTTTGCAAGTGGCCGCCCACACCTACGGAGCGGGTTACGGGTTCAACTTCGCAGCTGCAAAGATAATTGCCCACGCAAGCAGCAAGACGGGCCGAGAGCTGATTGAAGCCTGGGCGTCGGATGACAACTCAGTTAACCGATGCATCGAGCTGGCGCCTTCAGATGTTGCCCTGCGCCGGTATCTCCGGACTCATGGCACTGGTGGTCCTGTCCCTCCTTCCCTCCCTACTACCTCCCCCCCCGCCCCTTTGATGGATAATTGATCCCTCCCCCCTACACATTTTGCTTTCCCTCGTTAACAGTTAATTACCCCCTCCTTTTTATATGTTGGTTGCTTTCTTTAATGTTTAATTGGCCCCTTTCCCCTGTAAACATTTTGCTTGATTTATTCGACAGTTAATTACCCCCCCCCTACCCCTATTAATTTTGACTGCTTTCTTTGACGGTTACTTGGCCCCCCTTCCCCTATATATGTTGCCTGCTTTCGTTGACGATTTTATCTCTGACAATGGACTTCCGCAAGAGTTCGAAAGCTCAGAAAAATAAAACTCCGATTCCAGTGATCGAACCTGCTTCTTCTCAATCTGTGTTTAAATCAACCCAGACTTTTTGGAGTGTTCCCAACTTGTCTTTAACAGTTTTTGCAGGTGAATACCACAAGGAAATAGCATTAAACTTCCCATATCTAAATCCTGTCAAGCCTTGAACGAACATGGTCTCACGGCGAGCAATGAGTGACGAGAGTCAATTTTCAGTCCTGTCTGCACCACTTCCTACTTCCTATAAATATTTTCTACAGAGAAAGCAAAAAACCTGCTTAATTTATTTGCATGGTTCCATTCTCTTTATTGGTCCAGATTCCCTAATTTATATTTCTAATTTAAACCTCTTACCTTGTTTCTGCTGTCATACCCCTCGTTTGTTTCTTGCTTAATTCTGCCATACAATATGGAAATCAGATTTAAGTAACTTAATTAAACTCGTTTTATTGTGCTCAGTGCATTCACAGTGTCTGGGGGCATGACCTCTAGAGTAAATGTGATTGGTCAGTTTTTGCTGGTCTTAAATATTGCCGAATATAAATTATACGCTTGTTCCACTTTTCTTTTAGCGCACGCCCACCTCGAACATGGCTCTTTTTGCCCAAATTTCCATGGCAATGCTTTTAGGTGTTTTGACCCTCTCAGCGGCGAGGAATATGCCAAGTTCTTATCCGGTACGCACATTTTCCACCGTTAGATTTTGTGTAGCATTATTAATAGTAAAATTTTAGGAGCGTTGTAATTAGCATATCTTCGCTCCTATAGAGTAACTTAAAACGGACACTAAGGTTTTCCTGATTGAATTGTTCTTCTTACTTTTCGGCGAGAACACTCGCACGACTGAGATTAGCGTCAGACTGAAAAATGTGAAGATGTTTGAATGTAGAAGAGATAACTATTTTTTATTTTCATTTAAGATTTGCTTAGAGTCTTAAACTGTTGACTGTGCGGACGATTTCCCTAAAATTGGGTGGGCTGTACGACCGAAATAAAAACCGAAGGGAACGTCATTGTCATATTTAACTAAAGACTTTTGCAAATTCAGGACATGCGTAGGTAATAAAAGGGGGGGGGGGGCGAACTCAATCCCCACGCTACTAAAGCCGACATTTGCATTAGGAATTGCAATACATTTAAAAACCGTTAAGAAATAATTTATTAACATTTTCTTCCTTAATTCTTAAATGATGCCGGCTTTTTTAATAAGTATGGTTGGCGAACTGTAAGTGGACAGTTCGTTTGCTCCTTTTAAACAACCTGTTATGATTTTTGTCACGGCAACTTCGTTTATCCCAAAATGTTTAGCCGAATTTTGATTTTGGGGTCTACATGACTTGAATATGCCGCGGAGGAGCATAGAGTTCGCACCCCACACGAGCGTGCTACAGGCGGTTAAACGCAGTGCCACATAGAAGGGGCTTCTAGATAGATAAACCAGAGAGCTGCAAAGCATAGTATGAAGTCTTGTACTAAAATAATTTTCTCAAGAAAATCTATTCTGCAAAATGCGCCCTAAAAGCAACTTCTGCACGCTTCATTTTCAGACTTAATCAAAAGAAAATGTACTGAAAAATGTCTTGATTGCTGCAGCTCCCACATTTTACACGCAAAGCATAAATTGACATAATTTTTTTACATCTTTCCCTGAACAACCGCCTGCATAAGTTTATTGCCATGATCATGGCTACCGCCTGTGTCCCTCGAAACATCTTCCCATACCTTTTTGGGGCTGCTTCCTACTTCATTTTCCGCTTATGTTTACCTTGCTTAGATAGAATTCCGCCTTATCTCAGAATAATTTGACTCACAAACATTCTCTTCGCGGAAATCGTGATAAACCCGTGATACGCATCTTCGAATCAACATCAGTAGTCAATATCTGCACAGTCATTGTTTTACAGTTGACACGTTTTGAAAAGCATGTTCGATAAGATCCATTTCGAAGAAGATATCTTACAGAACACCCTCGGTTCCTAGAAGGCGTTCCTGCACCAAAGAAGGTACGAAACTATTGTTAGTATAGAAAAGAAAAACTACGGAACCTTACTAGTCTTCAGAAGTATAGCTTTTAGCAATCAAATAAACTAAGAAGTTGCCTTGATCGGAATCGAATTCCGCACCCATGATCAAGGACTAAGCTTCAAGAGTTTGGAGGAAGAGTCGTGTGCTCTTTCGCCTGCGAAGTCGCCTACCTCTTCCCAAAGGCGATTTTCTATTTATTCCAATACAACCACAAGATGCTTTGTGTTTTCAGAGCGTCCACTAACATAACATAACATTAAATCAAGTTCCCTTTGATAACCATAACCTTTATCTTCTGCCGCAGTTCTATACACTTTTTCGAAAGTTGTACTTTGAATGTAGAGTCCACATAGGCTTAGACGCCAAGTTTTGGGTTCTTTTCTCTAGGGTCCAGCAGTCAGAAAGTTACTGAAACACTTTATTTTTTTCTGATTGGAGTTCTGTCCATAATTTTCCTGTCATATGCATGTGGCTCTCATTATTTGACAGTTAGATAAATTTTATATTGACCTCTAGCATTATTTCCGCTTTTAGGTTATGTTAAATACGATGCTCTTTCTCTATTTCAGTCCGTAGATCATCTGGTCACAGAAGGCGGAGAAGAACTGGCCAGCTGCATTGACCAATGTCTCGTGAATTCTTATAGAAAATCATTTCTGGTTGGAATACCATCCCTCGATAGTGGCCCTTTTATGAGCCAGTACCATCCTAAATTTAGAAATTGCATTGATAATTGCAACTTCGAGATTGCTGCTCTGAATTCCAAGAATAAGCGCATCGTCGACCCCATTGCCTATTCCGCGCACTTCTCCAACATGTAAACTTCAAGCTGACCTAGTCTTCTTTGTTTGTTTTGACACACTGTCTATTTTGTCACCCGAAATTCTTAAATAAACATCATATTTAAAAAAGAGTTGACTGAACTTATTATCTCTTAAGACTGTTAAGAAAGATGATAAGTAGACTTGGAACTTGTTCCTACTTTCCTGTCTTTTTCAGCCACATTCAACTCAGGTTTGGCAGTCCGGCCTTAGATACGAAATATATACTTCTTCGGGATATTTTAGTTTGCTTCAGAATTCCACGTAAACTTTACAAAAACTAGGATTTGCGACACTTAATAGCCATTTATTTCGACTAGTCAATCGAAGGTGAGGAGGAAGACATCACCAGACGTTCACTTATTTGACACGCCTCATGATCACCATAGATGGAAAACCGGAGTGGATGGAGCGGCCAGCAAGGGATAGGTAAGTTTTCAGATTGGTAGTCGAACCAAAAGTTCAGATGCATGGTGCAGACAACCCGCATTTACTAACTGTCGAAACCGAGAAACATTCGAAAGATAAAGTCGTTATGGAGCGTCTTAACATTTCCCCTTATGGAGCGTTCCCAGTAAAGATCTCTTATACAAACAAATCTTTTTGTGTTGCAGATTATTTAAAAGCTTTTCATGATAGCTTCTAACGAACACATTTTGGTCCAAAGTATACTTTATTTCCGATAGTCTGGATCAAAGTAGTAAGACTTTTCTAAAGTTTTCAACATCGAGAGGGCTAAAAGAAACTATAAAAATTTCCATTTGCTCCAGAAAAAACGTTAGCAGCGGTGTGCTGAGTAAAAAAGATTTACTGAGCGAATTTGGGCCAGAAAACTTTACTGAATTATTAAGCAATCTAAAGAGTCTTCCAGTTAACTTTGGAGTAGTTTGGGGAAATTTTGAAACAAGTCATTTTCCCCTCCGGCGTTTCCGGTGCCGAGCTTCCTCTATAGTATCCAAGACCGAAACAAGCATAGCAGTCCAGCGACCGTGAGCAGCACTTGCTTGCCGGAAACAAAAGGATATATTTTATACGACTGTCCTATATAGCATCAATTTTTGGTATAAGTTTTAAGTATAATTTTCTCTAAAGGATAGCTTTTCGATTATAAATCATGGTAAGTGAAGAACATTAAATCACTCTGGGCACAATCTATGCCCACTGGAAGAAACTTAAAACGGTCCCGTATCCAGTTACACGCAGTTTCTTCGTCACTGTCTGTGTGATTAGAGTATAACCGATTTTGGCTGAGCAGGTGGTTATCTGTTCGTTATATTTGCCATTCAATTCATAGCTTGTTTTCTTTGGAACGTCAGGGCATCGGTGTGAACCTCGTTCTGTGGAAGTGACAGCGAATGCCAGGTGCCTAAACAGTGATTAAATTCGATTCTGGGCTCATGAATTGCCTGATAGATTCTATCTTTGAACCATACGCACCACATGAATGTGAATACTTGTTTCAGTTCCAAGACAGTAATCGGGCTCAGGATTTGCTGAGTGAAGGAAAAAGGAACCACCTGCTAGCAATGAGCACTGCCCGAAGTTGGGGCAAACCACTCAAGCCTTGGAGGGTCAGTTAAATGCTTTTGTCTTAAAAGATATAAAAGGGCCGTCAAATAAAAAATTCCGAACTCCTGATATCCAGCTTATTTCCAGGCCATAGGAGAATTCCAAAAAAAACTGTAAAACGATGCTTCAGTGGAGAAACTTACCTTTGATAGTTGAGAAGAATATGTGTATTGAAATTATAACACTGAGGTAGTTACCAGATTTCGGTAGGCTTTGGCAAGAAATATCGTTTTTATGCTCAAAACAGCACTTTTGTATGCATTTTATAAAAATCAATTGACAGACGACTGCCGGAATATCAAAGACTGATTAATTTTGATTGTTTTACTTTCAATATTTAAATGCCTAAGCAAAAGCCGTTGCAGTCTATAATTTCGTCTTGCTAATCGATTTCATTGATGTTATTGATAATAATTTAACATACGAAATGTTCATGTTTTGCGGGCAAATAGATGTGGTTTGTTGATTCACCAGTGACTTTGCAAGCAGCTTAAATTCGTAAGCGTTGGGGGAAATTGGACAAGTAGGAATAAGAAATTAACTCTTTCAAAATGTGTACTTTGTTTAGGGATAATGACCGCTGGCCAAATTTCGCCTTGGCCTCCCTTGTGATCTTCAGGCCGTAAGGTCATGTCATATGCAAATTAGTAATGAAAAACAAATGGACTTTAGAATCTACTAAATGTAATTACTTGGATTATGCCGCAAGCGAGGTTACGACAGGAGACGCTAGGCTGCAAATGTGTTGTTTAAGTTAAGTATTAAAATCTGGTTGTTCAATGATAGTTATATGATTTTAACAAACATGTAAAAGAAAATGCTTTGCTGTTAGTTCCGACATTCCAAGTTTCCTTGTTTGACAAACCCCTGAATAGGGCTGATATTTAATTAGGGTTTCATGAAAGGTGAATCCGATAGGCATATACGACTGCTTTTTTAACAACTGGTAAAGTTATTGCCTCACAGATGACTTCAAATTATTGAGCACAAAAGAATGCCAAGGGAGTGTATTCATCTGTCCATTTGCTATTCGAGATGATGATGGCAGTTACTTGGAAATTCAATTGTACGCTGAACCCGACAGAAACTTTCGGGAGAGAAAACGGTTCTAAAAGTCTTTTCCTATATCTGATATGTTTAGACGCGTATGTATCCATTGTGGCTTTTAGGCTAAATAATTTGTGATAACGTGCTAGAATTTCGAGTCCGCTAGCTTGATAGGCACTGTAGTTTTTCTGTGTATTACTGACGTATGATTAGGTTACAAAATTTTCGTTGATTTACCGGAGCTATTGTCCACTAAATCCAAAACGCAATGATTTTTTGCCGATTAAATGCAAACCTGTTACATTGTCCGTGAGAATCACTACAGTCTTGAACGAGTTTGATTACGAGTGTTAGGGAATGTTTGCTTAATTATTAGCTGTCCATAATATTAAGAGGTCAGATAGACCGGAGTTCTATTTGCATCAAACAAGTTTAATGCCACCTTGTGGTAACTTTTCATTGTGTGCAAGATATACGGCAAAACATAGGCATAGAAACGCCAAAATTATGCAGATGCACTTGGGCCAAATCCCGGGCAGATAAGGGTCATGGCTAGGATTATGTTTATGATAGGTATAGAGTTAAGGTCAATGATTCAACTAAGGTTAATGTCAGTGTTAGACCTAGAATAGTGGAATGGTTAACCTTCATAAGATTTGACGCAAGAATCCTAGTATTGCTGGTGGGTTCCTGTTTCCGTTTCTATTAGGACAGCCCAGGACGCGAGTTATCAATCGGGCCGTCCTGAGGTAACGAGAAAAAAGGAAGTCCACATGGCCAGCGGAGGCAGGAAGAATGGGACAAGTACGCGACCTTCAAGAGGTGGACACGTGAGGACGCAAGGACAGCCACCGACCGGGTTCTGAGGTCACGCGTGACAAGGGGCCACGAAAGGTCACATGCATATGCGCGCGTCACATTGGCGCGACGGGTCACGCTGAGGACACCACGCGAGGACGCAAAGGAGTTCTGCGCACGCCACTGGACTGTCACAATGAGGTCGCCGCATGACGGCTCCCTACATGGGCCACTGGTGGAGGGCCAATAGGGAACAAAGTCCGTCGGTCCTTAAATGCGCTGCCATCGCTGAAGGCGACGTTGCTGCTGGGGACACGAGATACTGCTGCTGGAGACATGGGACTCTGTTTGCCGAGACCGACCTCAGAACACACGCTGCTGACGGACACAGGGCAAGCTGCCGGACACACAGAAGATTAAGCTGATACACAAGCAGGACTAGTGACAGTAAAGTATTATCTGCTATCCTGTTCTGCCTTTTCTTCCTAACGCGCAACCGGGGGACATAACTAGTGTCGACGCAAGCGCATCCAAGGTTGTAACAGTTTCTTATCCGATCTGCTATTTAGCATGATTTGCTTACCCCATCTGCGAAAATTAGCTTAAATGGGGGGTTATCCCAACACAGCACGAAGCCTGTTTTAATACTGCAGATGCCGACCCAATTGACTTCATTGCTACAGTGGAAGCGATGTTGGTGAGAACGGAAGCAAATGACGACACTAAACATTCAATACGGCAACGTGTGACCTCCTTGCTTATGGCTCATAAACCAGCCAGCTACATCTCGCAAAGTGAGTCAAAAGCCTTGAGAGAACTGAAGAAAGATGATAGTATTATCATCTGACCTGCTGATGAAGGACGGTCGACTGTCGTGATGAACCGACAAGATTATAACGACAAAACTAAGACTCCTCTGGACGATAGAGCATTTTACCAACCAACACCCAATTCGCAAGCCAAAGCATTATCCAACCGATTGACTAAACTTCTCAGAGAATACAGGCGCAAAAATGTGATCACTATGAATGAGTGGCGCCAAATGAAAGTAACGGATACAGCTCTGGCGCGATTTTATGGCCTACCAAAAATCCACAAACCGAATGTCCCACTTCGGCCAATCGTTGCCCTTAAAGGCAACCCAACCTTTAACTTGGCAAAGTGGATGTATAGAAAACTTAAATTCCTCCAAGGCAACTCGATTACCTCAGTTCAATCAGCCTCTTGATTCCTCGAGGACCTCTGAGGTCGGACGATTCAATCAGACGAAAGCATGGTCTCTTTCGACGTGACTTCATTGTTCACATCCATACCGCCAAAACTGGCGCACAATATCTTACAGAAGAGACTTTAAGAGGCATATGATGAGGCCCAAAGCCCATTAAAAATTGAACACCTTATGAGGTTATTCGAATTCTGCCAGAAAACTTACTTTACTTTTGCTGGAGAAACGTACGAACAGATCAAAGGAACTCCAATGGGCTCCCCGATCTCTAGCTTAGTGGCAGAACTGGTTCTACAGGAACTAGAAAACATCGCCTTCGCCCAACATGAGCCTGTCTTCTGGCACCGCTACGTCGACGACACGTTTGTCATCATCAAGAGAAATATGCTGCAAAACTTCCATGACTTGCTCAATGAAATATTTCCTGGCATACAATTTACACGGGAAGAAAAAAAAGAGCAGCATCTGCCTTTCCTTGATGTCCTTGTCAAGAGAACACCCAATGGTGAATTCGAGACGACGGCTTACAGGAAGGTGACGAACACAACACAACTCCTAAGTTTTCACAGTAACCATCCAGTTGCTCACAAACGGAGCTGTGTAAAAACACTCTTCAAACGGATCCAGACCCACTGCAGTAAACCAGAGGAAAAGGCACGCGAGGCCAGATATCTCCGTGACCAGTTCATGCGGAACGGTTATCCAACAGCATTTATAAACCGATGCCTACGCGTTCGGCCCCGGAGGACCCAAACAGAAGAACCACCGAAGATATGGCACGCTCTGCCATACATAAAAGACGTCTCAGAAGCGACTTAGCGCATCGCTGCGGGACTAGGTGTTGGAACTGCACACAGACCCAAAGCTACAATGCGCAGCAGAGTGATGAAAATAAAAGACCGGCTTACGCAGAATGAACAATCTGGTGTAGTATATCGCATCCCATGCCTAAACTGTCCCTGTAATTATACAGGTCAAACGGAACGTATGCTCTGAGCGCATATACGTGAACACAAGCAGGCCGTGCGACTAGGCGACGAATCATCACAAGTTGCAAATCACACCTACGAAACAGGCCATGAGTTCAACTTCGCTGCCGTCAAGGTACTCGCCCACGCGGGAAACAAGACGAGCAGAGAATTTATCGAAGCCTGGTCCACGGATGAGAATTCGGTCAACAGATGTGTCGAATTGGCGCCAGCGTACAGGGCCTTACGCTATTGCAAACGATCACATCCAGACGCCCGCCGTAATCAATTGGCCCAAAATCCTCCATAATCATCCCACTTTCGATGCTGACGTGGCCATTTGGCGCCCAAGCCTACATAATCCCTCGCTTTTCATCCTCCTACCCTTCTCCTATGACTTTTTAATTGCCCATCCCTCCCACCATAACTATTACTTGTTTTGTTGACGATTCTATTGCTGTAAATATTTTCACACAACTTGTCGATCTTGCCTACTGGCACTGGCTAGCACAGCCCTCAGTGGCAAGTCGGCAGCACACACAATTATTGATTTTCTGCACGTTCAAAATTTTAGTTATTGTACACACGCCCCAAGTAGCTTCCACATTTGTTGCTGTTTCTCCACCTCTGACGATGGGCTCTTGTAAGAGCTCGAAAGCTCAGGAAAAAATAAATTTTGATCCAGTGATCGACCATATGTTTCCTTTACAAATAGAAATTCCTGGAATACGAGTATTCTCTCGCATTCATATAATCAAACATTTTCCGTGGACCGCATTGGTGGACAGGCTTCGTAGTATTTAACGTGCAGCGAAACGTTATTCGTTATTAGGAAGTACCGTTAATTTTCTAAATTTGGATAACTACATAAAATTCCTTACAAGCTAATTGGTGGGCACATAAAATAGTACAACCTGGGCCCAAATGTATTACAAGGAGCGTGAGGTGGTGTGAAACCAGCATAGTTTACATACAATAAGTAGACCACGTTATGAAGTGAGCCCGTATCACTTTTAGTTTTGGGGGCGAACGTTTTGGCGGCTTCAATGTTCACCAGAAAATATGAAGAGTTATAAGAAAAATAATTTGTATATTTAAGGCCAAAGGGGCCCTGTTAATATACAACATCTGAAAGAAAGGGACTTAGGCAGTAGGAAAGTTAGTTAAATATTTTTCAGTCTAGCTGACTTTTGCCGGTCCATATACACTACTTTGGTGAAATATATGGAAGCAGATACCTATGAGATTTGACTGTAATTTTGGTTTTTGGGCTTTTATCTAACTGACCTGCGCGCCATTAAATCCGCATTGACATTTTTACATATTAACCGATATATTCCTACTTAAATCTTGTCAGTAAGTTAGTTCCTGTTAATATATTTTGCCCATCTCGAGGACATTGGTACGATGGAGGGCCGCGGTTTTCGAGTGCATGCCGTAACGACAAACTCACACTTCTGTCACATTTCCATGATGCAATATGAAGAAACGAACCAGAACACAATAGCCGTGGGCACCAACAAAGGATAAAGCGTTAATTAAAAGGATAGTTGTTTTGGTTTAAACGGACTACCGGTCTGCCTTGGAAATTTTCAAATCAAGTGACACCAGCCTACGTCTAAAACTTTAAGTCTGCCCCACCTATCGTTTTCTGAAATTTCAGTATCATCGCAATCATCTGAAGCCAGCCTTTCACATTCTGTGACTTACTTAAACATACCATTCACTGATCAGTTCATTGTGGAATATGGGAAATGTTACCGATTGCGGCCGACAGAGTATGAGCCTGCGGATAAGTATTAGAGTCCCAAATGCTCGGTTTCCACAACACCAGGGTTCGGGCCCTAGTTCTTCTCCAGTCTAGGATTTGGGTTGCGGCTGGTGCATAACAGCAACTAAGCCCGATCCGGGCACTAGGTTCTTACTGATAGACGTGAACACGCGAGTTCAATGAGGCAGCTCAGAAGAAGAAGATGCGATCGCTGGAACAAGGCGTTTTTTGGTTTGACCTTTCAGATTCTCGCTTGAATCCATCATCAGAAACAGTCACAGATGAGGGTAATGAGGGGTGTGGTATCCATTAGGTGCAGGAGCAATGCCGCCAATCACATACGCCAGTTAACAGATACCACATTCATCGTTGATGGTTATGCACAATGCGATGATTGCTCATTAGCCCGCGTCCGAGTCGTAAATCGTTGAAAGTTCATCATCGTCTTACTTTTCTTCACCGAAAATACTTTCCAATTGTCGATCGATCAATATAACTATTCCATTTTTATGCTCTCTTAATAAGAATTTCATTTTAAAACTTAACCTACGTTATACTTTCTGCAATCGTACTACGTGGATGAAGATAAATATAATCAGCGACTGTTTTTTCCCCATCCCACCTCGCTTTCTTTAAGAAAGACTGGTGCGCGAATATTCTCAAGTCACTCTTTCGAGTTTACTTGAGTGATTATATTCTCCTTTGTCGTGCGAAAATCTACCAGGCATGACACAAAGTCAAGGCTACCTTTTAAAGTTCAAATTAAATCTGTGGACAGACGGGCGTTGAACTTATAATCAACAGGTTACGGTTTCAAGCCAAAGGTTACTTATGAAGGGCTGATGACGACTAGCAACTCTGAAATTGCTATTTAATTCTGCCTTTTTCTCTGTCATTAATGTTCTTCTGCTAGTAGGATTCGAGAGTGATTCCCAAGACCGTACGAAATGAGTGAGGCTCGAAGCTCATTGGTGAACGCTCATCCGCCAATGAAAGTTTCGGGGTTTGTGGTCAGCGTTTTGAAAGCATGCTTTTCTTTTTGTTCGGAATATATTGCATGGATATTTTCTCAACCATAAGTGGCAAATAATTAAATCTTTTATAAGGACCAAAAACTCCATATTTCTCGAGCTCAGCTGAGGGGGATTTGCAAAACTCCCATAGCTAGGAACGCTTAAATCGTACAATTGACAACCAGCTAATTATTTCACTTTCTTATCAAACTTACTTCCTTCCTACTTACTTAACATATTTGAATTTCATTGTGTCTCTTAGATAACCGGTAATAGGCTATGGGTGCTCCTCAGTGGGGATGGGCAGCAGCTTCCTCATTGTCACATGAAGCAACATATTTTGGTAGTCAGAGGTTAAACTGACAATGGAATTGCCCGTCTGTTGAAAACTTCTGATGTCTCTGAGTGAAGCGAGGCCAACCCTGCCCACTCTCGACACGTCTCTCATCCAGAAGGTTTGGATCTCGAGTGCCCTTGCGCGTCCTGCCATCCCACTGTTTCACACCACGTCCTAACGACCCCTGCAGCGACCAAGTTCTTCACAGGTTTCTATCGCCTCCCCCTTTTCACTAAATTGCGGGGGTTACACGTGGCAAAAGGGTGACAAGTCTCCCGCTGATATGAATTGTGCCCTCAGTAACGAGTTTTGCTACCCGGGCACTTTTGTGATTCCAGACTGTGTAGATTTCATATCACAATACAATGCATACGCTGTGCACACAGAAAGACATTGACTATTCGTTAAAATGATGCAGCCAACGCGGTCTTGGGCTGGGTTGAATAAACTGTGATAAATTTGTCTTAAAAAGGTGTCCTTTGCATAATTGTTTACTGTGTCTGAAACTGTGGAACGGAAATTGTCAGAAGAAGTACCTTGATTTATCCCCATACGGGGATGCGGTGAGATCAGTTTTAGGGTGACTTATGAAGGCTATTCGAGCTTTCTCGCGACCTCTTTAGAGGCTATCTAAAATATTGAAACTAAGTTACAGTAAGTAGTCGTAACGTCGATTCCATATTTTTGCCAGGCTCTATCAACTGCATTACAGAAGACAGCCAATATTAAATGATACTTATGCGTTGGTTGTTGGTATTTACTCCAGATGAACGTTCGAACATGCCTGGAAGTATTTTTTTTTCAAAAACTGATTCTTCTTAGACGTTTTTGTTCAAAAGCAATGCACATTTTCTGAAACTTCGCTTCCAGAAGTCACAGATAATAAAATAGATGCGTGAAGCTCATTTCATTTGCAAGACTTTTACAAATCACACGGCGTGCCATGTAGGCCAGTTTTATTTAAGTGTAGAAACTGCAATTATTGAGCATCCCTGTTGTGAACCTTCCATCGGCACTATAAGTTCTGCTCTTAAGTTGGTACTCGATACTCTTCGGGGTCGTGAAAGCTTCCGCAAACTTAGAAGTTTGTTCTCATTACATATTTCATTGAGATAGATGAACGATGAGCGAGAATGCGGTTTGATGCTGCGGGAAGTTGACTATCACTTAAAACCTAACTCGTGCTCAGGTCACTGCATCAACCTGTTTGGAGCATAACTTGGGCATCAACAAAATAGATGTCCAAAGCTGTCACGTGCAAAACCGGGAGTTATTAGTTGCTTACGAACCAATCTGGGCGCTCGACCGATGCAAGGCTTTATCATGGGACTTACAACGGCTAAATCAATCGTCTGTTGGTCTGCGTCATCCGTACAGCGACAAAAATCAACCAAACTTAACCAGCATTTTCTTCTGATCACCTTCGTGGAGGACAAGGAGGCTTGTAAGCGCATATTCCCATCAGCTATGCTTATTGCAAATATAAGATGCATGTCTTACCACTCAGATATTGTTACAGTATAGGTAATACCTTGCTTATTCATAAGTACTGAACTACTGACACAATAATAGGATATAGCAATGTTAGTTTATTACAAAACAGATTGATCTCCCATTAAACAGGAGACGTCCTCTAAACCACAAGAGAGGGAGTTAAGTACTGGAAAAAGTATAATATTAGCCTACTAACGGCAAGGGGCTAAATAATCTTCGATATAGGTTGCGGCTGCATACTAGGTCCCGATGTTATACATTCAGTAGTCCTAGGTGGGCGCTGTCCACCAAAAGTTACACCCAGTGGCCACAAGAGATGACCCTCCAATGGCCCAGACAGACAAAACCCCTAGATGTCATGTCAGGTTATCAGTATTCTCGGCACATAGTTCAGTCGCCGAATACTGTTTCGGCATTAGGCAGGCCGGGTCCATTGTTATCCCTATCTGGAGCCGATTCCCATTGTGTATAATAATATGCTCTTTGGATGAAATACGGTAACAGTTTCCTATGGACTAAACGAACTGAAATCGCTAGTATCTTCAGCACCACAATCAATGCACTCTTACTGCAGCAATGTACTGTCATACTGTTGTCCTCGAGTGCCGAACTTGTAGTGCACATTTCTAGAAATATGATTATCTCTAAAAATCTGAGCTAGAGCTAGATACTGCAGAAAGTGGAATATTTTCTGGAAAAAAGGCAAATGCCACCTTTTATGACCATCAAGCATGGTAAATCGTCAGCTACTAGTAAATGCACTTTTTAAGTCGTCAGCTTACTAAAATTTCATCTAGGCTACGACTGCCAACTAGGCTAAACAATTTTATATGCACGTACAAGCCGCACTGTAGCTTCCCAATTTCTGGCTTTAGCAAGTATGATTGATCTAACTAGCACTTTTAGCATAGGCACAGCACTTCAAAAAGTATCCTCAGAAATGAGGTATGTCACTTTGTTCGGACCTAAATGCATGATAAATCCTCATACATATACCCCTACGTAACCTTGAGCCTATTAATATCCCTTTATAAGTTAAGAATGCACACTAGGTAAAATTTAATACATTTGTGTACAAGTTTAGCAAGTATGGTTATTAGAACTAGCAGTTCCAAAATAGGCACAGCCCTCATAACAGTAGAATCCTAGCCCTAGCAGTGTAAACTTAGGAGAAAACCAGGACAAGCACTGATGTGCTCCGAGCTGCGAACATCTACTCTACTGGGAATAGCGAAAATCCAGGTCCACACTCCTATGTGAGGTCAAGCGAACACGCTCCCAGACTTGACACCAACCATTGTCACTTCCTACAATAAGTATTACCAGTACTACTATGACTCAGATACACCATTTTTGGGCACCTACACTGGGTAAGTGAGGTAAGTGGCAGAACCTGCGATATAAGTTACTAACGTCTCATTAATAATAAGAAGCCAAGGAAAGCTCTGATGTGCTAGTAGCACCACTATAATTCATACTACCAGCATCACTAATATTGCCCTATTCTTGTTGCACTGACTTAGACTGTCCTACTTCACCTACCTGATACTGTCTTGTCGTACTACTACAGATAGATACCGTATTAGGCCTAAATGTAGTCTATAGATGGCAAACTGCTTGGCATAAGGGCATGGTAAGACTTGTGTATTACTTTACAAAGGCTCTATTATTATCCCCATGCTAATCATCATTACCTCACAGACAGTATTTAAATCATACTATCCACTGGCCTAGGTAAGTATGGTTGCTAGAATCTAGCGTGATTAGCACAAGAATGTACCTATGGAGGCAGCTTTTTAGTCCGTACCTAGCAGGAAAGTATATAGCTCGATAGATAGAGTTGAGAGTGCGGAAGCCAAGGCGAGCACTGCTATGCACATGACACAAGAATTTACTTACTCGAAATATTTTAAACCCAGATTCACACTCGTTATTGAGACCAGAGGAATACGAGCCTTAGCGTTGGCTTAACCAGCGTCACCTCTGACGAATGGGGGCGCCAGTGCCAACACCAGCACAACTACATTTATTGCTGAGCTTGAGAGGATATGAGCCCAGTGCGGACTGCAATCAGCGTCTCTTCTGACTTGTTATACGGTCAGTAAAAATACCAGCAAATACTATCACTCAAATACACTCCAGTAAGTAGTACTAGAAGTAGCAGTATTGGTGGTAGCAGTGCATTTCCTCTCTTACTAAAGTCTGGCTAGACACCTACTATGGGTGAGTGAGGTTAAATAGTGATATAGTACCAGCGCAAAAGGCTACTGTAATACCATGGGACATGACAGAACCTGCAATACTACTCAATAATGTCTCGTTGACCAATAAGAAGACACAGTCTGATGCGTAAAGTGGAGAGGGCTAAAAACGTGGAAAATCCTGATGTTCTTATATCACCATTATTACTAATTGCTCTATTCCTGTTACACTAACATAGACTGTCACGCTTTACCTACCTTATACTGTATTATCGTACTACTACAGATGTACACTGTATTAGGCCTAAATTTAATCTATAGACGGCAAAATGCTTGACAAAAGGGCATAGTATAACTTGTGCACTACTCTAAAAACACTCTGTTATTATCCAAATGCCAATCACTATTACATCACACAGATTGGGAGTGCATACTGGGTGTGATTTCTTAAAAAGCATACACAGGCAGTTCTTATCGTTTACGAAGTACAGGTCTTAGTATGCACGATTACTAGAATTAGCACTTCTAGCATAGGCATGTAGCTATATCAGCATCACCTTAGTGCGCACATCTCCATGGATCGAGTTGAAAGTGCGGAAAGCAAGACAAACGCAGCTTTGCTCAGGGCCCAGAGCATGCACTTACCCGAAATAGTTAAACCCAGGTTCAAATTCCTTGTTGAGACCAAGGGGATATGAGCCCTAGCGTTGGTTTAGTCAGTCCTAGCATGAGTACTACTACATTTATTGTAGGGAATTAAGGGATACGAGCCCAGTGCTGACTTTAAGCAGCGTCACTTCTGATTTATTAAACAGTCAGTAAATGTACCGGCAAATACTATCGCCCACCTACACCCTAGATAGTAGGAGTAGTAATAGTAAAAATAGAAATAACAGAAGTACCAGTCCTGGCTGACTTCAGTCTGGCTAGACACTTACTATAGGTGATTGAGGGTAGACAGTGCAGTAGTACCCGCGCAAAGTCTACTGTCACTATATACTAAGTTTAGGCGGTGTTTACGGCTGTGGCCTACGCCCTCTCCCTGCGCGGTCATCTCGACTTTGTCTTGTCACCGTTTAAATGCAGTTGAGAGGGTTTAGAGTGGGGTAGATGGCGGCGCGTCTACTTTCACTATACCTGACCACAGTCACCGTTCCTGCTCTTGGGCAAATGGTGGACATCTTGGCTTGCGATGGTCGAACTAACACACATATTTCATTATAAATTCTTGCTCCTCACCCCTCCGGTCTAAGTAATTTAAAAGTGTTTATCTTGATTCTCTGCTGCATGTTGTTTCGATAGTCAAAGTACCAAAGTCATGTCACTTTCAATTCTCATTAATATAGACCACTATCCGTGTTCTATGTGGATCACAAAAGAGACTGTATGCGAAGAAATTATTAAACTGTGTCCAGACCCACTGCAACGACCCGAAACAAAAAGCAGGCAAGACCCGATATCTCTGTGAATAGCTTCTGCCCACTGGTTATCCGAAGGCGTGTCAATGACGACAGGCATAAAATTTAACAGGGCGGTGATTAACACCACATACCTGTTCATCCCTCATAACAACCATTAAGTGGTTCGCAAATGAAACTGTGATGACAACATTCAATCAGGTTCAGACTCACTGTAGCAACTCGGATGAAAAAGCACTTGAAGCCCGATATCCCCGTGATCAATTTACACGGATTATTTATCTTAGGTTTGCTGAAAAACTTTTAAGTATCAAGATTAGTAAACGCTGCTTCCAAACTTTCGACCCCCTGATGTCTGGATTTACCATCACGTTTTAGCAATCCTACAAACTGCGTAGTTGTCCTAAGCGAAAAATAAGCTCATGATGCATCCCCATAGAAACGTCGGCTGCTTCAACGTGTTGCGTTTATTCCTCTTAAGTTTTCCAAAGTCCATTTATGTTCAACCTATTGTAGAGCGTTTTCACGTGAAATGTTTGATATCTATTACCCTCATGAAACTGGCAGAATTTCTTCCTGCCAGACTTAACTCCTAGGATATCAAGACAAACTTCTCTGTAAACTACTCTTGCATGATAGTGAGATAGTATTTAACGTTCTACTAAAAAAGCAGGTTGCCGGGTTAGACGACCTACCGTTTAGTCCACTTCTTCCGTCTTCTTCCGTAGTTACTTCTTCTCTTTCTTCTCTCGAGATCTGGGGGGTCCTAAGAGTTCCATTAACCAGCGAATCACATTGGCATTTGCTAGCGTTAACTTACGTTAACCAACAAAGGGTCCAACCTGCCCTCCAGCGACTTTTAGTTATCACTGAGTGTCTTTTGTCCTGTGTTCCTGGATGAAGTCTGGAAACGCCTTCTGAAGGTTTGTGGCTTGGTTGTTATTAGGTCGGATGCTGTCTCACTACATCTTCTTAATTCTTGTTCGATGCGCTAATCGTTTTTACGAAATCCCTGATGCCTGATACACAGCGTGCTGTTCGTTCCTATCCCAAAAATCGAAAAGGATTTAAAGGGGCCGGATAAGGGTGTTCGTGTGTAAACATGGGTGTTTACTGATTAGCCAAAGATAAAGACATGTCAACCAATAAGATGACACAGCCTGGTGTCTAGAGTTGAGAGGGCAGAAAGCAAGGAGAGCCCTAATCTGCTAGTATCACCATTGTTATTAATACTAACAGTATCACTGAAATTGCCCTACTCCTGTTGCCCTGACTTAGACGGTCCTACTGTATCTACCTGAAACTGTATTGTCGTACTGCTGTCCTCTAGGCTAATACTCGTAGTGTGATCTCTTTTTACTGTACTCATCAATCCTACTTTTAAAGGTACTTGCACTATCCCATTATCAGTCAAAGATAAATAACACTGCCGCTACCTGTACTATCGGTGTAAAGAACTAGCAGTAGAGGCACGAGTTGTAGCAGTAACAACGTGCAGCTACTTAAAAACCTTACCTGCCGGATGAGACAGAATTACCCCAGCTGATATACTCATACTCCCATCTGTTATACTGAATTGTTATAAAATAGGATGCACGTCATATTTTTGAACTATTAGTTCTGATAAAGGAATTTGGTAGGCTTTCATGATTAGCTGACTGCTGGAGAATCTTGCTTCCTACTAAACAGACGGTGGTCTGCAATTTCTAAGCTAAAACTAGATATTGCAGATGTAGTAAAAGTCCAAAATTAGTGAGCGCAAAGCGGTAGTAGATCTTAAGCTTTTTTTAAATGTCCGCTCTTAAATCCCTTCTGTTTACTATAATCCCCATAAACGTCATGATTACTTACTAAATTAAAACGTCCTAAATGTATGTACAGGCCTAGAACTAGCACTTGGCCCCATGCTATAATCCCGACGCAAAATGTGAGCCAACTAGTATTTATGACAGGATGCATGGTCAACTCAAGTTGTTCCAGGCAGACTTCATCGCTCTACGGCCAGGATACGAACGCGTTCACAAACCAAAATTTTCTCGAGCATAACCCTACCCCTAATATGTCTATGACTGCACACTATGCTAAAATATTATTTATGTACGCACAAGCCACATGGTAGTCTACCCTCTGCTGGTCTTAGCAAGTATGGTTACTAGAATTAGCCCCTAGAATAGCACTTTCAAAAGTAGTACACTAGAGATCAAGGATACACGGCTCCAGACCAAATTCCAACCAGCGGAACTACTTTCCTTAAGATAAGAGTGCGGAAACCAAGTCAACCAGAGCTTACTCAGGCCCCCAAGCGTGTACTTACCCGAAAAAGATACACCCAGACTCACATTCCTGCTGAGAGCAAAGGGATATAAGCCCTAGCGTTGGCTCAGCCCGCATCGCCGTTGACAAATGGCGGCATCAGTGCCAGCGACACTTCTAGTTGAGATTGAGGGGACTTGAAACCCGTGCTGACTCTAGTACTCCTGGCATAGGCACGTACCTATAGCAGCAGTATTTTTGTCCGTACGGTTCGATGGATCAAGTTGAAAGTGCAGAAACCAAGGCATATGCATCTTTGCTCAGGACACCCAGCTGTACTATTATCAAAATGCTAACCACTTCTACCTCATACAGAAATGGTAGTGCATACTGGGTGCGTCTCCTTAAATAGAAGATACGCAGGCAGTACTTACAGTATACTATCTACTGGCCTCGTTAAGCATACTTTCTAGAATAAGCAATTATATCAATATGCAAGCACCTATGGTAACAACGTCTTATTCCGTACAGTTCGAGGGATCGAACTGAGAGTGCGGAAGCCAAGGCAAGCACAACTTTGCTCAGGCCCCCAAGCCTGTACTTTCCCGAAACAGTTAAACCCAGATTCACCTTCCTTATTCAAATCAAGGGTATAGGAACCCTATTGCAGGCTCAGCCAGCGTCAACGCTGACAAATGGTGGCACCAGTGCCAGCGCCAGTACTACTACACTTCTTGTTAGGTTTGAGGGGATATGAACCCTGCGCTGACTTTAACCAACGTCAATTCTGAGCTACAGTACAGACTGAAATATTACCAGCAAAAATATTACTCAGATACACTCTAACAGCAACATTAGAAACAGCAATATTGGTTGTTTAGCAGAACGAGGCCTGACCTCTTAGAATCAGGCTAGACGCCTACTATAGGTGGGTGAGAGTAGACAGTGCAGTAGTACCGGCGCAAAGTCTACTGTCACTATACTAAGTTAAGGCGATGTTTACAGCTGCGGCCTGCGCCCTTTCTCTGTGCGGCTATCTCGATTTGTCTTGTCGCCGTTTAAACACAGTTGAGAGGGTTAGAGTGGAGTAGGTAGCGGCACGCCTGCTATCACTATACCTGACCACAGTCACCGTCTCTGCTCTTGAGTAAATGGTGGACATCTTCGCTTGCGATGGTCAAATTAACACACATGCAACACTGATTAGCCCTCTTTCCGTAACGCGGCAACATGCCATCTTTTTCATAAGTAATCATACCGGTGCATCCTTCCTCTACCTGCACTGTACCCTTATCTGCAACTTATTCCCTTACTCACTCTTTTCAGTCCGGCAGCAAAAATTTATTGTTCTCCTTAGTAACTCTGAAGTACATTAGAGTTTCAGCATATCTGCTCGCCTCTTTACGTTTCCCACTACCGAACTATGACCATTCCATCTTGGCCTGCATGCACGGATATGTGACACGGAGGCCCAGGCTGTGTGAACTATGATCCTAACTGCCGTCCCTATTCTGTTGATGTGTTAAAGTCCTGATGGTGTACGGTGGGGTATGTAACACGCAGGCCCAGGCTGTGAGATCTGGGCTCCGTGCTGCAGCTTCCACCCTCATAATGTTGGGATAAAACCCTGGTCAGGTGTTTTTTGTAGAGCACCGTTCATGATGGTACGCCTAAGTGTGATTTGCCATGCCCAGCATATGCGCCCAACCCCACCTCCGGTCTTCTCGACCTTGTCATGACACCGGACACGGGGGGGGGGGTGAGGAAAGAGAGAGAGAGTGCGGCAGATGCAGCGAAATTCTACCATCACTTAAAACTAACTCGCGCGCATTTCATTGCGTTTGCCTTTGGCCTGTTGAAGCACACGGTGGGCGTCGTCGAAACCGACGGTCCAAGTTTCACATACCAAATATGCTGACAACTTGGTTCATGTTTGCTTTCAGAAAAATGTGACAGATGCCTGAAACCTTAAATGTAGCTTGAATCATGGCGGGTAACGATATGTTATTTACTAATGAAACGTCAATCCAGTGTGCCTTTGGGCTGCGGTTACCTCCCATACCACTGTCCTCTGACATTTCTCCAGTGAGTTCTCTTCTATACGGCATTTTCGTGATACTCTAAGTTTCATTCTCATTCATTTCAGATCCCTTTTGTCAAAATTTGTGAACTGCTAGATGTATAGGACGTCTGCTTTCCTACCGTACCTTCAACCCAGCAAATCTCAAGAGTTTCACCGGACTGTCACTGTTAAACAGAATCTGCTCACATAGTGTCCCTAAAAAGTATTACAAAAATACAGAAACAATCGTTCATAGAAAGAAGATGGTATTTAAACTATAAATTAGTAATCACTACCGTAAAAATAATTGATCATCAACAAAATACTGGAATTTCAGAAAAGTCTATATGAAAACTCATGTAATAAAGCCAAAGTTAGCATTGTTTGCATGGTCGCCTAAGCAGGTCATGGATATAGGAACGCTCTGTCCACTTAAAATAGGTGGCCTTACGATAAACTTCAGGATTGGCTACTATTCCCGTGGCTTAATCCTAACAATAACCCTAAAAAACAATCAAATTGTAACCTTGATCTTAGCTCTAGCCCTATCCCAAACTTAAACCCCATGGTTAACACGAAACCCCGCAAAATTACTGAATTTATCCTCTGGAGCCATTTTCTACTGAAATTTTGAATGAGATTTTTTCTCTCGTTTCGTCCTCTCGCTGCGGGCTAGCTCGCACTCAATAGCCCTTTCGACTGCGCTAACTTCCTATTGGCCCGCTGTTCCCTGCCTTGTTCAGTTGTTGTTTGGACGCAAGTCGTCTGACGAATGTTCAGTCGGCCCCCATTTCTTTCTCCCCCTCCACTTTCCGATCACCAGATGTGATGTTAGGCCAGGCGACAGAGGTTCGAGTGCGCCGCATGGTGCACAGAAGCTAGGTGTGAATAAAATCTTATTGCCATCACTAGAGGGACCCGTGAAAATAATCTGTTATCCAGCGAATGTTTTTGACATTTGTAGGTTACCATTTAGCCCGAAAACTTCCCTTTTTGGAGGAGGGGAGGAGAGGACGCAATAAGGAAAATATCTAGCATACGAATTAGAATGAGAAAGGAAGCTGAAGCAATCGAGAGTGAACTTCGAGGAAGAGTGAAGTCCGCAGACTGGTCACTTAAAGAACACGACACAGATTAACATCACTGAGATGTCACACATGTACAAGTTGACCAAATTGGCGATAGTTCACCCGTCGGTTCCGACGATGTGCACTGCATGCTTCAGGCAACCGAAAGCAAAAACGGTTGCCTGCGCGTGAGATGCAGTGCATCTACTGCACCCTCTCTCTCTCTCTTCTCTCACCGGTCCACGCCCAATTTCATGACGGGGTCACGAAGACCGGAGGTGGGGTCGAGCGCAACTGGCGGGCACGACATAATCGCACCTTTGTATACCATCACTATACTTGGTCCACAACAAACGCCTAACCAGGGTTTTAGCACGACGAGAAAAGGATGGAACACAGTGACCGGATCTCAGCTCACACAGCCCGGGCTGCCATGTCACACGCCTCATCTTATGCCTTCAAATTAAAAAAAAGACTTGGCATCATAGAAACCAGAAGGTAGTCTAGGGAGTCGAGTAGCCTCTCCCGTTGGTAACCATCCAGGTTGCATTAGATGCGACGCCCTAATGTCTTCGACGCACGCCAAGCTAATCCAGATTTTTAAAGGCTTTATAGACCTGACTGTAGCTCTCCTATCCATCCACTATAGAGTAACAGCAGCAAGACAAGATAAAGTTGACTTGAGATGATTTCGACTGAAATGGCTGGCATCGTATCTCGTCGCCTCTCATAAGCTGCACTCAGGCTGAACCTCAACCTGGGATAGTCGACGTTCACGCAGACACTTATCAGCATGGGTATTAGCATGTTTGGGATTTTCTTCACTCTGATGCGCAAAATTTCCTCAAACATGCGGCTGCAGTTGCTTAAATCAGATCACCTCGGCTTTAATGAATATTACTATTTTATTTACAGTATGTTTATTTACTTGCTGTCTCCGAATTATAAACATTCATTTAGCAATAACTATACATCTTGCTGTATTGGAATTTGTTATTGGAAAGAAAGAAAACCCTTCTGACTCAGTTGGCTGATTGATCACGTGTTTGCATCTTTCGGGTGTCACGGAACAGAAACAGTCAAAGCAATTTTAATCTTCCTTTTGGTAGACAACAGTCCTTCCAAAAACCATCCTCGACCTCTTCGCATTCATCCGCCTTGTTGCTGGCGAGTCAGAAGACGGCGCCTCACAAAGTCGAGAACTGTAACAAACAAAGTTTACTTTTGTTTTTTTCTGAGGAAGGCGGCCACTTCAGACTTGTCAACTCGTTCTTTCGAATGCTCCGAAGATTCCTATTTCTGCTTTCTATTCGTGTACATCAACAAGCTCGTGAACCTTTGCGTCTGATGTGATCCACGTGCTTATCTGTCGCCCTCGTGGCCTGAAGGAATTTAAGAAAGGGGTAAGGGCATATGGTTGGGATATGAAAGGTGATGGGGGGGGGTAATTTGACGCCTGTCACCGCGTCCGAACACCAGCTGCCAATGGGTGTGAAAGCGCGCGCCGACCGCGGGACCATGGAAGTATCCTACGGAGGGGTTTAATTATGGGCGTTGGCGTAAAATAACGCGATTTCTGCACTCAACCTCTCACTTTAATAGATACATACACCACAGGTTTTTAAACTGGAAACCGGGCCTTTAGTATGACAGGACCTGCCTAGTATAAAAAGCGGTGGATTCGAGTGGCAACGCTGTGTTCGTGAGGAGTTTATACAGAACCAATTAACTGCACGATTTAACCTAAGTCATATAAGGGTTGTTAAAAACAGCATCTATGTTTACCAGAGTCAGAAGGTATAATTAAAATTTCTCAATTGATTTAGGCCTGATACATGACTAGGTGCCCGTGTCAACTTTCAAAACAGGGTAAGGGACAGGCAAACACTGGGCCCGGCAGTTGAGAATACTCATACCTCTTTCTCCCTCCCCTATAAACTTCAGTAAACTTTTGGTATACCCTCCTTCACGACCTTCAAGCTAAGCAAATGTTAGCTTAATATCATAACTATTCACTGTGAGAGAATATTGGTAAGAAGGACTTGTATGGCCTCTTAAACAGGAAACGGAAACAGAAACCACCCACTATACATGCGGCTTTGCACCCAATCCCAGGGAGATTAGGTTCAGGAATAAGGCGAGTGTTGGAATTACGTTGAGGGTTAGGTTTGGATTCGTGTTAATCGGCGTTTTTAGGTTTAGAGTAGGGCTAGGGTTGAACTGACGGTTACCTTTTGATTTTATTTTAGGATTGAGGCACCCTTCCTTAAGTTTAGCTCAAGGCCGTCTATCTTATGTAGATATGGCGTTCCTATTCTTATATCATGTTAAAACAGCCCCACAAGACATCATTGTTGAGGAATTTATTCACTGCCTACCATTTCCAAAGACACTTTTAAATGGGTGTTCTTTTTTGATGGTGATGGCCTCATCACTTTCCCATCTTAAGCCGAGTATGAAACGCCAACAAAGGCAGACACCAGAACTGGAGGCTAAAACGTCCTTTGAAGTGCTATACCAAGCATTTCGGCTCCTCCGTTGAATTCAGAGTTGTGTTTTGAAAAATTGGCTTCATGCATCTGCCAGTTAAATCGGGTAAAAGGAACCGGGGGGATTCGACGGTGCGTTGCAAAGATGAAAGTTCAGGCAAAAGTGTCGATTGTTGTTAAAATCGGCTTCTCTCTGTCTTTTAAGCAGTAATTCTGATTCATCCCTTGGTGGCTTCTATATACGGCTGTTAATCCCTTTTTTCCACCAGCTTCTTTACAGCCGTCTACGTGCAGCCTTTTTGTGGCGTTCTTTCTTCTCCTATTTATGTAAAGCTTCTTTTCCCTAGTGAAAATTTGAACACTGTATAAACAGCAAAATTTAATGGATCCATAAATTTCG
>JAYGXS010000001.1:68321671-68333226 GCA_036362985.1 Ligula intestinalis | reverse complement strand
CGAAATTTATGGATCCATTAAATTTTGCTGTTTATACAGTGTTCAAAATCTCCTATTTGTGTATAAGGGAACTGGCTAAGCCATTAACCGGGCTAAATCTCAGAGTAGAACAATTCCAAACGTTTCAACATTTTCAACAGTCAGCATTATACACTTATCGAGCTTGTACTCTAGTTATCGCATTATTTGTTGGCGCACTTAAGGAAATTGGCATCTTCCTGCCCTTGCGCATGGTGTTGGGTTAATGTCTCAATACTTGTTGCCTGGTGCTTGAATTAGCCGTGTGGTGGTCTGGGTTTCTGGATATTAATTTAAGTATTCAAGTTCAGCAAATGGTAATCAGAGTCCCAAATAGTCGAAAGGATGCAAGAATTACTTATTCTGTTGCAGTTTGTATGGTTTGACAGCTATGCCCAACCATGAAAGCTTTAGACAGGAGACAAAAGACAACGCGTCGAACTGATGTTCGTTGCTCCCTCATTAAGTTAAATATGTCTGAACATAAGGTGGAGTGTAGCTTTTTGCATCAACCATATAAACGACCAAGTGAACCTGAGATCATAGTTCCATTCCCCCTTTCACACTGGGATTGGTGTACGATTGGTTGATACTGTAAAAGCACGCCTAAAGTGATCAACTTGACCCTTCTGACGTCTTTATTGGTGGTATTTCTCGAGCACAACTTATTCACCAGCATAAGTTCGCCCTTAGGAAGTGCAGCTCAGAAGTAGAAGGAAAGAGCACGCATCTCTTCAGCTGATAAACGTCATACCGATGTGATCTTCTACAGTATATTTCCTAACTCATGAAATGCCAACCGAAATTCTGAAATGCGTGTTCCATTTGGACAGATTAATTATGCAGAGTTCTTATTTTGATTATCGTGCTGCATAGTCGCAAGATGGGTCAGTCACGTCAGGATGCCGGCCTTTAGCTATCCCCTTCCTGATCGCCTGCAAAAAGCAAACTCCGTAAAAATTGGCTGACTAATCACTATGCATTTTTCTCATTGATGTTCAATGCTCTAATAAATTCAAATATATTTCACCGAAAACAGGTACCAAAATATGCTTTATTGTACTCATTGTCTGTCAAACTATGCCTTCTTTAAATGTTATCTTTGAAGTAAGGAAGCCTTTTAGTTTAAAAATACCTGCTGAATCACCGAATCATTTTGAATCCTACGGGCCATTACAATACTATCCAAGTTTTCAAACCTACATACTGTGCGTACTGTATCTAAGGAAAATTACACATTTATCTACACCATGGGGAAGTAGTCACACACTTCCCATTAAATGTTGCAATGGATAAGGGTAATGTTGTATAGAAAACATAAATGCATTTACGGATACAGCGTAGTATACATGGATGTTTCAGCGTCTTAAAAATCGCATGATTAGAAACCAAAAGACACCTTTTCTTCGAGCATACAATTTGAAGAAGAGGGAACACCCAAACTACATGCGGCCTCGCGCAAAATTTCGACGAAATTGGGTTAAGGAGTAAGGTGGGGGTTAGGGTAATTTTTAAGGTTGGGTGTAAGGCTAAGGTTTAAGTCAGAGTTTAGGTTAGAGTAAGGGTCAAGGGCATGTTATAATGGAACGTTTGGGTTCGTGCTAACTGTGTGGCCTAGATTTAGGCTAGGGCTAAGGTTAAGATTAACAGTACAATTTGGCTTTATGTCGGGGCTACTATTAGGGTTTAGGCACGGGAATATTTACCCTACCTGCAATTTATCAATAGCCATTTTATTTTAAGTTTACGAGACGTTCCTATTTCCGTGTACTGCCTAGGCTGTCATATCTATCAGCCTTACCGATTAGCCTCTTAGAGTATAATAACCCCGACGCCTGGTGTTATAATTGTGCGCACCTTACCACCCGGTAGCTCTCCATGCCACGGTATCAAATTCATCTTTTTTCACGGATATTCGGCTTTTAAGACACACAATATGCATGTATACTTCGATGTGTTTACTTTGCTGCAACAGTCAACTATTATATTAAGTCATTCTTTATCAGGAGTTAATGCATTGAGTGCATACTGATGGGAAGGCTAGTCCATGAGTATTGTATTATCAACTCTCATTTGCAGACTATTAAAAAAATTTCTGAACATCAGAGGTGTTGGAGTTGCTGTACATATTTCGACTGTCAAAGCATGAGTGTTCATCAGCTGGATATCAGATGGAAAGCCATCACGTTCTCTTGCTTGTTCCCCGGAGAAAGTGCTCTCAAACACCGCCTGCTGGGACACCCCGGAGAGATCGTTTGGGAGCGTCGCAGGGACGTCCTGTGACATTCGAGGTAAGCACTCCATCCTCTTAACCAGCTCCTCCGTACCAGAGTTTAAAATCGTCACCACCGGGGTAAAGGCACAAAAAGTAGGTGAAGGGCCGCCAGAGAACGACCGTGGTTCGTAGCTGTGTGCTAACTTTTCGTCCGCCCATCCGCCTGACCTTGCTCGATGAAATGCAGTCGCGTCTCTCGGTTGATTTTCCCCTAAAATTAAGCGCGATAGGTTCACAAAAAGAACGAATTGCAGCTGTATAAAGCATACAAAAGTGGAGAAGTGAATACATCTGTACCTCTTGGTTTTCTTACATACTGTTTTTGTTGGCCTCGGTGGCGAGCAACCAATGAAGGAACAGACTGGAGTTTTCGTGTGCGACTGCGTAGCGCTGTAACGATGGGAGACACGCACGCAGGCTGATGATCTGAATACCGCATTCTTTACTCTAGACTTCCTAACCTACTGCAGCTGCTAACCTCTCAATAGCATTGGTAAGTTCTATACGGATTAAAATAAGGGAAAGTGGGAATTTAATCTAACTGCTAGTTACTGCATGTTCCACCTAAAGTGTGATCAACCTTGCTTTACCCCTAGACTTGGATAGAACATGGCACGCCATCAATTATGACCAACTAGTCGTCCGGATTTAGTAGCATTCTGGGGTGAATAACTCGGTTTCATACATCGGAGAACGATTGGTGACCCTAGGCCAATCCGTAGACTACGGAAACGAGTCCTACGGTCTGTAAAGGCCGGTAAGGTGCCTGAGTCGTGTCGCCGAGTTCTCATCATCTGTGGTGTTTTAGCATTCGAAGTGAAAAGATGAGTTTCGAAATGCAGTTCAAAAGAAGAAGATGCAATCACTGGACCAAGTAGTTTATTGGCCTGATGTTTCGGCAGTTTTCGAATCTATCCTCAGAGACAGTCGCACATAAGGGCTGTGAAGGCACAAGAAATGCAGTATTTATATGACGCAGTTGCCATGTCAATACATGTGTACTCTACGTGGTAGCTCTCGCGACCATCGCTAAGGGTCGTGCTTGATACGATGCTTGCTAGTCAGTCCGCATCCGAGTCGTTATTGGCCACATTTTGGGTACTGGTGTGATCATTACTTGGCAGTTTGGTTCGTTGTCACTGAAATTATAGGTCACCCGCGTTCTCTCCACTTGACTGATTCCCCTGCCAAGGCCAGGTCTCAGTAGAGGAGATGGAAGCAGGCGGTTACCCCGCTCGTTAATTGACTGTCACCCGGATAAATATGACTAGAGTAGCTCGCGGTTAACGTGATTTATACCTCTTGCGAGAACCCCGGCCCATTTAAACGTAGAAATATGGTGGAGCCCCGTTGACTGAGCCGTCACCAGAGAACTAGTGTCACCCATCCTCACTGTCGCCTTACTAACGACTACGAAAAAACAAAACTGTCCTACCCAATAAGAAATTCATTTTTTTATCAATGCTTGTGCATGCCTATTGTGCCTTCGGAAGTTCCTGCGCTTTAAGCAGTCCAGAAAAGTTTTGCTCATTATCAAAGCGTCTACAGTACCTGCTGACTCGAGGAGGGAAGACTGAGCAGAAGGGAAACATTCCGGTCCAGAGCTCGAGTCCTCAAAGTAGGAGGCATCCGGCAGCAATGCGCAAACTTTCAGAGATTCACATTTCCGTTGGGATTTCTGGGCTTTTCTGCGAGCCAACTTTTTAGTCTGCAAGTAATGTATGAAGGAAATTTTGAATGGATATCTTCCAATGAAAATTATACTGTTAAAGAGTGCAGAGCCGGCTGAGGAAGTGTTTGATTTATAAAACTACTTCCTAGAATGGTTTATACAATGACGGTAGGCTCGTCGAAATTAAAGCGTAAGGGTTACTTCTATGGCCTTACTAGAAAGAAGCATGAACCACCGGCAATACAGGTGGCTCTGCGCCTACCTGCAGGGAAATTTGTTTTAGATGTAAAGATATTTTTAAGGTTATGATGATGGTTAGGTTTAGAGTTGGGTTTAGGGTTTATTTTGTGATAAATGTTAACTGTAGTGTTAGAGTTTTAGGTAGAGTGAGGATTAAGATTGGGGCTACAGTTAAGATTTATGTTTGAGATAGTAGTGGAGCTAAGCCATGGGAAAGTGTATCCGTTGCTGGAATTATGAGCAGTGCCACCTGTTTTATCTGATAGGAACACTGCTACATCCGTGTCCTGTTTAGAAGGCCATATAAGTAATTCCTACCAAATTTGACTTAAAATTTAATCAAGAAGACCTGTGCAAATAGTTGTTGAGGACAGATTGTAACTTTCGTCGTTTACGCTATTTGCCCTGACGAAGTTGTTGATTTAGATAGTTAACGCCAAACGGATAAGTCACACCTCAATGATTGCGTTGCCAAATACAACACAAAGACGAGTTTTTTGAAGGAATTTGGAACAACAGAGTCGAGAACCGGGACTGGGATTATATCCATCCAAGTTTTCGGATTAAATATCGACTCCACCGTCCAAGGCAGCAGAAGTACGGTCACTGCGAGAAAGTATCAGCTATCAAATTGGTGTTTTTGCAACAGGGGCAAAATTGAGTGCAGTTTCCCAAGAGGGTTGCAATTTTTAAACGCGTTTAACTGATGCAGCCGCTAATTTCCTTTTATTCTGTCCTCTATAAGCTTATGCAGAAATACGGTGCGTTCACTTGCCTTCGTACACCTCTCGTTGCGTAATATGGACACAATATAGAGTAGGAGAGTGAAGTCCGGCTTGTGCAAACAAATGTAGCATTCAAACCCTCTTTTCTGCCTGTATGCATCAACCTTCAGCCTTGTTCGTACTTGCATATCGAGCATCTGAATTAACTGTAAATTTCTGGATCGCCCTGGAGATGGTATTCGTGTTGACTGAAAACTGGCAGCAGATAAAGTGCCACCATAAAATTTGCTCCCTTCGGTAAACCGAAATTTTATCAGATTACACGTACTTTTTAAGAAAATGTTTCGTGTTAATAAAGGTAATTATTTTACTGGCATCATCAGAGTAAAAGTAACCTTCCTTACTTACTTTGGCCCGTTGGTTTTGAAACCAAACTTGAACCACGCGTGAGCTTAGTTCCATCTCGGCAGCCAGTGCCTCACGGATCTAATTTTAAAGGTAGAAAAATGAAGCCCTATTATACACAATATAAAAACACAAGCTTCTCTAATGTTTGTAAGATTGGCTTATCTGACCAAAGCCAAACGTTCGAACTAACCTGCAAATAAACTGAGTAGAGAAAAAGCAATTTTTTCAAAATATGATTCGAACAATTTTTTTTGGAATCATCTGTCGCCTTCTGCTTTTGAAGGATCGATCACTAACCTGACATGCAGGTTTAGGCGTCCCGTACCTGTCCGGCGTCAGTGTATGGTGCTCATATATCGATGCATCTTAACCTAGTCTTCAGCTAAGATCCGTCCGGGACTGATCTAATTAATGGCGCCTTCGGATATTCCAAACATTGCACTCACCCTAAACTTGTACCCACTCCATTCGCTCCAACTGACGCCTGCGAATCTTCAATCAGAGGAGGTCCTTAGTTTTCGTGGTCCAATGTAGGACATATATATTCATCGAAGAAATTCAAACCCCAAATCCATGGAAGAAGCAAGATGTTAACCTGGGTGGCTATTGTCGCTCCAGGCAAAAGCGAGGCTTGGAGTTTAAATAGATTTCAGTCAACACTGGACGTACTGTTTCAAGAGTTTTTAGGAAATTTTCCTCAGTATTTGTTTGAATGGCTCAGCTCTGTCTCTAATAAGGTTGAGCTTGTTGAAGGCCACCACAACAGAGGAAAGTGTTGTTGCTAACATGGAAATTCGTTGGGACTTCCAGTGTGTTTGATTAATAATTTACAGCTCGAATGGATAATTTGTGATTCTTAACTATACATAGACTCCTCATCATTCGCTGTTCTACGCTTTCCAAATGCACGGAAAGTGACTCACGCCGTTGACAGATGCATACCATTTAAGTATTATTCGGCAAATTTTAATGTTCTGATTCAATTCGCATTTCGCGACCTAGCAAGCACTTCTTGCGTGTAGTGATAGCGACGGATGGCGGCAAAGAGGAAAATGCTCCTTGACCTAATTGTGAAAAACTCTACCACCTCGGTAGGATTCGAGCCCACAATAACGAGGACAAAACTCGAGTTCAAGCAACGCTCCAACCACCTCGGCCAAGCGGTCCCTTGCCATCTTTGGTCCGAACCCCAATTTTTCACAATTGGGCCAAATTAAATGATAAAACATCAAAAACATCTATTAAAAAGGGGACAAGTGAAGGCCACATATGCGTAAAATAGAAAAGGAGTAAGAAGATCGAAATAATTATGCCCATGAAAATGATGATGATGATGATGATGATGATGATGATGATGATAAATATGTCAAAGAAGCAGAAGAACCTTCGCCGGGATTTGCTTACAAGGCATTTAACCTCTCTAAAAGACATTTAGGGCCTCCAGCCCCAGTGCATCTAGCGTATATTTCAAAAATCAAGGCCCTTGTTTGCAAGCGTTGACTCCATAAGTTGAACCACACTAAGGAAAATGGCTGACAGACATAGCTGGTTAACTTTCTGTCGGCAATAGCGAGCTGAACGACAGGCACAACGGCGTGAGCAACGAACTACATCAGTTTCGTATGGTAAAACTTTTACCGGCATTTTGAAACGACAGATGTTTAATTGGTTTATCACAGCAAGCGCCGTTTCTCATCTTGCCACAGGATCTAGGAGTTAAATTTTCGCAACCGGTAGTCCGAAAACTTGATACAATACCTCTTAATAGTCAGAGATTATACATTTGCATTATAACTTAAGTATGATCGACTTCTGAACTGAACTTAAGTTTTCCTTCTCAGTAACCAGTTCGGACCTGTGGAGCTTTCGAGGATAAGTGCACTGTTGCAGTTTTATTTTCTCAGATTTGTATATGCCAGCTTGTTAATTGTGAAGGACTTAAATCTTCCCATTGAATAACACGACTCCCATCACATAGAAATTTTGCGAGTTACTTAATTCTGAACGTTTATATTTTAACTGAGGCAAATCCTGCTTGGCCAGCCTTACTTCCGGGTGAGGGTAGGGGTAGACTACAAAATGCAGATCGATCGAGAAACTCATCCAGAGAGAGAATCAATAGAATGACTTTAAGTGAGATAGAGTTAAGTAACCAACAGACAGCTGAATTAATAACACTGATGGGCGAGCAAATGTATGTCCAATACTGCTTAAAATTCTACATTATTTACCACAGTCATAAAGACATTTATAGAGTATTCCTGGTTGTTTACATGATCAGTTATCTTATTCAATTAATAGGAGAGCGCAATGTAATGGAACAAACTACATCACTCAGTCAAAACTTCAAACTGTATAACAAGTCAGTATAAACCAACCTTGCGACTAGGCTTTGGACTCAGTTCAAAAATAAGTTTGAACCTGCGACGCTGAGAGGATGTCAGAACCGTTCTTGGGCGTTTTGAGAGCAGACCGCTCGTGGTTGAATCACCTTCTTCCCATTGCGTACTTTCTGATGTCTCACCTAAATTTGGTATAGATTTATTGCCAAAATAGATTAATCCAGTTACTCGCAGTTATGTGTATCGCAGTAAGTAATGTGGCTTTCGGAATTTAGAAGCTGGCTGCAGTCTGCAACGCCCTCCCCGTTTGAAAAAAATTATCTCTCACACAAAAAGGTCAATTTCTCATGGTCTTAGCTTACCGTTATGCTATAATCTTGTTTACTACTGTATTAGATGGAATGCGCCGCCATCTTCTATTATGGAGACAGTCGTTACACTTGGAAGGTTTACGGCACAATAATGACTGCAACTTTTAAATACCCCAACCCCTTGTACAGAAATTACCCGTATCCCCTGCTGTCTCTGGTGATGAATTCAAGCATGAATCCGAAAATTGTGGCAAATAAGCCCTTTGTTCCAACGATCTGATCTATTTCTTCTGATTACAAGATTGTTTTAGAGAGGATGTAGCAACAATAAAAGAAATGCTAAACGGTCGCTAACCTTTTGGTTGCAAATTTATGAAGCTAATTCTCCTTTGACGCTGTAGGAATGGAATAGTCTTCAGATATCACTTGTTCAACGAAGTAATTTATGAGGATCTGGAATGTATGTGAGTCTATAGTTAAGCACTCTCTCTGCGCGCTCATTAGATAAGGCGAACCGGAGAATGTTCTTGCTTGAACTTCTAAGGGCCTAGGCCCATGAGCCGTTCCACGGTACTCAACAAATTTCGGCTGCAATCATCATACTACCCGGCTTTGGGCAGATGGCCTATCAGCGTTTCAAGTAGCTTTTATTGGTATGGCCTGTAAATAGATAACAAATGAACATTTATCAAACAAGTTGACAGCAAACCGGCTGCCTCTTTTGGTGATTCAGGGACCTTGGACAGTTATATCCCTAATCCTCCTTGAATACCGTACGCACAGTTTGGAGTTGACTGACCGATGTGAATCCATATTACAGTCGTCCCCGGAGGACGTTTTGAGGAGAATGGCCTAACCGACAAAGACCAGGGAAACTGGAATGAACTCTGCGGATCGAGTAGTCATAATTAGCCAACCATACCCGGATCAAGGTTTGCAATGGGACAAGTATTTTCCGTAATGCAATCGTTTAGTGTCCTCCTACCATAGTTTGCTTAAAGACAGTTTACTCTAACCACCCAAGGGGCCTACTTTTTTCAGAAGTCCTGTCGGATGTTGTAGGCTTCATCGAGTCTCCCTCAGTTGATCCGGGAGTTGGGACTTGGAAACCGTATTGTTCGTGCTTCTCGGACTTTGTGTGAGGACTGAAACCTGGAGATTGCTGAGTTAGGAAATTCCTGTCTTGCGGGCACTGGCCTACACGTTCTTCCATCCGGCGAGGAGAAGGGGGAGCCAGGGGGACCATCACGCGGTCGCTTTTCGAGTTCGATGTCGAGGCCTCGGCACTGTGTGTGAGACAAGTGGCAAGGCCTCCATGGAGGGAGAATACCTCCCCACAACGGAGACGTCTTTTGCAGATGCTGCAGCTGAGGCAGTCCACATGGCAGGAACGGAGACTGCCTTCGTCCGGAGGGGTTCCGCGTTGAATGAAACTTTTCGCTCGGTAGACATAGTCAGTCGGGTCGAGGGGTAGATCACAGAGGAAGCAGTGGGGACGAAATAGCCTGCAGAGAGACATGAAAAACATCACAGGGTACTGCAGCCAGTAAGCGTTCAAATTTAGCGTCAGACATTCGCAGGAACGATGGACTAGAAATAACAGAGCTTTAGGCTATTGGGCTGGAAAGAAGAGTCACTGTGAGCGGAAAGTTGTGCTACTAGGAAAGTTTCAAGCGGTCTCTTAACGGCATTTTTTATATTTATATACGCACATGTTAAAGACTCGTATTCAGTAGGCAAAACCAGCGGTCTTAGACACATTTTTATTGGCTGGTCAGTCAACATATAATTTTACCAGAGAGACCGGCCAAAATTGCATCCGGTACTTCCATAGGAGATGAATTTTAAGATTAAATGTGAATTTACAGTCATAAAACTTGGTGACAATTATTCAGCATAATGCCCTTACACCTCAAGATGACAAATGACCTCAGTTCATTTCTTATTCAGCCTTATTATTTATTGAGACAGGCTCAAAACTTGTTCTCTAGGCGCAAAATAAACAGGATAAAAAAGGTGATGTGGTTGCTCCATTTACTGACTGAGTAGACGAGGCTATTCGAGCACTCACCAATTATTACCTCTCATTTAGTTTACGTTATTTTTTCAAGAGACTAAGAAAAACAGAGCTTTTGCAGTTGAAAGGCCTTTTCTATGCTAAAGCACTTACGCATTACCACATTCTCTCTAGCGATGGGAAACTTCTATGATTATCCCCCCCCCATTTGTTATTAACTATGAATAAATTGAGTATTCTCTCTTCCGTGCAGTTGACATCCGTCAGACATCAAGTGTTGTTATTTCTGTGAATACTGTGAGCAGAATTAGTCTCTAGCTGGAATGGTGCAGTCGTATTTTAATCCATTCGCTTTTGCAAAGCACTACGTTCGTTAACCCTTTGAGTTCGTCCAAGGCTATTACCGGCGCGTGAAATGAATTTCAGTAAGAAACACTCGGCAGCTTCAAACTTCCGCTCCCCGACTCCCACAGTGGTGTCTGGTAAGAGGGAAAATACGAGTGGATTCCAAGCCCAAAATTATACTGTTTTCCGTTTTCCACCCGCATTACCACATTCGTCACAACATGCTAGTTTCCAAAAATATTATCACACAGTCCGTGGTTTTCAGTAGACTACAGAGGAACTTAAAACTCTGCTGGCAGGTCACACTAAACCACTACTGCATATAATTAAGTCCACAAGTTTTTGGATATATGCCACTTCCAGCTACCTCCTTTGATTTCTTTGCCTCTTTGGAAGTTACAACCAGCCGGGAGTGGGTTTGCGACCACCAGACCTCTTGTGTTTGAATACCAATACCCGCCTGACTCCTGCAGGCTAAGCAGTTTAATAGCAGAGTCTAGTGGCATGCTCATCGGTAGAAGAGCGACACTAAAGGTTGGCGCCTCGAAAGATTTCATCCTGTGGATGATGAAAGCTACTGCTACAATGGTGAAGAATCGCATACACCAAAGTAAATGATTAAGGACTGTTCCCCGCCGGCATCTCGCTCCTCGATGTCCCCCTCTCGCCTTCTCTTCTTGACTCAGTGGGGCTCCTCCTTGAGAGGGTCATTCTCCTCTACCAAGAACTTAGCCCCTCCCCCTCTTTCTGATTGGACACTGCAGCGCGTACGTGTAAACTAATCGCACAGAGTCATTCACGTTTCCTGTTCCGCCACCCTCGGCTTTTCCCTGTTGATATCTGACTGTGCTCGTAGCTCCCCCGCCCCTTACCGGGTACTTCTGAAATTGGCGTCTTTAATCCCATTAAGTGACCCTCTAGAGGACTCACCCTGGATGACCGGACACCGCGGGGGAGGTCTGAATATGCCTTCTGTGTGTGTTTGCCTTTGTCTGTTGCAGGGGTCGTAGTTTGACATGTTCTCGGCGAAGGAAAACTGACCGGGGGGGGGGGGGGTTGAAAATAATTAGAGTATCATTTTTCAAATGGGCCCTAGTACGATAAATTGGTTCAAGTTTCGTCAATTTTTTCCAACTTTTTAAAAATATTTGCCTGCACTTTCTAAATTTCATCAAAGGGAGGGAGTATGTAGACGTCTTAAA
>JAYGXS010000001.1:68255219-68306671 GCA_036362985.1 Ligula intestinalis | reverse complement strand
GCAAGGCTCACATCAGTTAGTTGGCCGCAACTAAAACGTCAAGTCCAAAACCTGGGTAGAGGTTAATGAAACACTGTGCTGCCAGCCGTTCGATAGGGGGCGAGCATACTGAAACGGGTGCACATATGTCCTCAGGGAAACCAAATCCTCCTTTTATTACCATGCTAGATTTCAGTACTCCTGAGGCAACTTCAATATTTGGCAATGAAACGCAGCAACCATTGGAACGCTGGTTTGTAAGTGTGGTGACCCACTCCACGCAGGCAAACGTGTCAAGGCACACAACTGCCAATGAGTACACATGCACCGGCCACCTGCGCCCGTCCGTCTAGCCAATCCATCTAGCTAATCACCTCTCAAGACTGACTCACACAAAGGCCGCTCCAGACGCTGTGGCGGTTTCCGCGGTCCACTCACTATAGACGTGGTTCGCTGACCGGTGATTGCCCGCTCGTCTGACAGTCAAATTTATCTGATCTATTCTCAATTCCTTCTGTGCAGCACAAACTCTTCCCTGCCATTTTGACCTTTTATGACTTTTCTTCTTTTAGGAAACCAGGCCTGAAGATCACAATTACAAGGGTTTAGCATACGTGACCCTCTGTGATATAAAAACTGGAAAAATTATAACAAAAAGCGAAGATATATGTACTGGACTGAGATCACCTACGCTCACTGTGCATGTTAAAACGGGGAACGATTTTCAGCTTTTTGGCTGCAATGAAGCATTGGCTTGCATGGTAATAGGCTCAGTAGTCGCCGGTTACTAAGCCCACGGTTAATAAGCCCAGCCGCTTATTAAGCCGAATTTGGTCTGGGCCCGAGGTGGGCTTAATAACCGGCGACTACTGTAATACTCTTGCGTCAATAGAAACATAACAAATTTACTTGTATGCTACTTGAATAACTGATGGTCTTTATAAGTGTTTAAGCGTTTTTCAACTAGAAATATAAATTCAAAAGAAAAATTGGCGAACCTGCGTTCACATTCGATAAATTCCCTTCAGACCTCTACATTTATACCGATATGCGGGTTCGCAGAGAAAATTGTGTGGTTGTCAGAGTCGAGGAGGAAAAAAATTGCAGTCCGTACTTTGATCAGCGCCAGACGTAGTGGCCGCCGGAAGAGGTAATTAGCTGCGGGTGCCTAAATTGCCAACCTTCAGCCATGATAACTGCGAAAAGGATCTGCTCGAACGATAGCACTGAAGAAAGGCTCAAGATTGTAAAAAAGCGTTGTTGGACAACATGGCTATCAAAATCAATTTATCGCTAAGAACACGGCCGAAAGACCACCAAAGCCCCCGGTGCTAACAACAGAGAGGATACAACTTTTCATCGGGGTTCAATTTCAAGGGGACACATCAAACTAAATTCCAAAAAGGCATCTTATTCCAGCTGTATCGAACACTTTTCCAGCAGCCTACGCCCAGGTACCATTCTAGAGTACTCCCATCCTTTACGGAGAGAACAAGAACAAACTGCCAGCCCAAACCACCTCTATGTGCACTTATTCATTTAGCTGCTGCTATGGGGCAGAACATATTGGTCGCAAGCGTCAGCATTCTTCTAAACGAATAGGAGACCACCTTCCAACATGGCTAGAAAAGGGGCCAAATAAAGAACATAAGCAGGTCCATTCTTGCGTACATGGCAGTCTTAGATCATCGCGTAAGTGACAGAGATGGTTTTTGAATGATTTACAAGGTTCCCTCAAACTGTTCAAAATTCATTTGATATCGTCTGTCACCTACGGCAGACGTGGTTGTAATCAGGTTACGCAAGCCGGCCCAGTGTGCCCAAAGAACTTCATAAGGGTGCCGCAGTTTCCATGATTGAAATTCGCCAATTTAACTACCCACAGCTAATTATCTTTCCCGGCGGCCAGGACCCTTGACGCTGATAGAAGTGCCGACCCCAAATTTGCTGCCCTTCCGACCCTGACAACTGCAGGATTCTTTCTGCCAACCAGCATATTTTAGTTAGTGGCATAACGATCTGCATGTTAAGGTAGTTTTACTTTTAGAGATGGATTATCAAGTAATGAAAGTTTAATTGGGGAACTTGAAGATTGCGCATAGAGCAGAATTTATTGGAACCATAAATATTGCGAGTGCTCATCAGCTGCGCCCTCTCACTGCATAAAATGGGTAACGAATGAAGTCGTACAGAAGAGGTCATAGAAACAGGTCAGGAAGTTCAATTAGTAAATTCGACTAATTAGTCTAATTAGTAATAATTAGTAATAATTAGTAATAATTCGACTAATTAGTCTAATTAGTCTAATTAGTAACGTGAGCAAGTGAAACACTGTGGAAAGCGAGGTAGGGGAAATACATTCAAGCAGAAATGCGGGCAGGGGGAAGTGCGAATCAGGGAGCCGGATGTCACCAGGGTAAATCTAGATTCAAAACATGCTCCACCTCTTTACATTGGTTGGGTTTTTCACTTTATGCAGTGAGAGGACGCAGCTGATGAGCACTCGCAAAATTTATGGTTCGAATAAATTCTGCTGTATACGCATTCTTCAAATTTGAACCTGAGAAACGATGCTTTAAATTGAGCAGGTTTGGTCGGGGTTTGGAGTCTGGTTGTCGGACAGCGGTATATAAACGACCAATGGCCGTTACATTACCTTATTACTACCGGCTTCACTACTCAACTTGTTGTAATGTTCAAAACATACCGGTATAGGTGGGTGAAATTTTAAAAAAATAGAGCTTGCAAACATTTGAAGCCTACCGGTCCGCAGAAAATTCTCTGCAGTTTTTTTGTCAATATGACACACTAGCCAGTATAAATCCGTAGCATATCCCTTCAACCATCCAGTTTGACAATGCCCGCCACATGCTTCCCGGAAGGCTTAAAGTAAGCGTGGCGATTTGCGCATGAATTAGTTCTAAGTCATAGTGGACTTGTAATGTACCTACCGCACTCTCTGTTCCCTCAACTTCCCGTGCCCAATTTCAAATCAGGGTCCGAAAGACTGGAAGTGGGGTTGGACTCAAATTGTGGGCATGGCGAAAATCGCACCTAAGCGTACCACCATGCTCCCTGATCCACAGTGAATACTTGGCCTGGATTTTCACGTAATAGCAAGAGGATAGGGGGCAGCGACATGGACCCTAGTTCGCCTGTGTATCACTTACCTGCATGGTCACGGCCTACACTTGGCTAGGATTTGCACGACAACAAGAGGGCAGGGACAGCGGCTCGTACCATAGCTCTCACTGCACGGACTGCGTGCAACTAGACCCTATAATCTCTGGCATAAGAAGGAAGAGACTTGTATTTTTGCGTTTTAAGTGCATTCCTGTTTCAAAGAAAATGAAGGCATTCTTATGGTACTGAGCTTGCGGCTTCGAACAAAAGGCCACCTTCAGAGACAATGACTGCGCAGCAAGCATTGACATGCTCTTTGTAGTTCAGCTACGAGAAAAAAATGGGGAGGGGTCGCATTCGTGGTAGGTTGAGTCCACGCCCGTGTCGTCTCATGTCGTCGTCACGGTGTGCGTCGTTGGCAGGAGACCGAGCCGCGCCATTTAACCGCACGAACGACAGCTCAGACAAACTTTAAAAAATGCCGGGGCTCGCATCTTCGCTTCCATTCGAAGTCCTTCTTGTTTAGAATTTAGAATTTTCCTTGATAAGAAACGGGCGTAGGAACCCTGACCCTAGGAGCCAAGTCCTCTCTGGTCTTAACCTTAAACCAAAGTTTTACCCTCACCAAAAAACCAACTTTACCCTTAATCCTAACCTCAGCCCCAAATGCAAATCTCATCTTGATACAAAGTTTCAGTCCCAACCTCAAATTTAGTCCTACACCCGAATTTGGCGCAAGGCCACCTGTTTTACGGGGCAGGGTCCCTTTCCTGTGTCTTTAAGTCTCACGCAAAGAAAACATAACTTACCGCGTGCATTACCTATATCAGCGCATTTATGTTGTACTAGATGCGCAAAAGCTACTTATACAGTATTCGCTGGCTATTAGGCCCACCTCGGACCCAGACCAAATTTAGCTTAATACGCGGCTGGGCCTATTAACTGTGGGCTTAATGCAGCAGTCGCCGGTTATTAAGTCCACATCGGGCCCAGACCAAATTGAGCTTAATAAGCGGCGGGCTTATTAACCGTGGGCTTAATAGCCGGTGACTTCTGTACAAGCAAATGGAATAGCCGATTTCCTTAATGATTTCAAACTTGACGTTTTGGAAGCACGTAAAGTAAGTTAGTTGCCAGTTCTAGTCTTTGTGTTGACACGGCCGTCAGTAACCTGCTGATTCACACGGAATTTAAGAACCGGAGATGACGAATTAATTGCATAAGAAGCACACAGCAATAATTGGGAGCAAGTGTCCTCTATGTGCGCGGGTGATTAGGCAGTCATTCAGTTGTTGAGTTGTTCATTTTGGACTTGTGTGATTGCCTACCACCTCTCGCTGTCTTTGTTTCAATCGACCACCATCAGAAATCAACCAAACGCAAAAAGAGCGATGATCCTGCATGGAAATGACAACATCAATACGTAAACTTATTTCATCTTAACCACAAAGGATGTGATCGATTACCTTGTGAGCTGAAATAAAAAGACTTTTGAACTCCTTTCAACTGGCGTTTACAATCGTTTGCGTCGACCACACCTCCCTGCTCATCAGCGCACCGTAGCAAATGTACTCAAAGAAGGCCTTGGGATGCCCCCAGACATTGTTAGATGCACAAGGGTGACTTGTCACACCCATATTTGGCAAATTCTTGCAGTAATCACACCCTCGACCAGGGTAGCACCTGTTGGGAGTGCGACGTCGCGCCATCCCTGACGTCTTTTTTTTCAAGAAGTCGATGCAGGAGATGACACGAAGCAAACTCGACATTCCGCATTCCATAGCATGTGAGACACCTTGCGGACGGAAGCCTCCTACCTAGCCAACCAGCGTGTAGTCTTTTTGTCTTGGCATTAAGTTCACTCAAACCTCGTTGCTTTAGTAATGGCACCTTTAAGAGGCAGTGGGTTAGCTAAAAGTTGTTGAACTTTATTACAGCTATTCTTCCGTTGAAGCTTTCAACTTATGCCCAAAAAACGGCAGACAAGTGGCCACAGTCCAACTGCAGAAACGTATAGCATTAATTGTATAAAAGGACAGGAAAACTGAGTATATTTTTCAAATTTCAAAGTATTTAATAATTACTAAGGATCCCTGAAACAGCCGCCAACCCTGAACAGTACCTCAGACCAGGAACCATCCACAATACAGGTGGCTGTACGTCAAATCCCGGGGAATAGGGTTTAATTTTAAGATTGGAGTAAGCGTTAAGTTTCGCATTAGGTTAGGGTTAATGTTACATATGCGGTTGAGATTGACTACGGTTTAGTTTTCTGTTAGCATTGGTACTAGGATTAGGACACGGGATTATTCACCCTTCCTGAAATTGTGCGTAAGGTTACCTTTATTACTTGGACCGGGCGTTTCTATCCGCGGGTTGTTGGCCAGAAACCTTGCAGAACAAGTTCATGCATTAGCTTCCTTACGGTAACATCACGAAGGCTGATACAGACATTTCCGGTTTATTTGGCGTTATCAGTCCGCCATAGCCCAAACTAGAGGTGCTAGCCGCAATTGAAGTTCGACAGACACGATCGTAAACAAACCAGCACTGGTCGTCAGTGCATTTTGTCGGTAAAATCTCGCCATGCATAATTATCTGTCACTGTGCAACAGTTTGCGAGGACGCAAAAGCCAGGACTCCAAGGCATAGCAGTGTCACCCAGCATACCTGCAGTAAGCACAGATCGATAACTGCAACGCCCTGGTGAAAGAGCTGCACTTATTTACTGCTGAACCGTAAGACCACTTCGTAGTGCAAAAGCCAACGACAGTAGGCAAGATACATACGCGGGAATTTATAAAAAAACAATTGAGTCTTGTTCTGTTTGTGTAAGATGCTCCGTACTGAGAAGATAAATGAGTAGGAAACACACTGTTTACATGCTTGGGTAGCGTTTTTTCAGACAATTACCCTCCATTTGGTAAGCCTGGCCTAGCATGCAATCAACAGAACTGACAAGGGAAATAAAACATTGAGTCCTGACTTCCAGGTGCAACTTGACTGCTAAACAAGGAGTTTGCGCCAATCTATCTCAGGCAATTTGCCACAGAGCTCTGCAAGAACACTCGAAAGGATATCTATCAAGTCTTGTAAAATGTTTTTTTAAGGGAAAAACAATACTTTTGCTGAAAATTTCATACCTAAACGACCTATTCCAAGAGTTGACTCTGGTCAGTGGGTATGGCCCCGATCTGGCAGACATAGTTTGATGAAGATTTGCATAACGGAACCGACAGTCATCGGGGAAATTATCGCTTTCAAAGTGAAAAAGATGCACACCGTCATTCTAGTGGTTTTTATTATGATCAAGATATAAACTTGCGATTAAGGCGTTTGGCACGGTATCGAAAGCTGTCAAGCAGATACCTTCACTGTGAAGCTGGTTTATACTAAATTAGCAAAATAAATGTTTGGTAACCTGGTAGCGGGCCTGCACAAAGAAAAAATGCTCTAGTCCTTCTCCTTCTTCATAGTTCCCTGCATGGGTCATTATCTAAACTAACTGGCAGGCTGTGTCCTTAGTTAGTAAAATTCCACAATATAATAGCTGCAGTTCGTATGTTCTGGCGTTAAATTTTTAATTAGGGAGGTGTCAGGATTAAAAAAAGCATAACTCTAACGGCCGATTTGAAATAAACCCCCACTGCCGCGAAGTAGAAACCATACACTAAAAGGCGATTACGATGTTTCGATTTCAAACCGCTCAACCGTTACAATAAGACTTTCCTGATAGACTGCGATTTAGTCAAAGGTCAGAACTTTCCGGTGACCATGCAATGCATGAGTTGTCGCCAATTTCATAATAGGTACGCCGAACACAGCTGGAGAAGCGAACATACGATGCTTATGTAGACTTTCTTATTTTCACACCAATGAGAGGACGGAAGTTATGACAGTCAGTAGTTTATTCGAACTGTTTGCATGCCCAAATTGACAATTAAACAGTTGTTCGATTTGTACTCATGTTAATTAGCGGGTACAGCGTTTTGTTTTCTCCTACCCTCACACCAAAGCATCTCATTTTGAACTCCTTCTTGTCGAGATTGCCTTTACAACTCTTATCTTTTGGGGATAACATCAGAATTATTATTATTATCCTCGAGTGTGTTGTATCTCGTCCGCAGCACCTTAAATCCGCAACTACATCCGGAATTTGTAAATGACTGCGGAGGATGGGTGAAATACGATGCATGGAAATAGTTCATCCTGTTATAGGCAACCTCATGAAGTAATTTTTCTTTTTCACGAGCAGCTTTACAATCCAACGATGAATAGCAGTATGAAATTTCCCAGTCCACTATATCCACGTTGGCATCCAGACTATAGCGTAGCGTGATGATAAGGTTAGTACCCTGCCTTAACTTGAAATTTTACTGCGATTTTAGTGAAGAAAGGAAAATTTGGGGGGTTATGGTTCTTGCAAGAAGCGCGTTAAGCTTTGCTAAAACTCTGGGGCCACGACCTTGAACACGCGAGGAGTTTGGGGAAAGGCGCGAAAAACCTTGTATGCACTTTGCAGTTTTGGGGGTATCTGTTTTACTGTTCGAGCATTAGTGAATGGAACCGAGTGAAAATAGGAACGGCTTTAGTATTTGTCTGAGTCCCTTCCGCACTTTGCCAGTCAGGCGGAATCAGAATAATGGTCTTCATGCTCCTACTCCAGTTGAGCACCACATCGGCGTCGAATGCAGCCAGACAGGAGGGTGTGTGTGTGCGTATGAAGCCCTTCATCAAAAGTACTCGGACCCCACGTAGCAACGCCAAAATGAGTGCACTTAAAGTACGATACACCCTACGTCACTTTAAGCAAAATAAATATCCCTGAAGTCTCCGCATGTCGGTACACTTGTTTCCTCCTTTGGAAAACCCAAAAGAAAAACCACTGTGAGACAGGACGATCTAACGTACGAATACCATGGAAGGAGATCGCAAGGGCATCTTACAGAGTTGCACCATGATAATAGTGATCAGTTAAAACCTGAGGAAAAATGTGTCCCCGTCCCTGCACCTATAAAAGTCCGGCCTCAGGAACGGTAATATCGCATGCGAAAGCGCACAATCACTTCACACTGCTGTCATAATAGCTGACTCACCCTGCCTCTCCCTCATGCATGCACCTGCGGTAAGTCACCTCAGTGCCCGTTTCCCCAGGATGTTTCGGCAGTTAGCATTCCTCTCTCTCTCCCTTTGCCTTGCATTTCTACCACTTTTGATCCTTCTGCCCTCTTAATCTACTGTAGCGGTTTTGTAAAAAACTTCTACCGTCTTAATTCATTCAACTGTCGCATCTAAAGAGCTCTTCAGTGCGCCCCACATGATGGTCGTGAAGGGAAGGTGGCTTGCGCTCTCTCTACAACACTTCCTCTTCTCTACCCATTCCTGCCCGGCGTCATGAGAGGATCAAGTAGACCAAAGGTGGGGTCGGGCGCAAGCACCTGACACGGCAAAATTCGCACCTAAGTGTACCGCCACGGTCCTTGATCCACAACAGAGCCCAGATAAGGGTTTCAACACGACAGCAAAAGGATGGTCAGAGTGATATAGATCCTAGCACACACAGCGTAGTCCTCCGTGGCACACGTCCCGTTACACTACATTAAGCCAGGATTTTTAACAACATTAAAGAGGCAGCAGGCGGACCCAAACTCTCACATTTGGGGTCAGCGGTCCATTGCATCCATCATACATTATCTGATAATAGCCTACATTTGATCCGAATTGGCTTATAGCATTATGGGTGTGGCCCAGATCTCGCATGTAGCCAAGAAGCCACATAGAGAGGAGCCAACGAACACACCTCTCACGTAAGTCAGAGGTGGTGCTTGGGATTCAATTCATGCACCAGTGTAGGTACTCACCGCTGAACAAGTGCACAAGTACACTGGTCTTTTGAATGAGACCTTTCGCAGATATGGAGCCAAATGAAAAAGAATTAAAAGGTTGTTTTTTTTATTTATTTTGCTAAGAAAGTTCTCATCCCATAGGCAGGAGGCTTTGCGCTTAAGGTTTCGGCAAAATTTTTCAATTTGGCTAAGGTCGGGAACCTTTTTTGTCTCAGCCAAAAAAGCGAATATTTGGAAATATGCTTCAGTGAGAGCCATATAACGAATTCCAATTTTATCTGAAATAGCCAGATGTGTGATTGGTCGAGGTTAAATTAATTTCGCAACGCGTCTCGGCGATGGCAAGTCATTGGAGGAACCAAAATCACAAAATCTGAAGTTTTAATTCCACTTTTATTTGAGAGAGCCAGATGCAATCATCGAAAGAGCCAAACCTGGCTCGCGAGCCATACGTTTCCGACCCTCGCTCTAGTCTCTCCGTTGAAACCAGGTGCTTTTAGGGGGATTTACTTCAGGAAAGCCTTAAGTCACGCCACGTAATTTCACAACTCTGAATATTTATTTTGCGAAGGAAAACATGTACTGATTAACATATCTTGCAGTTCATTAATGAACTGATATTGTTTAAGTTCAGCGATGATACCCATGTAAGCATTAAGGAAGTCAAGTTAAGCTAACGAACGTTTTCGATTAATTCATCATCAGGCAATACAGTAATATAAGGGAAGAAAGAATGAACTTCAGCAGCTACGTACAGACTGTGAATCAAAGACGTATGGAAGTAAAACGGACAAAACTCATCCGCAGTATCAATCCGACGAAGGCTTAATCCTCATTCCCAAGTGATCCGGAGCGGTGCGTACATAATTTTACCAACATGACGCTTGACAAACACCTGCTTGAAATACTATCCCTAGGCCACAAATTTTGTTTTCCTAATTGAAGGCCGAACAGATTAAGGGCAGAAGTGCAATTCGAAAATATTTTGAGTCAGACACATGACTTAGTACCTACAATGACAGAGGACGCAGAGTATTTCATATCTACACTCGTTAACTGTTGCTATCAATATACTAGAACTAAACCTTTAAGTATTGGACACATCACGAAAGAGCATTTGGAGAAGCTCAAAGTTTTGCGCCAAAATACTGATATATTCATAACCCAACCGGACAAAGGTTCTGGTCTCGTTCTTATGAGAAAAAGTATTTACGTCTCAAAGATTGAATCAATCCTGGCTGACGAAATTAAGTTCAAAAGGGAAAAACAGAATAAGGATCAAACGGAGAACATAGAAACTTAACTCACTACTTGTCTTCGGAAACTGAAAGACCGAGGTTTTCTTAGGGAACAAGAGTTAGAAGCGTTGAAACCCACAGGCACAGCTCCCCCAAGGCTTTATGGTTTGCCAAAGATTCACAAACCAGACGTTCCAATACGGTCAATAATGGATATGTGCAACTCACCCTATCATGCAATTGCAAAGTGGCTGGCAGAAAAGTTGAAACCGATTCGGCACCAAATAGCACCGCATAGCCTACGGGACACGTTTGGATTCGTCGAATCCATAAGAAACACTAATATCAACGGTAAAACGATGTTAGCCCTAGATGTCGCGTCACTGTTCACCAACATTCCCCTCACAGAAACCATAGAATTTTTGTGTGATGAGATTGTTAAAAAAGAGTTCCCAATCGGCACGCCGATCGGAGACATGAAGCAATTACTCTTAAGCTGCACTTTAAACGTGCAATTCAGCTTTAATGGCCAATTTTACCGCCAAATCGATGGGGTAGCGATGGGATCACCACTTGGACCACTTTTAGCGGATACTTTCATGGTAAAAATGGAGAGCAACAAACTTTCTCCTATTATAAAAGACCTTCCAGCCTATGCTCGCTATGTGGATGATATATTTATAATAGCAGACAGAAGACTTGAGCTTGACACATTCTTAGATAAAGTGAATCGGGTGCACTCAGCGTTAACCTTCACTTTGGAAAAAGAGGACAGACAGTGCCTTCCCTTTCTGGACGTCCTCCTTAGTAGAAGATCTGATGGATAAATAATAACAAGTATATTTCGTAAGAAGACCTGGACAGGGTAATACACTAACTTCTACAGTTTTGTGCCACTAAGTCAGAAACGAGGCCTAGTCCGCTGCCTCACGAACCGAGCTAGGAGAATATGTTCTCCAGAGACACTGGAGGACGAACTCGCACTACTTAAGAATACCTTACAAGAAAATGGGTTCCCCGATAAGTTCATCGATAAGTTTATGGAGGAACGTCCACCAAGACCGGAGGTACTGACGGCTGAGAAGAAAACCGTATTTCTGACATTGCCTTTTCAAGGTGATCCAGCAAGCGAACTTCTACAGCTTCGTCTGAACGCTGCAATCGCGCGTACATATCCAGCAGCAAGGTTAAGATTATTATTCTCAAGCACTCCACTTCTTCGCCTTGAAGGTAAGGACAGACTGCCTTTCCAGACCACATCAATGTGTAGCTACAACTTTACATGCTCCTGTGGGGCAAGTTACATTGGTCGAACGATTAGACGTCTATCCAAGCGCATGCGAGAGCATCACCCTGCGTGGCTAAACAGAAGCGAAACTAAGTCGATATCAAGCGCAATTCTGGTTCACTTGGTAGACAGCGGTCATCGGGTAGACGTCAACCAAGCATTTAGAGTCATCTATAAAGTTCCGGCTAAACACTCTAAGTTCCTGCGTCAGCAGATACTTGCGACGGCAGAAGCAGTCGCCATTCGCCTCACAAACCCAATTTTATGTGCGCAGAAAGCATTTGTAGCGGCCCTAAGGCTCCCATGGCCAAAAGCCTTTTCAACATCCACCCTCATGCCTCTTACTACGTCGCGAAACAATTATGAGACAGCGGCATCAAACATCCAAAGGCCACCGACACAGTCTCGAGACGTTGACACCTTGCGTCCTCACACAACCCAACAAAAACCGAGACGAGGACCACGGGATGACATAAACTAATTATCTGACTCCTTTCCCCTTCCCCTCTCCCCCCTCCCCCCTTTCTCTGTCCCCAATTAAGACTAGAATCTGATCCCCTTGATCCCCCCTTGATCCTTTTACACCTCTCTTCCCTTCTCTCCCCCTTATTACTACTGATTGGTTTGCCTAAAATTTTCGTTAACTCTACCCTCCCTTATATTACTGTATTGCCTGATGATGAATCAATCGAAAACGTTCGTTCGCGTAACTTGACTTCCTTAATGAAATGATACTGCGTGAAGAAGAAGAAGACGCTTGCCTGACGACTTCCTTCTAGTGACATCGTATTCTAAGCCATGCTTTGCTTTTACGCCTGTGGGGCATGACCCGAGTGTCTAGCTTTCTTGCCTATCGGTCCGTGCGCGCTAGACGGTCAAATCTCCGACCAAGGTCACGGGCCTGTCTGGCCAACTGGCCAACCACTTCTCTAGGCGAAGTCACAAACGAACCATAAGGTGGCCACTGCTAATCCTCAGACACTCCCAGAACCGACGATCTACTACTCGGTTGCAGACCTCCAGACCTGGCCACTACACCGACCGGAATGCAAGTCTGGGCTCCGGCCCACTCATGGCTGGAGTGCACTCGTCTGGGAGTCACTTACTCATTTCTTATATTCTACAAATATCAACACTTCAATAAATTATCCGCAACCATTACCTCCTGAAGACCAGCTTCCGTGTGCATAGAAAATCTTTTATGTACAAGGAAGGCGTATGAAGTGCAGTTCCTGAAACTGTATGCCTGGAATGTGTAATTGGCTAGGAGGGCTAATTTGTACAAAATGCATATCTCTTAACAGCATTTGTCGACTGCATAAAATAAGAACGATAAAGGTTGGATATCAGGAGGACGCTGATAGTGCAGATGTTCATTCAATCCGATCGGGTTTGCGAACGAGTAATCCGCACAACTCGCTATGTTTTCGCTAAGTATGCATTCCTCGGGGATGGGGACCAGTACAAAACCCTGTGGGGAGGGCGCCATTACAGTACATGGCTAATGCACTGATGACTGACTGTCCCCTGTAATGGTTGATACGTTTCAAGTGCTGTAGGTTTTGTTTCAAGGAATTTTTTCGAGTCTTCAGTTTCAGGCAGCAGTTCAATTGAACGTATAAAAACCCAGAAGCCTCGATCAACATTTTACATCTCACTCGTTCGAGTATTTGGCCGTATTGAAGTCTTGGGGTTTCTGCTGGGGAATCGACTCCTACCGAGTGTTGTAGCATTGCGAAGACGATTGAAGTCATTCAAGACTTCCAAAACCACAGGTACAAGAATGGAGAAGAATATGCGAGTCCCAGTTTCTTGATTCAAAGCAGGTGAAAGTGCGATTGCTGCAATAGTAGGTTTATTTGCCAGAGCTTTTGGACTGGTACGGGAGTCCATTATAAGAAACTGTATGAGTGCAACAAAAAGAAGCAAGCACTTTTGTAGTCAAACGATAAGAGAGGGTGGAAAAGGGATAGTAGCTGTAATTGGGCCAAGCTCTCGAATGCCTCACGGTGTGGTGACGACATGCTTTCTTGGTTGGAAAGTGGGCCGTGTCAACTGGCTGCATGGACGGAAAGCACGATGTACGGGGGAGAGTAGATTAACGTGACTGTTGATAGAGTTGGTGTCAGACACCCAGACCTCCAGCGTCTTGTTCTCGTTTGCTCCAGTATCTGCTTTCTTGCAGCGTCGAAGTCATGGCCTTCCTCCAGAGTACAGGTGGCGACCTCAGACAGTGAGTCACCTCTCCGAACGGCCCCTATCTGCTCGAGTATTCGCGAGCCAAGTTGACGTCCTGGGTGACCTGGACGTTAGCTGGGGTCGTCACGCCATAGAATTCGAAAACCAATCCCCCGGATTGCTTATTTGTGTTCAGTCAGTCGTGCCTCTGCATTATTTATGTGTAGATGGTAGCTGTCGATTGATGGACGATAACCACAACTAGCTATGCAGCAATGCGTTATTTTGGCTCTTACGCATCCTGCTCAACTTTGAATGTTTTAATAATCTCATTGGTTTGTGAGATACGATGTGGTCCGGCCAGGTAATAGGCGATTGAACGTATTCCAACATTTATAAGCTAATGAATATGATAAGGCGTGGAAGGCCAGAGTGTTATTAATGAGTAAATAAGGTAAGAAGGAGTAGAATATGAGTAATTAGTAAGGGACTCCCAGACCAGTGCAGTCCAGCCATGAATGGGCCAGAGTCCAGAGACGCAGTCCGGCAAGTAGATAACCGAATCCGGACAACTACAACCGAACAGTAGATCGTCGGTTCCGGGAGTGACTGAGCGTAAACAACTCCCCTACAGTAAGCTCCTAACCTTGAGAAGGCCAGACAGGGGGTGACCTTGAACGGAGCTTTTGACTATCGTGTCTTGCGCACGCGTGGTGGTCATGCCAGACATGACCTGTCCGCGCGGCGTCCGAGGAAAGCATGGCTAAGAATAAAAGGTTGCTACAAGTTCACAGTTTGGCCGCAGTTCCACCGTCAGCCTCAGAGCAGCGTGGGCGCAGGCACAGCGATTTACGCCTGAATTATTTCATAGTAATAGTAGACATGCGCAGCACTTACCGCACTCTCTACCCGCTCACCCACCCGAGCGCGGTGTCAAGACCCAGTCGAAGGGACCAGAGACGGGCTCGAGTGCAAGTGGCTGGTGCGGCGTGATCTTGCGCCTAGACGTGTCACCACACCTTGCTGTAGGTGCACATTCCTAGTAACCCACGCTATGTCATCCTCTGGCCCGGTGTTAGTCTTGCGAATTTCCCACACGACACGTTTTTGGATTCATACACAATCAAGTGTGTCAAATACTTTAAACTACTTATATTTTAAACGAAGGCGCATTCCAACAACATGCGCTGCACATAACATTGTCCCGTGATACTAGCGACTTACAGCAAAGTGGAAAATTGTGGACTTGTGTGATAGAGCACAAAAACCTGTGTCTACTCTAACAAAGACATTCACAGTTTACCTGTAAACTACTTTTATTTCAGCTTTGCCTGTTCCATCCAAATTTTAGCCTAGTGACATCTCACGAGCACCTAATCTTCTTGTCCACTTTGATAGTCTTTAAAATGCAGCTACTTTCTTCTTTTTTGATTTCCCTTCGCCTTTGGTAAATACCACCAGGATATTCACCAGAAACCCCTTCACGACTGGCTTATTCAGTGTTTCGTTCGTCTCCATAAATAGATCACAAGCTTCGGCCCTAATCCTCCCTCAGATGCTGCCCGCGCACTTATTAATATGTTCATGCACAGATATATATATTGTTTGGCTTCGATGTGCTTTTTTCTTTCCATTCATTGTTAGGCTTGATTATTGGCTCAGATTTCTTGCGCCATCGCCGGCCAGTGTAAGCAAGGGTTAACACCCGAGCTGCAAGCTTACTCGGATGCTACAAAAGAAGGCAATCTTCGCTACCCACGCGGCGCCTGTGTCGCTTTTTTGTCCTCATGCTTAATATTTTCATACCCAATCTAAATTAATATCATGGATCAGTAGGATTAAACAGGAATCGATAGTGGAGGCATATTAAATAAGCGCATGGAGAGAGGTAAACTAGAATGGTGTTCGTGGCAAACGTGATTGGTCCTTAACGCGAATAAATCTGTACATTTGATACTAGCACGACTATCGAAAGAATGGCTTATTGCGGCAAGAGCTGGAGAATGCGTACGTCAGCCACTGGCAAGAGACCATAATGAACGACGGAAGCTCGCCGTCACTTGATTGGATTTAGTATTGGTTTTGCACCATGCTTTCTGGGTAATCGACAAAACTTTTTTAACCCTGCTTTATAACCTGTTGGTGTGTTAAAACACCTGAACGCACCTTCCGAATTCGGACAGTCAACATGGTGTACACATGTAGCACCCTGTGCATACGGACCCTATTATGTTCTAATGGCCACGAGTAGGCGAGTCATGGTTTGTCAACAGAATTATGAGACACAAACGTGTGAATCAAACCTCGTATAACTGAATCGATTAGACGGGCGACATGCATCACTGGAATCTCTATCACACTTACTGATTACTTTGATACCTGTCAGCTTTCAGTAAGCCATGCAGGCTTACTAGCTGTTCACAGTCCTTGCCGTAAACGTCAACAATAATGCCTGTAGTAAATTGCATGAATATGTGCTGATAGAAATTCTCATGGAAGTGTGGGATATGATGTGGTCTGGCCAGATAGTAGACGATAAAACGTATCCCAACGAATATAATTAAGTGAATATGATAAGGCGTTAAAGGCCAGATTGTTATAGATAATTTAATGTGGTGTAACATGCATAGAATGTAAACAATAGGCAAGTGACTCCCAGACAATTGAAGTCCAGCCATGAATGGGCCGGAGTTCAGAGGCTCAGTCTGGCAAGTAGATCACCGGGTCCAGACAACTGCAATCGAACATTAGATTGCCGGTTCTGGGAGTGACTGAGCGCAAAAAACTCCCCCGCAGTTTGTGCACTGGTCTTGAGAAGTGGTTGCCCAGTAAGCCAGACAGAAGGTGACCTCTAAAGGAGGTCTGGACAACCTGGAGCGTACACGAGAGCCAGACACGCGGGGCATGTGAGCAAAGCATGGCTAGGAAATACAAGGTCGCTACATAAGCAGGACATTTTTGTTAACCATGAAGTGTGAAAAATGCTGCCAGACATCGAAAGGAAACAAATTTTACAAAGTGTACATTATTAGAAAACACAGGGCACCAAAACGAGGGCTAGAACCCTCCTGTACAGTGTCATTCTCCTTTCTCGTGTCCCACCTGAAAATCTCATCCGGCTAATTCTATTTTTTGATGATATACGATTCCTCTTTGCAGTACGAAAGCAAATCATATTTATTATGGAAATATAATGCCACAACTGTGTTCTCTGCTCTATCCTAATATAATGTCACCACACCAGCGACCGTCAGTTAACGTGGACAAGAGTGTGCGCGTATGGCTGGCTGATGACGGCGAATAAGCCCGAAATGGTCACTTCAGGCTTCCTTGTCCATGTCAGCCTATGTGCCTAAAATGATGCTTATATGATGCTGTCTCTGATGGGTTTTAGTGTGAATTCAAAATATGGTAAAGGTAGTTTATGTAGTGCACCTGATATACTCTCGTCCTAGCATTTGTCTTACGGAAACGGTGGTTATAGGGTTTTGGGGTTGGGGAAATAGGATAGGAAACTTTTAGAAGTGTAAATTGAAAAAAATGCTATCAAATTTTTTCCCGCGACCGCTGAGAGTAAGTTTTTCCGTATGTAAATTGAAGGTGTGCGAGGCGCTTCGCGCCGCAACCTATACCTATCTAACTCCAGAACGGTAAGTTGGACCTCAGATAAGTTCAAGTAGACGACCTCCGACCCACAGTTTCTATTTTTCAGGAATTTTAAGAAACTTGCAATTTGATAATCGGGTTTTTCCCGCAATATGTTAAACGGTAATACAAATTAGGAAAATCTACAAATATCAATCAACAAAATTTCGATATACAATAAAATAAAAATGCAAAAAGCAGTTATTAGATTATATTCCACTGCCTATCCTAATTCCCCATCATAAAACCCAATAACTACCGTTTTCGTAGGACAAGATGCTAGGACTAGAGATAAATGAGGTGCACTACTTAAACTGCTGTTGCTCAAAATATCGTGCGAATGATACTCTCGATCGCGGCTTTGTGAGATCGGACTGCTACTTCAGCTATTTTGTACATACTGGCACTTATTGTAGTTATAGCCAAAAAAGTGACAGGTTTTCTGAATTAGCTGCTCAGTTTTAGCTCTCTAATATCCCCAGAAGTTAATATCTTTGCTTGGCTTAAATTTGTCAGCATGAAGTCTTAAAGGTTAAGTCTGCAAGTCATAATTCCTTTTTTAACCAAAATCCGCCAGTTTCAGCGAGCAAATTGCGCAATATTAATTAACTGCCAACAGACAGCCAGTTGTATGCACATGTTTTGTGATCTACTGCACTGAAAGCACAGGTACTGACTAAAACTCCAGACAGGCGTGTTTTACCGATTTTTTTTGCCGTTGCATGACGCAAATGTGAGGTTTTCGGCTAATTAGCTTGTCATCCGGCGTTGCCTCTATGATATCTAGAATATACCGCGAATTTAAGGTTTCAGTTTTTTTAAGATGATCAGAGAGTGATGCTTTGAGTGGAGAAAAAACCTTTAAGACAAGCATTTCAGACCCTCGCCAAAATTCGCCAACAGGACTTCATAGAAAATTGGGTATGTTTAGCTGTTTTCCTCCTTCAACGCAGCATAAACTGATTTACTCCAAGTCTGCGATTGATTTCGGAGAAGATTAAAAAGCAACAATTTCAAAACCGATGCACTTACCCGAAAGCACATGGGAAATACTGGTAGGCTAATAAGAGATGCCGGAGATTCTGACTGTGATTTTACCTGCATAAAATTATCCACGATCGTCCTGCTTGCAGTCAGATTTCCGAACATGGCTCTCTTTGAGAAAAACCGTAGACGCCTTAAATCATGAAGTTCGCAAGGAAATATTTGTCATGCAAAATTAGTCTACGCCGTGTCCCCTAAATTCTGCACACTTCCTGTCGTATTCTCTCTTTGGGGGCTCACATGAGGCGTAGTTAGACGGCGAATATGGGTGTCCGTTACAACTATTTGGCGAGGTGATATCTCGACCTAGGCCTCCGTTACAACAGATTAGACCGGAATTCTCGCGAGAAATGGCAAGCGTGTGAGTCGCGAGTTACTTGAGTCATAATTCACGGGCCTCCGCTCTATACACAGATGCAACAGCCTGCGCAATCCATATTCAGTACTGAGGGTCAGTTTAGCTAAAACAATTCGCCACTTGGTGAACGCACGGGCGAACGCACGGGCGCACGCATCTTCTAACGCCAGCATCCGGGAGTCAGATGGTCGAGCAGTCATCACGCCCAAGTCTACCACGGATGATGCAAGTTCAGCGGGTCACGGCCTGCACGCCGGCCAAATAGCAATTAATGCACAAGCGGGCAGTTATCCTCGATTAGGGGGAGGCATTAAGTGTCACAAGTATGTGGTTGCATACCGACTGCATCCTTTAACGACTGCAACTCCCTGCATATGAATTTCTCTTTTCTGGTTTTGTTTTTGATGATGGATACACGACGGATTTTAAAACGTCAAACGAAAAATATTCTTGTCCCAGTGATCACATCTGCTTCTACTTAAAACGTCTTTAACAATTCAGAGGATAATTTGACGAGCATGCGTTAGCTTTTGCTAAATTATCGCCAGGCCTTTACATTTAACTACCTATCACCAAGTAAAATATGAGGATAGGTAAACAAATGCTACTATTGTCAGGGTGGGGAGGAGACATAATGGCGATCAGTAATCTGATCAGCATCAGAGGTGTAAGGTCCTGACGCTTAGCTGAACTGGCGACTTTATAAACCTCTCTTGGACGAACAAGGCCGGATTGCATAACTTTTCTACAGCCACTTCTGCCGTAGCCAACAGACGCTGTCCAAGGAATTTGGAATAGCTTGAGGAGACTTTGTAAATCACTCAGAAAGCTTCGATGGTTTGAGTATATCATGTTCGTGAGGATACAACTGCTTATGTACGTCATTTGGCCCTTTCCTAACCCTGCTGGAAGATTTTCTATTAACTCGGACAAACGCCGACTCGTGCAACCAATATTTTCTGCCACACAGAAGCCGCTAAATGAATAAATGCACACAGAGAGGTGGTCTGGGCTGGCAGTTTTTCCTTGCTCCTCCCTCCGTATAAGATGACAGTAGTCAGAGACAGTACATGTGCGTCGTCTGCTCGAAATGTGTTTGACACAGCTTGACTCAGGCACCTTCTTACTAGTTCACTTGCTGCGTCCCTTTGAAAAGGCATCTTGATGAAATAGCGTGAAATAGCACTGGGGCTTCTGTGGTCCTTCGGCTAAGTTCTTAGCGACAAATTGATTTGGATGCCCATTCTGTAGAAAAACGTTACCGTCTTAAGCCCTTCTTCAATGCAACTGGTCGATGTATTTTTCGTCCCTCGCCTTAAACAGCGCGCCAGATCACATTTAAAATAAATTATACGAAACTCTTAATCTGAGTATTTTGTCCGGACCTGTAATAAATTACTGTTTAAAAAGCGCTTTAAGTAGGTATTTTGCTGACGGATGTCTGTGCGTTTTAGCTTTTTCAAGATGAAGCTGTGGCGGTCCCGTAATTATCTTCCTGTGTTCACAAGTTTTCATCGCCGTCAATCTATGCGCCGCCACTCGCGCGCGTGTGGCTAAATTCGCCGCAACGCCCAGCGTGACCCATGATGCCTTTGTCCGAACCACGCAGGCGTCGCGGTCGCGAAAAGCCTCAAGGTCGTCTTGATGTCTGGCTCTTGCCTGCACCTTCTGCTGATTGGCTGGCTGGCGGGCGCCCCAGCATCCCGTAACGCCTGTGCTGAGGCACACACCAGACACACGTCAACTGGCTTACTCAGTGTGCGCACCTGGTTTCTGCAGAGCCTGTTGTTAGCTCCTTTTCACGGCACACTGTCCTACCTATTTGGTCTTACTGACTTCTTGACTTGGGGAACCTTCTGTAGTCGATGATCTCTACTTTTGACAAAGCCAACGTAAACATTCGCACGTGTGACCTATTTTACCACTTCCCTTCCGCCGAAATACAAGACAACATGCATTACCGTTCAAATATCCAAATATTTTGACTAGTGAAATAGTTTATACACAAATACTGCATGCATAAAGGACATTTACCGGAATAGACTAGGTGAATAAATGAACTTTGTTGCATTTTATTTACCTGTGGTTGATCATCTCCAGTTTTCCTTATGATGATTTTGGAGGTGGGTCACATAATGTAGGTGGGACCGCACGGGGACATGCACATTTACCCCATTACAAATGTTTTGCAACATACAAGTCATTGGGTATGCAGTCCGGCGTTAATCTCGCGTTGTGTGGACGAGCGAAGGATGGGAGATCCAACGAGGGAGGACAGATTGAATCGCAGGGGGCGGGTGTTTGTGCCACGACTATAAGGGACTCACGTCCCCATATCGCAGGAGGCCTTACGGTAAATTTCAGGGAGGTTTGCATTGAGATTAATATTCAGGTGGTTAGGGTCTGAGTTAAAACAGAGGATAAGTACGCCTTAGAATTGTGCGCTTACGACCGTGGCCAACCGACGGGGGAGTATAGGGACTACCCGAAGCTCGTCTTGAGGCAGTCCGCGATTATGACTCAGCCTCTTCTGCTCTGCTGTATGTGAGAGGTTTTCGCCTTCAGTGAGACTACCCGAAAGTCGCCAACGTGGGACAGTTGCAGTGGCCGACACACTCGGCCACGGTACATGTGCGTAAATAGGTAGAGATGGTGTTTGCATTGTATGAGACCCTCATTGGTATGGCGGGAATATAGTGCATGCCACTCAGTAGACAGATTTATAGGAAAAATAGTCGAAATCTGAACTCTGGGTTGAGTGCATGACGACATAACTAGAGGGGATGGTTTGTTGAATTATTCGGATAGTCGGTTAGGGATTTAGTGGTCTTGAGCAGACAGTGAAATAACTCCAGCATCCTGTTGCGCTGCAGATTTAAATGCATTTCAAGAAGGTGACGAGGAATGGAACAAGTGCGAACTAAAAAGGGGTATCGCTGTCAGCCGTTATGGCGGACGGGAAACCGATGACGATCCAGATACCGAAGAAGACATTATCTACGGCAGTTACCTCCAGACCTGGCAGTCGAATGAATTTATGTCAAAGTACGTCAACAGTTAAGGGCTGCATTCAGATAAAGGTAGTTTGAAGTACCAGAAACATGAGGCCACCAGATTCTATAAGGATTACAGTAAATTGTGTCCCTTTGTCAACTGAAACCCGGCCTTGTGTAAGCTTTTAGGAACTCGTGCCTATCGAGACATACTGGCATACAATATATGTTTAAAAATAGTTTTTAGTTAAAATCCATTTAACGCACTTGCGAAAACTCAGTGGCCTCGGTGGAATTTGAACGCAAACTAGGAAGGAAATGCTTCAGTAGAGGCAACTCTTAAGCCAACTGACCTTCGTGGCCCCCACCGTTAGCCGTCAGTTTAATCACAATTGGGTCAATTTACCCGCAAAGCCTACTGCAACGTATGGAATTAATCAATTCTTATTGGTAATTGCCCAAACAGGATTTCCTAAGCAATCTATCGCGGATGTGTTAAAGCTTATACGGTTAACCCTTACGGCTGAGATCTTCCAGGCCCGGTTCCTTAGGAGAAACGAGAAGTCGCGGGGAGGCAAGGATGGTAAGAAGAGTATATTCTGCACAAAATAAATGGAAGAACAGGCAGTAGGAAATTGACTATCAGACGACCGCACAACCGTAAGCTAGCAGACAGCGTTTGAGGTGATGTCTACTCGACAGTCGTCACATGAGGTCCTGTGCAAATCGGCCTGTGATTGGTTGTTCCAGAGGCCAGAAGCAGCAAGCGTTCCAAAATGCATTTCGACTTGAGCAAGTTACGACACGTGTTCACAAGTGCACTTAGTGTGTAGCTAGTCTCCACAAATCAATCTAGAATCCTCAAGATGACGACCAGGCACACCTTATTAGTGGAGGGATTCGACAGATTTGAATAATTCATTTGACCACCGAGGCCTCCTAGTTTTCACGCTTGGGTCAAATGAATTAATCAAGTCTGCCAAATCCTCCTATTAATAAGTGGGTCAAAGTGTTTGCATTACGTTCTATTTCGCCGGTTTTCTATTCTTATAACTATCGTAGACTAAGTTTGTGCATCCGAACGTTCTTCTACGAGAAAAGAGTAATCTAAGCTCGAAATTTTTAATAAATGGAACGTTCCGCACTCTAAAACTGTTCTTTTTCTCCACATCCTTATCAACAGAATTACACATAAGCTGTTTTGCCTTAGACACAACTCAAAAAACGGGACAACGGACAAGCAGAAGTAATTCTCGTGAAACCATATCGAAATCCGTACTCAAATTGTAGGCTGTTTGTTAACGACCGTACTTGCCGAATTACATTTAAGTGTAAACGCCACTAAAGAAGTATTTTCAAATGCAAATCTACTTGTGCTGCTTTATTTACTTGTTCCTTGCACAGAAAGGTTCCCTGTACATCTAAATTTAAGTTTGTGCAATGACAAAAATTTTCGATTTTTTCAGAATTTTCCGCTTTGATAATGCAACTGGTATTATTATTTTCGGTAAGGATCGATTATATAAGCCCAAAGTTTTAAAATGCATACCCGGCCTGATTTGGTTTATTATTTCATAGCCATTAGAGGCTGTGTAGCGTCAAAGGAGTGGTTGTACTTGGAGCACTACATTCATCAGGTTGAATCCCAAGTCGTAGGTGAAAGGCGAGAGCTTTATTACGTACAGAAATCCCAGTGACTGTCTTAAACGGCAGTGACCATTGGCGAAGACAGAGCTAGCGTTCACTGTGTCCAGCCAAGCCAGAAAGAGCAGGAGACAGTGGTAGCAATTGCTTGAGTGGAATTGGACAGCCAGTTTAAGTGTTCTCCGATTGGTGCGTATGCCATAGGTTGTGTTGGCCGAGGGTGGGGGAAAAGGAGCATGTTCAAGTGGCGCTTGGGCAGCCGGGACCACCTGAAAATAGGTCAAGTGTCTGCAGGTCAGCGCGTCTGAAAACGCTGACTAAGACGGTGGATGACCTTGAGGCTGTTCGCATTGAAGGAGAAAGCCAGACAGTGTTGTTGGCCGTCTGTCACAGTTGCATTCTATTTATTGACTGCTCCATTCATATAGTTCAGTATATTTAGGGTACTAGGCTATGCCTTTGAAGACCCTATTGAAAACAGTATGCATGAAATATCCAACATAAAATATGTCACTATAAACAGTGAGTAACATATATACATGTACAAATTTTAACGTGTGCGTGTGTGCAGTCAGAATAGTCTCTTGTGTACATAATATGTCCAACATAAAATGTGTTACTGTAAAATAGTGAGTAGCACATACAAATGTACAGTGTTATCTATAGGTATTTCCGGGGCGTAAATTATTCCTGCTTCCTCGTACATATGAACGGTAACTGTTGAGTAGATTTTCATCCAGTTTCCGTTTAAACGCATCCGTGGAGTTCGCCATTACGACCTCCCCGGGCAGTCCGTTCCAGGCACCGATGACTCGTTGTGAGAAGGACTGCTTACGGACCTCTAGATGGGATAGGGTTCCCCGCAGTTTGGAGAATTCCCACGGAGGTTGGTTGAAGTGGCGAAGGCGAAGAAGTCATCAAACTTCAGGGCACACGCCCGATTCCTCACGAGGCGGTACGTCTATATGAGTTCGCTGCGGATTTTTCTATACTCAAAGGGGAAAACGTTAAGTGCTTCTAGTCTACATTCGTAAGATAAAGACTTTAGGCCCTTCACAATTCTCGTTGCCCTTCACTGAATTCTTTCCAGCATCTGGTTATCTTTGTGCATCCATGGTCGCCACGCCTGAACGCCATACTCCATATGTGAGTGAATGAATGTTCCATAGATTTTGCCGAATAGTTTTTTTGTCTATGTAGACAAAAGTTCGCTTAATGCCAAACAGAACACTGTTCACCCTCTTGGCAGCCCTAGCACACTGTAAAGACGGCTTCAGGGATGGCACAATAGCCATACCCAGATTTTTTTGTTCATTGACGTTCGACAGGCACTTTCCATCGAGTGCGTAGTTGTGTGAGTCATCCGTCCGGCTCACTTTCTTCGTCTTTAGCCGCAATGTGAAACACTTCTCAAAGTTAAACCGCATTTACCATTTTTGGACCATTCACCTAGGCGGTCAAGTCCTTCTTGCAGAGTTTGTTCATCATAAGCGTTTCTGATGGGTTGCCATATCTTAACATCATCTGCAAATAAGACTCCATTACTGACCAGTCCATGCCTACAGTCGTTGACGTAAATTAGGAACAATAGTGGCCCAAGAACGGAGCCCTGAGGCACTCCACTCGCAACTGGCACTGAAGAGGATTTTGCGTTTCCGACGCACACGGACTGCGATCGGTTTATGAGAAAATCTCCTACCCAATTTAGTAAATTGCCCCTTATCCCGGATTCGCCAACCTTGTAGAGTAGCCGTTGGTGAGGGACACTATCGAAGGCTTTTTAAAGTTTATGTAAACAACAACGTTGTTGCCTTGTGGTCTTTGTGAGCAAACTCCGTTGTATTCATTGAGAGTTGCTTTTTGCTTATTTTATTTTAACATCAGTCTCAATTGCGTTGCCATATATATAGGCCTAGAAGAATACATTTAGCGGAAATTGGCTTGTTTTTATGTTTTGTTGCACATATTTCGTTGCTCGTCCGTGGTGAGAACCCATCGTTAAAATCTCCCATTACCACAATTTCTATACAAAACAAAACTGGTGGTCTACATAATCTACTCTTGCCTAATTTTAATATTAATTTTATGTTTTACATTCGCTCAAAGTTGTTCATTATTAGTTTAAAGTTTTGGACCATTCGTTAATGCCAGTTTTCGAGTGATTAGCATCCTTTCGTAAATTTCGACACTTTGAAATAAGAAATGCGATTTCTAGAACTAGAAGTTTATCTGCCTGATGTTTCGGAATCTAATCGGACCCTTATCTGTGTATGTGTCACACTATATGACGGATTCTGTCTTGAAACCTTAATAAGGCATAATTTTATTCTGTGATTAGCTCTGATAAAAGGTTCAAGACAGAATCCGAGACGTTGTAGCGGTCTAAGTAGCGTCGGTACTCGGATTACAACAATCACCAGGCCGAATTCAAGGTTGGAAGTTAAAAGGCAGAAGTCACTGGAAGGAGTGATTTATTGTGTACAGAACTCCCGATTGCTGTCTCGGGTGGTAGTAGCTACTGGCGAAGCCAGGGCTAGTGTCAACTGCGTCCAGCCAGACCTTAGAGAGCGTGAGACAGTGCTAGCAGCTGCTTAAGTAGGATTGTGCAGTAATTTTGAGTGTTCTGTTATTGGTGTGTGTGTGTTGCAATTGCCCGAGGGGATGTCGCCTGCAAAGGCCCCCTACTGCGTTGGCCAAAGAAGTGGCGTGGTAAGTGGCCCTTAGGAAGGCGTGCTTAGTTGGACACGGGTGGGTGCGTAACTGAATATCGGTCAAGTGGTCTTCAGGCCAGCGAGTGAAACAGCCGCCTGTGAAGACGCATGACGTTGATGCAGCGAGCATTGGGATAGGGAACAGCATTAACTGCCGTCCGCCGCAACGTCAGGCAAATAAACTTATAGTTCCAGTGATCGCACCTTCTATTTCTGAACTGTATCCTGGAACTCGTCTGTTCTCTTCTATCAACAAGCCACGTAGCGTGGGCCCTCAGAATTTCCGACAGGCATTGAAATCATGTTAGAAGTGCATGGTATCTGCCCTCCAGTCCTCGTCATAGTGTTGAGAGGCAGGCCCCACCTTCGGGAAAAGCGGGAGCTGGTCAGTTGTAGGATAGACTGCAGTGGTTCAGCGGAAATGGACATAGTGAGTCCGGGTCTGCGTCGCCAAAATGTTGTAACGGAGGTTCAGGCCCAGATACCACCTCGCCAAATTGTTGTAACCGGTATCAGGGCCAAAATATTCACCGTCTAACAAGCCTCATGTGAGCCCCCGGCTAGCATGGAAGCAACAAGTAGCCACGTCCACAATAGGCTATCGATCGGCCTATGCTCGAGCTAACACATCATGCTAGAAAATCAATCAATAATTCAGGATTCAAACTGCAGTCACTCACTGAGCTAAGAGCCAATGGGACCGGCCACTATTTCAGAAGAAAATTTGATTGGCTCAACGGACATCGCTTACTCGCTTTTTTTTCCCTAAATTTGTTGTACCTCTAACACTAAGAGACTTCTGACTTCCGCTTTCTGCATACTCCCTGTTCTGTTCACTCTCGGGGGGCTCACACGAGGCGCAGTCAGACGGCGAATATTTTGGCCCTGGCATCCGTTACAACAATTTGGCGAGGTGATATCTCGGCCTGGGCCTCCGTTATAACAGGCCGCACCGCCTCGTGTTCCTGTCCCTGGCAGTTGGACTATCGATTTCGACAAGGTCCACCCTATGCTCCAAGACGGGGAGTGCAGAAACAGTGCTTTGCGCGTGAAATAGTTTTAAGTGATACTAGATATGTGTAGCATCTGCCGCAGTCTTTCTTCCCTCACTCACCAGTGCCTAGTTTCAGGATAAGATCACGAAGACCAGAGGTGGGATCGGGTGCAGTTGGCTGGTGCGGTCGAAGTCTCCCTCCTGTCCCTACTCATTAGCACATGCACACACATCCGGATATGGTTCGACGTTTAGTTCGCAATGACCCCCACCACTGTCTCACAAAAGGGCTCAGCAACTGCAGGGACCTTGGCGTCAGAATGCAGGATGCCTACGTCTACTTTGGTGTTTGTGTGTGATGGTGCGTTGTCAGTTCCGTTTTTCTATCCTCTTGAGGAATAAACGTGTCTGAGGCTGAGCCTTACTCGAATGCGGAAGAACCCTCTTACCCGACATTACACAATCCTGCAGAATCATTGGGAGGTTTGTTCTCTCTTTTGAATTGAACAGTAAATTCCTTTTAGCAGACAAGTTAATGAACTGAATATGCTCGTGCGACAGATTTATACACATGGATGGGCATTATAGCGAGACTCACTCCATAATCATTATCAATTTTTTCTCCTAAATCCCACGCATTACCCCCACAAGAGCGACAGTTTTTCTCCTAAAAATCCCTGAAGAGTTTTTTCACTGTCTGCTTCTATTTTCATCCTATGACACAGGACAACTGGCCTTCTCAACAGTCTGAGAAACAAATCTTCTGCTACCACTGCACATATGTACAAATAGGGCACTCAAAGGAACTTTTCCTACATATCCCTAAATATACTGATACTGAATAAAGAAGCCCCTAGACAGGGCTAAATTCGTTTACCTCTGGTGGCTTCATAGGAAGAGAAATGACTATTCCGAATAGCTTGGACATAACAATAACGAGCTCACAAAACCGAAGAATTGACCAATTAATGTGATCTTGACGCGTGTCTGTTTTTAGACCTATAATCTGTAATCGAACAGGAATTAAACACTTTTTTTTAATTAAGGGAACGCTTTTCGCCTGGATTTGGAATGGAGTAATTGCGTGCCGGTGAAGATATCTGGCACCCTCCCCTTTCTACTATCCACTTGCCTTCCATACTCTCACTCTACGTCTGCACCTTCCACGGCCTTCTCCTGCAGTTGTTCAGATTGCTGCATTTGCCACCGGCTGTTTGGCAGAAATGGCTGCACCACCTTCTCCCTATAAAACCCCCCATTTTGCAGCCATCCCACTGCCACGGCAAGAGACGGCTGGAATCGTTTACTAGATCTCGTGCAGCTGTGGACAAAGTAACTACGTCGGAGAAACGAGGAGATTACTCCGGACGCGAATGACTGAGCATGCGGCGGCGGTGAGGAAGAAAGACGCTAACTTCCAGGTTGCCGCTCACTCGACGGCCGAAATCCTTGCAAGAGGTGACAAGCCGCAGGCTGCTCGCGTCAGGATTCTCAGACCCACAGTCAATCAGCAAGCGCAGCGATTTGGTGTTCCCATACCGTGTACTGAGACATTCCTTGAGTATGAGAATCAGTCACGTGGGAAGGGCTGAGTCCGGCAATAACTGCAACGACAGCGAACATAATTGTCGCGCAATTATCAAGCCCACATCCAACGAGGATGACGAAAGCGCATCAATTGATGACCCAGAAGCAGACTGCCAAGCCATCACCGCACCAATTACGACCCCAAGCGGTGGTTACAGGGACTGATGATTATATTATACACGCGAATGACCGCTACGAGCTATAAATACCACGCAATCTGTGCATGTAACACCTAAATCTGTGCATGTCTCACACCATCCTACGGTAAGCTATGATTAAGGATTCTCGACAGAATCCGAAACCTCAGGAAATTAAAATTCTTGTGTCGGTGATCGCATCTTCGTTTTCTGAACTGCAGTCTGGAAGTCGCATAGTCGCTTCTATCCGCAAAGTTACTTTTTTCCCCAAAAAACGTATTTTACTTAAAACGACTACTACATATGTATTTATTCAATTACTGTTCGGTCCTATTATACATATATGCCTACCCTTTCACCTCGATGAGCGCAATAACTTGCTTATCAACCCTCCTGAGCTCGGTCTAAGCCAGGGGTTATTTCCTGATGTGTGCTATCCTCGAGGTCTTTGGCTGCTATACACTCAGGCCTGACTGAATTCTTAGCTGGCGGTCATTTCCATGCAAAGCCCTGCCTACGCTTTGTGCCGCTTGTTCGTTCTCGTCCAATAAAGGAAGCTCAGTCAAGTTGACCTCTCTGACTTCAAAGTTAGGAGCACGCTATTGCTGTGGATCACACTCGAATAAATACCCAGACCATCGGTCACACGTCCCAGGCCAGTGAGGTGGACAACATATCTGGAGGATTACAAGGCAAGTTTCCATGACCAGGCCGACCGAAAAAAAAGATCATATAAAATATCAACATTTGTATTTAACACCAAATACAAACGGGTTTATCAATTGGAAAGATGGTAAGGCATAAAAGGAGGCCAAAATTACAGGTAAAGGCCTCCAGAGGTCAGTAAGGTCTAATGCTATGCACAGAGTTGGCAGCGAAAGAGAGATCAGCTATTGACAGGCAAAAGAGCTGAAGCAGAAACTCTACAAAAGGAATGAGGATGCTAGCGGCAATCACGAAATAATATACTCCGGGCTTATGCTCACACACAGCATTCTCCTGGCAGCTTACAAGCCCTTGTTGTAGTAGACGTAGGCCGGTGGCGGCAAGTCTCTGCCCCGCTTGTCCAGGATCTTGTTTTGAAGATCTTTCTCGAGTTTGCTGAAGGCAATAGAACTGGTCTGCGGGAAGAGCGCACAGCACATGGGCGTTGTGAAGGTCAGGCTAAAAAGAGACCAGGAAGCAAGGTCTTTAGTGGGGGGGGGGGGAGCGTGAAGAGTAGTTTCAGATGTAGTGGCACTGCCTTTGGAAAAACATAAAGAACATCATGGACCACACCGAATCGAAAAGCAGGCAAAAGAGTTAAAACTTGCCGAGGGGCCCAAGAAATTGGGCTGTGCACATTTCAGCCCAGTTTACAGTCGAGAGAAAGCGAGGTAAACTCAAGCGTGCAGGTTCTGTTCTTTTGGATTAGCGTAACGCCATCAGTAAAACTTTCGACAAGTAATGGTTCAGATAGGAGGGACCAAAAAAACTGTTGGTTTACACCCAGATACTACGGAAACCAAAGCATGATCTAACAGCATTTATCATGGCTACTAGATATCGGCTGAAAAGACCGGATAGTATCAAACAGCTCGAGAATATATACAGCCGGTGAAGATGCCCATGGATTGTCCCCATAAGTCGACTATCAGAAAAATAACCACAAGCACCGTATTAGTGCAAAAATAACGCAATCCGGAGATTTTCGATCACATCTCCCCGTGGACGACTGCAAATTAAATATGCGGAGTTGACCTCGAATGGGACAGCTGGCACTTGGTCACACAAAACTGGAGTGCATTTCATGCCATCCACGATACATGTATACCTGAGGCGGTTTTGTTACGTTCGCCACTGTGCAACTACATGGATACAGTGTTGCTGCTCAAAATTCGACGTTGCTACCTCGGCATTAAACCTGGGTCATGTTTGAGCCACGAGATGTGGTGTTGGACCTAAGGCCTTCAATCTTCGTTGCTGAATAAGGGAGGAGATGGAGCTCATCAAATCAGCTGCCAAAAATCGTCTTTTGTGGAGATAATGGGTGTAACATCACGCGAGCCGGCGACATCAGGCATGACCAGAAACACCTTCAAGGATAAACGCGGGTGGGGAACGCAAAGCTGGCAATGACTTGGGATTTCAAATCAGGCCAGTAGCGCTGAAACCAAGTCTTTCATCCCTTCAGCCAAGGGATGGTGATTATGATATTCATAAGTTAAAGTACAGGTAGGACTAGTCTATAATATAAAATGGCAAATTTTCTTTTGTTAAGTGGTTTTAATTTCCTCCAAAAGAGAGCCCAAGTTAGTTACATTAACATGATCACGAGACTCAGACGCGCCTTTTGAGATTAGCCGATCAGAAGTTAAGCAAAGAAACAAATTTCCAGAAGAATACACAGTCCATTTAGATATGTCACCAAAATAAGTGGTGGTCCAACTAGAGGCAAATTTAAAGATAACACCGACAAACGAACAAAAAAGACATAAATGGACATTTCAACCGTTGGCAAACCATTCGAAGCAGCCCCTGCCAAAAGCTGATATAGTAGGATACCTTCAAAGACGATCTAAGGGTAGGTTCTTGGAAGGTATAACGATTTATCATCTCAACGCGGCAATCTACAAAAGTAGTCCCGACAACAGACGGTAGATAGTTAGTGCGAGCCACGGAAGAAAACGCCTGGACTCGTTTATCGGCCATGGTACGGCAGCAAGTAAATCAACGACATCAAAAATCAAAAAGGCTACTCTGGACACGAATAGCGGAATATGTAGTGGCAATGAAAAGGAGTGGTGTTAGCTCTAATTTGCGGGTCATTCGGTGAGACCCTGTCTGTCACACGGTCAAGTTTGACGAGGCCGAAATGCCCATAGGAGGTAACGACTACGTGAGCCGCGAGCCACTTCAGCCATGATTCTTCCCTCACCTGACAGATCGACCGTCGATTGCAACGATATCCACCATGTGCTCAATAGTTTAGTGGTGCAAAGACAGTGATTTACACTTGGATTAGTTTTAAGCGATATTAGACTTGCATTGCATCTACCGCACTCCCTCTTCCCTCACCGGTCGAGCCTGGGATCAAGACAGAAGAAGATGGGGAGCGAGATCGGACGCAGGTAGTCGGTCCGGAAAAAATCGTGCCTAAGCGAGGATCTTTGCCAGAATCTTTGCCCCACAACAAACATCTGACCAGGGTTTTAACACGACATCAAAAGGATGAAAGTGACGGCACAGATCAGTGCCTCCGTGCTACACACCCAAGTATATTAACAAATGCACTGATTTCGCATCAGCTTCAACAGCGATAGGCTATCTGGCTGTCAGCGATTGCCTTCAAGAGAAAGCAGGTCAGTCTGGTCGCACTTCAGATAATTCGGACGTCCGCTTAGTCTGAAAAAAATGATACCGTTTAACTAGGATCCATCGTGTAGATGGCCTGATGATTTCGTCTGACGGTGGTGTATTTAAATGGTAGGACATCTCGAAGAAAGTGATTGTAACCCACAGGCGTTATGTCGTCCACGTGCCTAACGAAATGGCCGTGAGAAATGCGCCAGTCTGGATGGACTAGGAAGAGGGTGCGGCTGGTCGCTGGACCGTGTGAGACGGCTGTACCACCGAGGTATGCAAACGATCTGGTAAAATTAAACCATGCCGGCTAACTTGACCAAACCCAGTGTTTGAAGGACGCATTAAGAGGACGTTGGATGCACGCCGCGGCTACAGCCATGTCTCAACGACAGGTATCCCCTAGTCGGCTGCCACACCCAAGCGCACAACGCGGCCGTGCGCCGGTCATAAAAATACTGCAAAAAACTGTCTGGTCTGCGAGCCGACCGAGCCCACGTGTTTCGAGGAGTGGTAGTTTGAAAGAACATAAACGACAAACTCCCAAGGATCAAGGTCTAACACATTTCGCTGGAACCTTTCAGAGGCACCAAAGTGGACTACTCTTTTAGATTTTCTATGCCAGGATTATTGTGACGCGAAAAGTAACTAGTACTGGAAGATGACATTTGGCTATTCACATATAGGAATATAGAATTCAGGTCAGTAGAATCGCAATAGCTGATAAAGGTGCGTGCAGAAGCAATCAAGCGCCAATAGGCATCTCTAGAGCATGAACACAGTCGAAGTGGTATTTTTCATGAAGGAAAGGTCGGTAGAATGTTTACGGCCCGAAGAAAAACCTATCCGACGAACGTACTCAAGTACAGGTCGGCATGGTAGAAAAGTCCCCTGCGGACGGAAGCTACTTAGTTTACCGGTTCTGTTGTGTCCTAAATAGAGGACTTTATGACTCCCCGTTAAGCGAGACACGTCTAGTTTGCACATAGCTGCGCTGTCGATGCTTCACTTCGCCGCCTGCCTGATCGTAACAGGACCGAGAGAGGTAATTTAAATAGGGTTTTTGTTTTGAGGGCAAAGGCTCATGGGCGTCTGTGTCATATAAAAATGGCATGCACCCAAGCCTCGAGCCTGCTCGACTGTATCGAATGCATCATGACCCCTTTATCGTGCATTAAATGTTGTGGGAACCTCAGAGCGCGAGTTATTATCTCCATAGTCGTCAGCAGCCAACTGACTCGTCTCTTTAGTGTCATTTAATATTGCCAAGTGTTGGAATTCAGAATAAGAATGACAAACTAATTTCCACGGCTGCCGCATAATACGCCGCAAGCAAAAACGGTCTTCCCAATCACTGAAACTTTGCGACCCTTCGTGCAGCAGCGATCATTTACACAGGAAATCCATCGATGCGCTTCTGTATTTCGAAGTGCCACCAACCAGTCCAGACGGTTGGCGGTAGTGATGGACAAGAAATTGTCTCTCCCTCTCTTTCAGTGCCAACTGCCCACACTCAGGTCAACAAAAGCAACGACAATAGTCCTGTGGACAAATATAAACAAGTACTTCCATATTTTGAGGGATTGTGTGGAGGCAGATTTGGACTTTGCATTTTTTTAACACCTTCGAACAGGCAGCAGAACCAGCCCAATGCAGGTAACGCCGGATCTATGCTGTGGACGATAAAAAAAGTACCCAAACTATCGCAGTCTTTTAGGGATAGTTTGCCGATGTCGTCGCAGAATAGCTCTGAGGCAGCAATGATCAAACATCTCTGATTTCCGCTTATCCTTTACGCGCGTAAACCAAAATTAAAGGCCGTATGTGATCTGACGGGCGTTTAGTAAGCGAAAATCTTTAAGGCGAGGAACGCATTACGTCAGCTCCACAGACGCCTTCTAAGATTCGCGTAAACGTTGTGAACGATATAAATTTTGGAAATGACGTCTTCTGTAGCCTGTTTATTTGGCAGCCGCCTCGTCCCGAGGTATTTGAGACTGCGTACTTCAAGTCTACAGGCAGGAGTCCCAAAGAGTGATTTCACCGAGTCTACAGACAAACCGACTAATTTAGAAACCCTCGACCCTACACTTTGCAGAATATCAGAGCTTGGCGCTGGTTAGGTTGCATTGGCAGAGAAGTCCAGGCCAGTCAGTGGGCAGCCAGGTGCAAATTCAACCTCCTCAAAAACAGGTAAGACCAGCTGGAGAATTTAGGCAATGGTATAGTTGAACAGAATGGGCAACAGAACGCAACTTTATCGAGCGCCGACGGTTAGGAGAGATTGTGGACTGGAACTCTAACGATAATCACAGGCTTTTTTTCATACCGGTAATTCTTGCAAGATATACCATCCAGTTCCATCGTCCGCCACAAAAGTAATGATAAACAGAATCGACTGCTATAGCGAATTCAACAAAGCGGACGATGGTCAGATGCTGATAGTCATGGCTGAGTTCCGTAATGCATCAAAGAGCGGATATCTGGTCGCTGCATTCATATTCAGATCTAAACCCGGCTTGATTGGGTCTAGTCTTACAGTTACACAAATTCTCTCATCGCCACATGATGATAATCACAGGAGTCTCTACAGCGACTAATTTCGCCTTATCTCCTTTCCTGAAGCAGACATATGAATAGCTGCGTTTTATCTATTGGGAACTAGTTCATTCCCCCCCCCCAACAGACTAAACTATCTCATGGAGACTGAGCGCCAGTATTGATACAACGCTTGTGGACTTCATTAAAAGTACTGTCCATTTCAGGTGCCCTTTTGCGTGGCCCTGTCTTGCATCGGCAGTTTCTTTCTGAGAAGGGAGTCACACGATACTGCATAAACTCGAAGGATAAAATTTTACAGCAGAGGAGAAAGCGAGGGCGTAATGGTTTGGCCACCAAAGTTGGGAGGGCGCTCGAGGTGCTCACGTCACTTTGCCTAGGTAAAATCAAGAAACCCAACATTTGGATGGCAAACAGCCTTACTCAACGTCGAGTGTCTACCACTTGGTGAAAAATTTTGACAGTTTTCGAATATCGCAAGGCTCTTGAACTGCCCGAGCCCTTGCGACACTGTTAAGAGGATCCGACAATTTTCTCAAATGCCTTGCAGTGAACCTCAATTATTATCACCTGTCAATGCCCTCTCCGTCGACCACGATTGCAAGGTGAGAACTGATTTCTGTGCTCACAGCCTCGGTCTTGCTGAGTTGTCGTAGTTTTGCGACATAAAGGCGTCCTACGCATGGAAGCTGGTGTAAATGAGAAATGAACCTTCAGACAAGTGCGAACGAGAACATGACCTGACCCACAGACATTACCAAGCTCGGCACCACGCAGACCTGTGGTCATGAATCCAGCTACGAAACTTCAAACTGACGAAAATGTGCTCATCATGGCTATGAGTAGGACCATCGTCTGAACATGCTTACCACGATGCTGTAAGTCACGATCAACATTCTCTAACCACTTTAATATGGAGATCTACGCATAGGCCGACCAGAAATGTAATTGGTACATTCCCGCCGCCCTAGCCCCTGGTGGCAATCAGCAGGTCCCAGCGACAGAGTCGTTCAATCAGCTCTTGCAGCAGCAGACAGTTTTCTTATCACATTGGTCGGCAGCTGATGCTACTGTGTAGACTGAGTTGTTGTTTAAGTCTAACCTTTGTTGTCCATAAGCCAGTCAGGCATAGGCTGTTGCCCGCGCAAACTATGCATGATTTGCAGATGCGAGAGGACAATCGCCACACACTGTGTGCACAAAGAGTTACATGGGCCGATTTCATCTGAGGATGCAATAGGAGTTGACCCCGGAATCTTAAATTCCTGAGGGCGTCAGTCGGGGGTTAGGACAGACATCAAACATCCGCATTGCGCCCGTGAAGACTGCGCGTGTCCGACTGTGGTTGCCAATGTGGACTAACGCTTACACGTTTCAGTACCAAACACTGAGGGTCCTTTCGCGATTGTGCAGTCCGGCTCGTCCACGACTCATCCACGAAACTGGACCAGAGCTTTGGAGTGCATCGGTACCCACGGATGCCACAGCAAGGATAGTAATATTGAATTGAATAGTTCTTTCATTCGGTTTCATGCAAATTTGAAGTACAGACAGGTGACCAGAAGGTACTTGAATTGTTTGTTCAAAGTGGTTCGCTTTCGTGCCCTGGTTCAAAGGACATTATCACAGAGTAACTATGGCAGACAAGCCTGCTTAGCGGCGCCTCGTGATCGCCAGATATTAGTGCCATCATTGGGATTTACGATAGTTTAAAAAGTAGCTGCCTTGACAGACCTCAGCCCCTCCGTTACCGCTGATCTCCGGTTGCTCATTTGTTAGACACAAATCTACTTATGTCGCAACATGCCTTCGCTGCAGATCGTTCCAATATCCGGTACCCGCACACACCCCACTTGGCCAGTAGCTAGGCCCGCAGATGAACCTATCTTCCCTACTCTATCCGGAATTGTGCTAATCAAATCCTTGTCTAGTGCAGTCCAAACCTGTTTTGAGAAAGTGAGTGTTTGGGGCAACAAATTCCAGTCCCCCATCTGCTCGTATGATTCACGGTGCGTGAAGAAAAACAGGACCTCGTTATCTGGCCTGTTGGTGCGGAGGACAAAGTAAAAGTGGTCGATGAGGGAACCGTTGGTTGGACCCACCTCAAAGCCCACCCCTTTGTCTTTGTTTCACCGAGCGTACAGCGACTTGTGCAGGCACGCACCCTCGAACCTGTGCGAGGTGCCATGCTACTCTGACGTCAACGTGGCGTGCAGCTCACATGTGCGCCGACATAACAGCCACACCCTCGTGCCTACGGGGTGGAGTTGCGTGCACAGGCTACTTGGAAGAAACCAGTCACATTGCTGTACATACGCGCGTATAGATGGCTTTATGGCAGGCCAGTCACCGCACCGAATCTTGTTATTAGAAGGCAATAAATGCGGGAAAATAGTGAGGTCGACACTGTGTAGAGCTTCATAATTATAATCAGACCGCCGCGCAAGTCATTACTGCTCTCAAGGGAGTAGTGATAATCGTCGTGCTTGAGACTCATTCTGGAGTTAGATCCTCCAAAAAATGCACCCCTGGAGACGAAGTATTTGTTCTAGTTAGAAAGTTTCTCGACTGTTTTGAGTCCAAACTATCGGTAAGGAGCAGGGGGTCGAAAGAATTTGCATACGGTGGGTGAACGTCATTTTGGCCATGGCCATTGCGCATGCTGACGCCAGCGCAACCGTTCATGGGTGTGACCGGCACAGGCATGCAGAGCTGATCTGGTCGGTCCAATTAGTGTGTACAACTATTTATTTGCTGGCCGTTCCTGAAAGTAAACATATACCTTTAAGCGCGCTAAAGGTGGAAAGTTAGTAGCCATTATTGACTGCAATTACCACTTCTATCAACGCACAGAACAGGAGGACGCAACACTGCAAACTGGGGTCAGTTGATTATTGCGAATAAGGCTGCGATCAGGAATTGCAGAGGAGCAAACCTCACTGGTCTATTCTCGTGACAAGATGGAGCAAAATGAGCAACTTTGATTTGCAAAGGAGCAGCTGTTTAAAGACGTTTAGGCAGTAATAAAGAAATATTACAGACAAATCTTGGCCGGCCCGCGATAGCAAAATAAAAGTGAAGGGAAAACTGAATGACGATCGGTAACTTACAAGAAGCCGCAAAGGACAACCTGGAGGGGACAACTGATCCACGGATAGCGTGCCAAGATGCCACGGCGCTCCAAAGCATCCATCAAGAATGGAGGGAGGACTTAAAAGAGGAGGATAGAAAATCTGTTTACCACTAGCGTCAAAAAGGCGCCCAGCTGAGATGAACAGAAACATGCGTATGAATACTACGAAACACGATGAGGACAACAGATCTACTGCTGGTATAAACACCAGGCCAACATACCCAATCACGTATTTTGTGACTCAAGTGTAATTAGGTTGTGGAGGAGAAAATTTCAACTTTAAAAAAAGGAGTTTGTAGAGAAGCTTGGTCGCATGGAGTATGAGTAGTCGCAGTTAAAATTTAGGAAGACAGAAAAAATGTCCGCTTTGCACGATTTCAGACAGGAAAACCACAGTGCATTTTTAAAATCATATAAATAATTTTGTGCTGTAAAGCACTCGTCTGGGAACGGAAGCTTCTGAAGCACGTCAAAAAACGTTCTCTAGAAGTTTAAGTGAGCTTTACCGCGCGTACGAACAAAGCATGTAATTTTTTTCGCTATACTATGTCATTCAATGCGCTCCTATTTTGGTTTAAACTTATATAGAGAAAATTTAATAAATAGAAGTGATATACAAAAAATTGTTCTCGATTCCTGAACAAAAAGTATTTGAAGCACTGTTTTCTCAGAATAAATTTGAACAAGCCAATGACGACGAAATACGTATACTTTATCGAATTCATCGAATCTTGCGACCTCTAATTCAACTGCGTGTGTTAATTGCCTTTTAATAAGACAACATAAACTGTCCAATTTAATATCGACCTTGAGGTATGAAACGTGATAGGTAAATAAAGCCAAGGAAGTTGCAAAATTTTATGACGTCAATAAATTCTGCGTAGTTCGTCACGTTTGTCATGTTAAAAAAACCCACTGTTAATTTTTGTCTGCTGTACACAATTGCTGTTCCTTTAAAATTAAAAAAAGTATTTTGTACGGATCCGGAGGACCAGGCTACGTCCGAAGGCCCGAGGTATCATTGGAGTATTCACAGGAATAGGCGAATGCGGACACGTTAACTTATCCAAGCTAACCAACCGGTAACGGATGATAGATATTAATGAACAGGTCGAATTTGGTCAAGAGAGCCAAATTGAAAGGAGGGTATCGAAATTGGTGGGAGTACGTGTTTTTTGGGGTAGGCTTGCCTGTTTTCAGTCAACTTGAACTACCACAAACATTTGGGATCCGGGATCACATAAAAGTTCCATGCGTGGCAAGAAGATAAAGTCGTGAAACTCGACAGCAGCAATCTACATATTTTACAAAGGACACCTTGGAAGGGAAATTTATTAATCTGACTCCCTCGCTTACGAATAATAACCTACGCATGTGGTCTGTTAACGGCAGGAGTGTACCATAGGTGAAAATAAACGGTTATTCCCACCAAATAGTCCCTATGCTAACAAGAGGTTTAGCCGGCACATTTACATGCATTTTCATTTTTTCCTTAAAATTAAGACGTTATTCTTCTGTGAAGAAGACTAAGGCACGATCACTGGGACAGAACTTGTATTAGTCTGAGCTTTCGGCTTCGTATAGCAGACCATCGTCAGAGAAAAGGAGAAAACAGCAAGCATTAGCATGTTTGTAGTCTAGCTACGAGGAAATGGGGACTACAAAACATGTCAATACCTGCTGTTCTCCCATCTCTGACGATGGCCTCCTGTACGAAGCCGAAAGCTCAGGCTAATACAAGTTCTGTCCCAGTGATCGTGCCTTTGTTATCTTTAAACAAGACCTTGGGACACGCATATTCGCTTCTATACGTTATTCCTCTATATACTATTAATTGCTATATGAAAATGGTAAAATCAGCCGAATTATTCCTCCTTCTTCGGATAAAAAGGCGATTCTTACTATAATTTCTTACTTATAAATGCCGGCCATATTCTTGCAGTCACATTTTTCAATTTGAGAAGAGTAAGTTATTGCAATACCCACCGAAAGTTCCCATAGTTTCCGTAAATGGCGACTAAGATGCCCGGAACGGTCTCCAGACGGTATTAGAGAAAAAATAATATGGGTGTAGTAAAAGCGCAAGCAAAAGGGACAAGCTGCTTGATGACTCACGCAAACCCAGAGGTCCGCTAAACGCCTAGGCCACCACGTCGAACGCAAGCAAACACTAAGCACACTGAGTAGACAAGTAAATTTCATCAAGATGCTCCTCATAAACCCTAGTGAGGAGGAGAGGGCTGATTGGTCAACCATGGGTAGAAATAAGGGGAGAGCAATTCAGATTTTAGTACTGAGGTTTAAGTATAGCAGTTGCTTCGACGATCGATAAAAACAGCAACAGGCTGTTCCCTATCAGTCAAATTAAGTTTTTATCGAATATAAAGAAATGCAACTACATGTTTATCACCCGAGGCGATTTTAATAACAAAAAGAAAGGGAAATAATGGGAGAAAACTAATGATTTACCCATGCCAGGAGAAGCCATAAGAACTCGGGAGATCGTGACCTGAGCAATAGCAACGCGCGCGGTCCTAACGGATTTGCCGAGCTTTTCGCCATTGTCGTCCAGTACGTCGATGCCGCTGCTGAGCTCAGCACTGCGCATGCAGGGAATATTGATGCAGTTAGCCACGGCCACGGCAGCATAAGGGACGAGGCGGCCAACCACGGGTGGGAAACGCTTTTAATGGACAGAAGCGAACAATGGAAGCTGGATATAGTCATCAAACGGTCCCTGAAACGCATAACTGTTCAAACTTGGCACACCGGCAAAACTGTGAAGGCAGAGACTCCTATTTCTTGGTCATACCCCCGCAAAGATGATCCGACTCCACTCACGCAGATGATATTATGCTCTCTCGAAGAACAATAATTAATATCGACCGTTAATACACCAGCTCTATGGGTGTAACGCTTGCTAAAATACTTAACTAAGAGACACTTTTTGTTATCCTATTACTACAACATGGGCTCTAAAAGTTTGTTAATCAACCCATAACTAATGCCGATCCTACATACGTACTGTTGGTCATGATACTACCGGAAATTTTAGTAACGATTGCAACGCCACTGCCTATTATACATTTTGCTGCCAATAATTTACAGTTAAACCAGCCGAATAAATGTGTTTTAGTAACGATTGCAACGCCACTGCCTATTATACATTTTGCTGCCAATAATTTACAGTTAAACCAGCCGAATAAATGTGTTTGAACTGACGTCTGTATACAATGCAAAGTAAAATACTCGTGTAACATAATAAGCCAAGCAACATATCGGGTAGTACATCAACGACATCAGCGAAAGGTAAATCTTTTTCAACTCCCACAGAATATACAGTGAACTTTTTGTACGCTGCCATTTCGCAAAGGCCTTACGTTCTCAACAATTCATATTTCCAAAATAACTATATGCACTTTTGTACAATAAAAGCGACCTGCAACAATGTTTGCATATTTCACAAAAAAATTATGCATTTCTGTACCATTTCAATGGAGATTTTAAGGGCTTCGGTCATTTACTCTAAATATACTAACTGATGCTGACTTAACTCTGTTCAGAAAAGTTAGGTAGCTAACATGCGCTTCAGTTGAGTTTTTTGGCGGCCAAAAACAGGCGGCTGATTTTACTAAAACTGTGCTCAAGGTTTCTGATATAGCACAGGAATTAACAAAAATTGTCCATATGTGTCTAGATAAGTAGGCCATTTGCAGACTGCCAGCTTCAAGTGAAGTCTTTTTGTATTGGGCTTCGGCCTGAAAATCTGATTTCCCATAGGGATACAGGATAATGCAAAAAACAATAATGACAACTGTCAGTCGATACAAGCAAACTTCAAGAGGAACTTAACAAACCACGTGGTTAAAGAGACATCGACACAGCAACTTACATAGACTTGCTTGTTTATAGCAAGAGCGCTTGTAACAGCGCCAGCAGTAGCGAGGACGTACGAGACACCGAGGCGACTAAGAACAAGCAAGGTTAAAGATGACTGTTTGTGACATTACGATAGCTAGGTTAATGACAAAAATAAGTTCCTGAAAATAGGCAAAAATGGAATTTTAAGATTGTTCCAATAAAAAGTAAGGCGGTATTTATAACATCAGATACGAAAGTTTACATCTACCCCATGTCTGGTTTTTTCAAATAAGACAAATTTTTTTCTGACAGGCCCGATACGGTTTTGCCACGTAGCTTGGAATAACCTTGAAAGGCTGCGAGTGTCCTTTACTTTTAAGGTTGCATGAACTACTCAACTACGCTGTTTGCTAGAATGGTGCTACACGAGGTCGGCTTTCTAACAGGAACATATTTGAAAGGGATGTTTATGTGGAAACTTTTGGGTAATCAAATAAAGGTCCTAGAGAAAATAATGGACACACCAAAAGATTAAGTAGAATAGGCAATACTTAAAATGTTTTGAAAAATGGAGACGAAACAATGAAATTCGATACGTCAGCTGAGTGGGGACAAAAGGATTAGCATGAAATATTAGTAGCTTCGTAACTTGCTTTTACCCACTGCAGATTTTCTTAAAAACGCCAGGAATATAATGAGAAATGTTAAAGAAAGTGCAACTTCGTTTAAAACTAAGATCTTGTAAAAGAAATGTAATGCCCTGGCGAATGTGTTTGTCATGTCGAAAAAACTGAAACACAAAACTCGGGTTCGGGTTTTCAAAGTTTCCAACTTAAGAAAATATGGAAAGAAATGTTCCATAAAAGTTCATGACAAGGTAACCAAAGCAAATAGAATTTAAAGTATGTTCAAAAAGATTTTTGATGACGACAAGTACTGAGAAAAATTCTTGAACGAAGCAACTACTGCTTACGTGGGAGAAATGGGGGCATCGCCGCTTCTGTTGGTGTAATTTACAATGGCGTTGAAAGACTGGTTAAACCACTGCCAAAAAATGACAGCTGGAGCGGACCTGCGGAACAAATTTAAAAGCGTAAGATGAAAGAAGAAAAAAATATAAAAGGATACCAGGGGTTACACCAAAATCTGCTAACTCACTTGTAGAAAGTAAGAAGGAACCCGGTTATTGTCATGTTACCGGGCACCTGAAAAGCCATACGGCCCAGGATAAACATTTTTTCTCCGGTATCTGGATGAAATGCTGAATCGTACGTTTGCTTTGCCTTCCAGAGCTTTTCTTCAGTCAACCCGGGAACGCGCTCCCCCTTCTTATATTTAACGACAATTGATTTTGCTTCATCGAGCTCTTTACTAGTCTTTAAACAGTTGAGGGGGTTTGTTGTAATGAAGAAGTGCTTTGCACGACCAACATAAGTTGATTGGTCGTAGCGCGGCTTGTCGATGTTGATTCCCAGGGGACATGTAGTTTCCTGGTAGCAATTAAAGGTAAAGGGGACGTACAGTTAAATGCCGTTTTCGAAGAACCAAAAGAACCACGTTTTCAGTCTTGCAAATCAGTCGAAACAAATGAAATTTTTGGACATCTGTTTTGTCTTTTAGCTAACAGAGTTCCTATATTCAAGGTACTATTTAAAATCGCAACGTAGCACATGGAGGTTTGACCTGAGACAATCCTTTCCCAAGCATTAAACAGAACACTATAATACTATACACACTATTTTTGGAATGTAGAAACTATAGTTTATACCATTAATTAAGGCTGGCAAAATTGTGGCATGTGGTGGAAAACACAAACGTATACTCGAGTACTCGTTTGGTAAGTCTAACATTTCGGGATTTCGGGAAAAAACCGTCATTGCGGTCATGGGGTTGAGAGTTGTATTTCTCCTACTACGCCTGGGCTCGAACATCATGGATTCAGTCTTACTTGACGATGCCCTTCCAGAAATGTGATGAAAAAAATATTTAACACATAGTACACACTATTACAAGGACCATATGGTCCATGCGCATGTTTCTCAAAAATAGGGTTTACTAAAAAATGTAGACTAATTAAACTTCCACAGAATCCCAGGGCACAAATCTAACCAGCAAAGAAAAAAATTGCTATCAATAAGGCACCGGAAAACTCATCGCAAACGCTAAGTTTTAACGTTCGTACGTTAGCCATCCCGAAAGGCACGATAACAAAAAAGTGAAGCGCGCGGCCGTAGCATAGAAGGGCACACGATAAAGTCAAACAAAGTTTCGATGATAACAGCAAATTTGTTTACTTCAGTTTATTTAAAGGGACCTTTAGAATGACCTTTTGAATTGGCTGTTTATTTTAACCAAGAGCGATAGGCATAAATTCATGAGAACAGATAATGAACTTCTGCAAGAAAAAATCGCAGTGACAACCTATATCAAGTGATAATAGCATCGACACCATCCGTTCCAACACAAATATTCTTCAAAAAGGAAATATAGTTACAGCTTCTGTCAGGTGCCCATATGCATATCAGTGGTTAGAAATTATGATTTCTTTAGGTAAGTTGAATACTGATTCGTTGAATGTGCCTGCTAATCAAAAGCATTATTGCATTTGTATTACGATTTATTATCTGCTGGTATTGCTCAGTATGGTTACTAGTTATCGTTCGTAAGAACACCAAATCTGTCGCGCAGTTGGGCAAAATCCGCCTGTCTGTATCTGCTGATCTGCAGCTCGGTACAAGACAACCGCACAGGAAAACCCCCGGGTGTCTCACACAAACACCAGATGAAATCGAAAAAAGGTAGTCAGCTCATATTTTCATCTTTTCTGCTTATTCATTCCTACTGAGCTTCTGACACTATTGCAGGATATAGCAATATCCGTTGATTATGGAGCAGATTGATTTCCTATTAGACAGGAGACGTCCTCTAAAACTCAAGCGAGAGTTGCGTGCTGCAGAAAGTCAAAACTATGCTCATAACGACAAATGGCTAAATAATTGCCGCTATACTATGCGGCTGCATACTAGGTTCTGACTTACAACATGCAGACCACATTTAAGTATGATAAATATTGGTCTTAGTAATATGATTACTAGAGTTAGCATTCCTAGAATTTGAAGGACTGCTCAAACAGAACTATGCTTGCCCTATTAGTCGTAAATGTGCGTTGTCTACCGAAACCTACACCCAGTGACCACAAGGCAGGATTCTCCTATGGCTCGGACAGACAACCCCCTAGATGCCATGTCAAGCAATCGGGATTTTTCGCCACCAAGTTTTGTTGCCGAATACTGCTAGGTATTAGTCCGGCCGTCCCCACTGTATTCCCTATCTGGAGCCGACTCCCAACATGTACAGTTATGTGCTATTAAGATCAAAACCGGCAGCAGTTGCCTATGGACTATACGAACTAAACTCACAAGTATCATTAAACTCACTAATATTGCAATTTTCCTGCAGCAAGGTTCTGTCATACTGTCATCATCTAGTTCCGCAATTGTAGCCTACCTATTTACAAAGATGATTGCCTGTAAAATCTGAACTAGAGCTAGGTAGAAGACCTAAGGTAGCCTGAAAAATTGGCACATGCCACTCTAAGTGCATGGCAAATCTTCGGCTATTATTAAATACGCGTTTCTTTAACCCTTCAGCCTACTGTATAGTGGGTTAACATTTCCTACATGGACGTACAGACCGCTCCCTAGATTATCACCTACTGGTTTTAGCAATGAGGGCTACTCGAACTAGCACACCTAGTACATACACAGCACTTCTGGTAGCAATGTCGTGGCAAAATGGCAAATGATACTTTGTTACCACCAAATGCTTGGTAGATCTTCAGTTATTATCAAATACACGTTTTTTAACCCTTCAGCTTACTAAAATCCCCATATAGGCTACGACTTCATACTAAACTAACATCTTCTACATGCATGCATATGCTACTTACTGGTTTTAATCAGTATGATGACCGTAACTAGCACATCTAGCAGTGGTATCCTAGCCCAAGTAATTTAAAATTAAGGAGGCAACCGGGGCAAGCACTGGTGTGCTCCAAGCTTCAAACACCTACTCTACTATGAATAACAAAATTCAACTTCCCCACTCCTATGTGACATCAAGGGATATATGGCCCGAACCCGATTCCAATCTGTCTCATTTCTAACCGAATATTAGCATAAGTAAAAATACCAGCACTAAAATAACTCAGATACACCGCTAAAAGGAGCAGTGTAAACAGTAGTTGTGGTATTAGAAGTGGGAGAGTTGGGCTCCTCGAATCTTTCTGGGCACCTACTATGGATGAGTGAGGGTAAATATTGCAGTGGTACCAGCGCAAAATGCTACTGTTACCTAAGACTAAGTTAGGTGGTCGTTCTGGCTGCATCTGGAAAATGCGGCTCACGGCCGATACCTGCTTGGTCATGTTGACTTTGTCTTTTCAACGATAAAGCGGGGAGAGGGTTAAGAGTGGTGTAGGTGTCAGAGCGTCTTCTTTAACTATGTATGAACGCAGTCAAGATCCCTACTCTCGGGCGTATTGTGGACACCACAGATTACGGTTGTAGAACGTACACATACACACACACACACACACACGACAGTTCCCCCGTCGATTTCGACGATGGGCACCACGCGCTCCAACAAGCCGCAGCAAACGCTGGAGCAAGCCGCAACTGACACAAAGGTGAGCTGGGCAAGCAATACACAAGCGACAGCTAGCAGGAGCAACGCAGAGAACTGGCGCGAGAGAAAACAAGAGGTTAGGCAGACTTGCGCAGAATCTACCCACTCGCTCGCCACTCCCACCTCCGTATCCGGTGTAAAGACAAAGTCAATAAGACCGGGGATGAGGGAGGGTGTAGATGGCTGGCACGATAAACACTCAGCACGCGCACACTTGACACAGCCATCTCGCTAGGTATGCTCCCGACAGTACGGGAGCGCTATAAAGGCCACATTAAGAGGGAGCCATTGCAGCCTGACTCTCAGTCCTCCCTCTCCTCCCGTACGCACACACAGACACACGCGTACAGAAGGAGCAGCTACGTAGGGGGTCCGAGTTTTCCCGTCAGTTGGCAGACCCTCCAAGCCACGGCTTTTAGCGCACCGTGATAGATTCAGACGCATTCAGGTTTATTAAACTGAGGGAAGAAACGCGCCGAGGTCGACCTCACTCTCTCCCCCACCGCATAGTGACCGCCTAGCTTTTTGGGCACCCGCAGTGGGGCCTGAAACCCAGTGGGAGCGCGAGCGCAGTCACCAACAGGGAATCAGAAGTGAGAGAAAGTGCCAGCGCCTTCCAGGCCACAGGGACCGTGGTTGGCTGAAGACTTGCATTGCATCGGCATACAGACCATTGGATCTCAGAAGGGTGAGAGCAGCCCAGCATGAAGCCTGGGCCAACACCCTCCTGAGAGGGGTAACCAGTCAGTCAACGACTGAAAGGCACTACCCATGCTCCGTCGTCGGTTGGCGTCCGTGGGCGAGGCTGAAAGGAGAGCAAGAGGCAACTGGTGAACTTTGCAATTGTGGACGTGCAGAGGAAGAGGAAGAAGAAGAATAGGAGGAAGAAGAAGATGAGGAAGAAGAAGAAGAGGAATAAGGAGGAGGGGAAAGGACGAAATGAAAAAATAGAAAAGGGATAGGAAGAAGAAGAAATTGAAATAGGGAGATAGGGGAAGAAGGTGAAGGGGTAACGCAGACAGGCCGCGAGACAGGGGAGAAAATGAAGTATAGAAAAGGATAATGAGAACACAAATCGCAGCTTACCTTGAAGCGGAGAAATTTCAGTAACCTCTGAGGCTTTCGTTTGTGCTAAAGACAGAACTTTAGGCGCAGCTATCATAAGTGAGTGCGGTAATGAAGCGAGTAATATAAATACAATATGGTAGAAGCAAAAAAATAGAGTCAGTAGGCCCTGTGCTAATTTGACTGATGCGGCCGACGTAGAGAGGTGTGAAGTTGATAATCTTTTCAGTGCGCATGCACTCTAAGGGCGCTTCAGTACGATTCAGTCCAGTTGGCGTTACCCCCTGAACGAGGGTGCCACGAGTCACTATGTTTAGCCGCCCTCCCCCCTATCTCATAAACTCCTGGCGCGAGCTATCGATGTTACTTCATTAAAATCGATTACCTGATTTCCCATGCCGTCATATGAGAGGCGAGCTGCCGGGGACGTCCGACAGCGTGCTTATTCGCCTGGGATTTGAAAGCAAGCGGCTGCACTTAACGTGAGTATGCCAGTGCTAAGTTGGTGGCACAGTTGAGAACAGGAAGAAGGAGAGTACCTCAGTAAAGGACACGGTACCCAGTACGGCTATTGCCAGGAGTCCGACACTAAGTTGGGTGACAATATACATGTCCTGTGACGAGCGATACTGCCACTAAACCAAGCTTATTAATTCTAGACCGCAGCTATTATGGGGTAGTAAAAGGCAAGACAGTGTTCGACAAATTCAGCAAGAACGGCCTCCACTTACCTGAGGGAGGAGGCACTCACCTGTGTTCCCGACAAACGTGACGATGCAATCGTGACGCGAGGCAACTAGTGAGTGTGGCTGAGGCTGGTGGTGGGGATGTGTGAGGTGCTGGGTATGCCGACATCACAGTCATTGCCGCTGTCGTGAATGCGCATGTGACCTAGTAGGCCCATGCGATGAGCGAATGATCGGGGGCAGGGAGGGCAATGAAGGCGGCGGTCTCGTCTGTGTGTTGGTGCTCCAGGCACCAGTTCACCAGTCTCTGTGCGATGGATGCGCAAGTGACCGATGAGACCGATGCGTGAGGTAAATTTGCGATTGCAGTGAGGGCATATCAGGCCCTCAGAGCTGGTGGGAGGTTCAGGTGTGGAAGTTGTTGCGGGCGGTAATGTGTCGGAGGGAGTGGAAGAAGTTGTGTGTGAGTTGGAGTCGGTGGATAAGGGCAACGAGGCATATCTCGCGTCGATTATTGCCGTCGAGGTGGAGGCTGGAGTAGGGTCTGGTGGAGTGTTTGGTGCAGTCGACGTGGATGCTGTCAGACGAGGGTTGCACGGCTTCCGGAGGTGACCGACCAGGCCAATGCGTGCACGGAAGGTGCGTTGACAACGCGGACACGTTGGAAGGGCTTGGGTGGTGGCAGCGTGCGTCCGTGGATTGTGACACTTGCGTGCCGTCCGTTTTGCCTTGGCGGCGGCGATCCGACTAGCTTCGTAGATTGCGGCGCCCGTTTTGACCGCTCTTCGCCACGCGGTTCAGTCCAGGGCAAGCTCCTCCCAGTTCAGTGTGTTGATTTGGAGACGCTTCAGGGAGTTCTTCAGGGTGTCCTTGTAACGTCTCTTCTGTCCTCCTTTGTGACGAGTACCTACGGCGACATCGCCATAGAACAGTCGCTTGGGTAGCCGTTCATCATTCATACGTACCACGTGTCCGCTCCAGCGCAGTTGTATCTGCCTGAGCATGGCCTGGATGCTGAGAACTCCCGTTCTCTCCAGGATTTCCGCGTCCGGAATCCTCTCCTGCCACTTCACCTTCAATATGCGGCGTAGGCAGCTGATGTGAAAATGGTTCAGTATCCGCGCTTGGCTAGCATAGACAGTCCTAGTCTCCGCTCCGTACAAGAGTGTTGACAGCACAACAGCCTTGTACATCTTCAATTTCGTTGACAGTTGAAGACCATGACGATTCCATACGGAGACTTCTAGCCGACCGAATGCTTGACTGGCTTTGGAGACTCTGCGGGCAATCTCGGAGTCTATTTTAGTGTTGCGGGAAAGCGAACTGCCGAGGTAGGTGAAGTTGTCCACGTTCTGCAGTACGGCTCCGTTGACGTTGATGCATGTGGGGTTGAGGTCAACACCTGGCGGCGGTTGATGCATAACCACCGTCTTGTGCGTGTTGATGGTGAGGCCAAAGTTGGCGCAACCTGCTGCAAAGAGGTCCATGCTCCTTTGCATGTCTGCTTCGGTGGTGGTGTTGAGAGCGCAGTCGTTCGCAAACAGCAGATCATGAACTGTGGTTGCGGAGACGCGCGTGGGGGCCTGCATCCGACGAATGTTGATGAGGTTTCGGTCCGTTCTGTATTTGAGGGGGATTCCGGGACGCTCGTCACGGTAGGCGTCCATCAGCACGGCAGAGAACATGAGACTGAAGAGGGTGTGTGCGAGGACACAGCCCTGCTTCACTCCATTGGTCACTGCGAAGGCTTCAGACAGCGTTCCGTAGTCCATGACGCGCGCCATCATCGCATCATGAAGTTGTCGAACCATGTGGGTCAGTCAGTCAGTCAGTATATTTGAGGGAAAAATAGGCTTGCGCCTTTGAACTCCCTATTTGTCACATCAAAATCTCAAGAATTATAAACAATGTTAACAAGTTTTCAGTCAGGAAAATATAGACAGTCACATGGCGCAGTGGTGTTTCAAGGTTAATTTGTCACATAGTTCACGTTGTGTTGTAGCATGTGTATATCAAGTCGGTGTTTGAATATCTCCACAGATTGGGACATAACAATGGCCTCGGGAAGGTTATTCCACGGGTCCACGACACGATTAGAGAAAAAATTCTTCCGTACATCCAATCGTCCTTGGAGCACATAGAGTTTGAAGGGATGCCCCCGGAGATTAGTTGTAGTGGCGAGTTGGAAGAAGTCGTCACACATGAGAGCGCAGTCAATGCCACGCACGATACGGAAGGTTTGTATCAAATCTCCGCGTAACTGCCTTTAACTCAAAGGATAGAGATTAAGGTTATTAAGGCGGATCTCATATGGTAGTGAACCTTGGCCTCTTACTAATTTTGTTGCTCGCCGCTGCACCCTCTTAAGTACGTTATAATCCTGCCGCATCCACGGTCTCCAGGCTTGAATCGCGTATTCAAGATGTGGCCTTATGAAGGTACCGAAGATTTTCGAGAAACAGTCTTCATCAAAAACCGTGAATGCCCGCTTGATGGCGTACAACATTGAAGTTGCAGTTTTAGCCGCCTTACAACATTGTGTAGAAGGTTTGAGATTGTCTGTCATCAAGATGCCGAGATCCTTCTGTATTTCTGTTTCTTGCAGAGGGATTCCGTTCAGATGGTAGGGTCGCGCATAAGGCACCGCATTTCGATTTCCCAGGCGCAGCAGAGTGCATTTGTTAGAATTGAAGGACAGCAGCCATCTATGCGACCACTCGTTTAATCGACAAAGATTTTCCTGGAAGTTATCTTCATCGGCAGCACACCTGATGACCCTCCATATTTTTACATCATCTGCAAACATGGCGCACTCGCAGTCCAATTCCTGTACACAATCATTAACGAACAAGAGAAAGAGGGTGGGTCCGAGTACTGAACCTTGAGGGACTCCACTCTCGATGACTGTCGGCCTTGATTGTTGTCGTCCTACACACACCGTTTGGGGAACGACCAGATAGGAAATTCTCAATCCACGTCAGAAGTCTGCCTCCGATACCCATCAGTCTCAACTTATGCAGGAGACGTTGGTGTGGAACACTGTCAAAGGCCTTCCGGAAATCAATGTAGGCTGCATGTACAGTTTCTTTTGCATCAATTGCCCTTGTCCAGCTTAGCATCGTATAAAGCAAGTTTGTTACACATGACCTTCCCCTACGGAATCCAAATTGCGCATTCGACAATATATTGTGAGTTTCACAATATATCATCAATTGCTTCTTGATGATCTTCTCCATTACTTTGCAGCATATGGAGGTCAGACTCACGGGTCTGTAGTTATTCGCAGATGCACGACCACCGCTTTTGTAAAGCGGTGTAATATGCGCTAATTTCCAGTCCGGAGGAAGTATTCCAG
>JAYGXS010000001.1:68230989-68246776 GCA_036362985.1 Ligula intestinalis | reverse complement strand
TCGTATTTCTTGCGCAGTTTAGTAGCTTCTCTTTTACAAATGTTTTGTTGTTGCTTATACTCCCGTAAGTGTTTACCGGAGCTGGTTAGTCTGTAGCGTCTCCAGAAGCGGTTTCTTTTTTTGAAAGCGGCCTGCAAGTTTGAGGTCATCCACTTCGGGCGATTCGTACTTGTCTTTCTTCTGAAGGGACAGTTGAGACAGAGAGTCCTTTTCAACGTCGAGCTAAAGGTCATCCACTGTTCATTTGCCCCACCTTGGAGGTCTGTTTCCCATGATACCTCTGACATTTCTCTCCTCATAAGTGGGTAGTCGCCCTTCCAAATGTTACTTTCCCATGTGTCGGAGGAGTAGGGTTTAGAGAACAGCGAATACTCGAAATACAGCATAATATGGTCGCTTGACCCTAATGGTGGTCGATCGTGCAGGTCAATCACAGTTTCCTCCTCTCGTGTAAAGATAAGGTCGAGACAGTTTGACTGTTGTCCTTCCCTAGCCCGCGTTCCAAACGCGACGGTTTGGCAGAGCAGTTTGGCTGTGGCCCATTGTAGTAATTTGTGATTGAAGTTGTCTTGAAGACCCTGTGCAGTCCATGTCTGCCAGTCAACACCAGGAGCGTTAAAGTCCCCAACGATTAGGATGTATTTTTTCTCACTAACCCTATACAATTCTGCTATGAGGATAGTGTCTTGGTCATGAGAATGGTTTGGCGGGCGGTATGTCACCGAAAGCGTCAGTGGCCTGGCGTACTTAGCAGATATAGTAATATTTAGCATTTCCACATCTCGTGCTGGGACCGGTACTTCAGCCGTGGCTGTCAGCTTGCAAGTGACATAGACGATAAGCCCTCCTCCCCTAGTTTTTCTGTCTTTCCTGAAAAGCTGATATCCTCTAAGTGATAATTCAGAATCAGCGATATCTTTTGAAAGCCAGGTTTCAGTTAAAGCCATGATGTCTGGTTTCACCTCCTTGACCAAGTTTTTTAGTTCGTCCAGCTTGTTAAACAAGCTTTGTACATTTGCGGTTAGGACCTTTAGTGACAGTTTACTCCGTGAGGCCCAACCCTCATCGTGACAGGTTTTGGCCAGAGGAAGGGCTCCTTGACTTGTATTATTTGCCCATCTTTTATTTTCAGGCCCTTTGCCCCGCTTTCGGTCCTCTCTCTCAATTCTATCCTTAGTTGCCTCATTTTCATCCGCTCCCTCGGCTCGTATTCTGGCTGAAAAAACACTTGCTTGTGCGATTTTCGTAAGGCCGTTTTTCCTTTTAGCAATTTTGATGCCAAGCCTTCGTTATCAAATATAACTTTGAGAGGCCTTGGGTTTGTTTGTAGGTCGTGGCCTAGGTCTGCTTTACCCAGACGAAAGGCTTTATTGACGGTATAGGTTTCCCCATTCTTTAGGACAGCGCTGACGTATTCGTGTATTCGGTCATAGTCGTGTGCAACTCGTTCCGTTGTACTGTCAAACGTGGACTCAGGAGCACCTTGTATGAGAATGTTGTTTTTCCGATTTATGGACGACTTCTGTAATAACTTACCTGTAGTTCCGTTTGACTCGTCTTGAACAACTATGCAGTTTTGTCAGTCAAGGGAAACCCGTGATATATTTCCAGTCTTACTGCTATCGGAAGACCCCGAGATGTTGTAAGGAATAGTTTTTGACTTTGCGTTTCCACTACCATCACCAGAGATAGGTTTCTTTTGGAGTCTGGGATGGCACCGATCAGGTCTGGCTTCTTGCTGCCCCCCTTCTACATTTTTGGTATCCTTCTGTGATTTGTATGCAGCCTTAGCATACCCACTAGGAGTGGTTGATGTGCTGGGTACATTTTGCACTTTCTGTCCGGAAAATGAGCCTATAACTAGCGGGGTTTTTAATTCGGAAAGTTCCACATGTGCTGAGATTGTCTCGTCAGAGCTGGTCATCGGAGGAGCGTAGACACTAACGATGGTGGCGAATTTGCCACCCCAGAGAGGCAGGCGGAGACTCATCAGGCGTTCTTTGATACACTGCGGCGTACAGGGTAGTCGTCCCACGATGTCCTTCCGGATGGCAAAGGCGACGCCGGCCTCGCGTCGCTCTGCCGTCGGACGGCCCACATAGAAGAAGGTGTAGCCAGCACCCACCTCTTCTATGGAACCTTCACCGGAGAAGCGGGTTTCAAGCGCCGAAGGTGATAGGACTTACCTGAGCTCCCTGAGCTGTCGTCCTGTGAGCTCTGGGAGCTGTCCTGTGGGAAGGAAACGGGTTAGAGGGAGGGTGAGGAAGAGAGAAGTTTTGATTTGCGTTTGTAGCATTTCGACCGCGTGTTTGCATTCTGTCAGCCACGGTCAACTGGCAGATGTCGCAACCCAGCATGTTTGGAACCCTCTTTTATAGGACCATCAACCCTCTCGCGAGGGGCAGCAGCGCTACTCTACAAAGGGACTGCCGGTCACCCACAACTGCTGCCGAACTGCACCATGGGCCGCGAGTGTTTTGGTGCCGAACGACCACTTGGCTGTGAGCCTGCCTTCAGCTTAGCTGAGGACTTTTGGGGGGGGAGCATTTGGGAATTAGGGGGTGGGAGCAGCAGTAATTATCTAAGTAGCAGTAGCGGTGAAAGGGGCTGTGTCTTACATATAAATGAAAGGCGTTCTAGTGCTACGGCATCTGACTGTGGGTAGAGCTGCTGCTACGAGTTAGGTGTTATTGATGCTACTGTGGATGCAAACTCTGTGAGGATAAGAGTGCTAGTCATGCCGGTAGGACTACTATTTGAGTAGGAATCGCTACGATGGAAAAGGCCCACTTTAAGTGCACGGTTATGGAATGGTATAGGTATGGTTTTAGAGTCAACACTAGAAATATCAGGCAAATGTAACATATAACAAATAGCAAACAGAAAAGTAATACGATAAACTAGATGTAACAAGTGTAGCGAGACTGTAAACAAGCGAGAAAAGTAAACAGTAAGTTCAAACAGACAATGGTACCGTTTACAGTAAGTAGCACCCTTTCATCAACTACGTCTACTAGGACGCTTAACACTGCAACCCGGGGACATACCGGGCGTGGGGACACACACACCGGAGACCCTCACTTGGTTTAGCCCGCTGATGGAAGCGGGGAGCCGGGGGGTGGCCGCCAGGCAAAGCCTAGCTCCACAGCGCCACAAGTGAGAGTTGGATGCCAGCTAGGGACGCTAGGCGTAGCCAACACCTACGCGAGGAAGATGATGCGATCTGCCACGACCTTCTCGTTCAACCCCCAGCTGGACACCCCATACCCCCCCCACACACACACACACACACACACGACAGTTCCCCCGTCGATTTCGACGATGGGCACCACGTGCTACAACAAGCCGCAGCAAACGCTGGAGCAAGCCGCAACTGACACAAAGGTGAGCTGGGCAAGCAATGCGTAGGCGACAGCTAGCAGGAGCAACGCAGAGAACTCGTGCGAGAGAAAACAGGAGTTAAGGCAGACTTGCGCAGAATCTTCCCACTCGCTCGCCACTCCCAACTCCGTATCCGGTGTAAAGACAAAGTCAATAAGACCGGGGATGAGGGAGGGTGTAGACGGCTGGCGCAATAAACACTCAGCACGCGCACACTTGACACAGCCATCTCGCTAGGTATGCTCCCGACTGCGCGGGAGCGCCATAAAGGCCAAATTAAGAGGGAGCCATTGCAGCCTGACTCTCAGTCCTCCCTCTCCTCCCGTACGCACACACAGACACACGCGTACATAGGGGGCAGCTACGTAGGGGGTCCGAGTTTTCCCGTCAGTTGGCAGACCCTCCAAGCCACGGCTTTTAGCGCACCGTGATAGATTCAGACGCATTCAGATTTATTATAGTGAGGGAAGAATCGCGCCGAGGTCGACCTCACTCTCTCCCCACCGCATAGTGACCCCCTAGCTTTTCGGGCACCTTCAGTGGGGCCTGAAACCCAGTGGGAGCGCGAGCGCAGTCACCAGCAAGGAATCAGAAGTGAGAGAAAGTGCCAGCGCCCTCCAGGCCGCAGGGACCGTGGTTGGCTGAAGACTGGCATTGCATGTGCATACAGACCGTTGGATCTCAGAAGGGTGAGAGCAGCCCTGCATGAAGCCTGGAAACACACACACATACGACAGTTCCCTCGTTGATTTCGACGATGGGCACCACGCGCTCCAGCAAGCCACAGCAAACGCTGAAGCAAGCTGCAACATACACAGAGGTGAGCTGGGCAAGCAATACAAAAGCGACAGCAAGCGAGAGCAACGCAGAGAACTGGCACGAGAGAAAACAGGAGTTTAGGCAGACTCACGCAAAATTTATTCACTCGCTTGCCACTCCCACCTCCGTATCCGGTGTAAAGACAAAGTCAATAAGACCGGGGATGAGGGAGGGTGGAGACGGCTGGCGCGATAAGCACTCAGCATGCGCACACTTCACACAGCCATCTCGCTAGGTATGCCCCCAACTGCGCGGGACCGCCATAAAGGCCGAATTAAGAGGGAGCAATTGCAGCCTGACTCTCAGTTCTCCTTCTCCTTCTACACACACAAACACTCGCGTTGAGGAGGAGCAGCAACAAAGGGGACCCGAGTTTTCCTGTCAGTTGGCAGACCTTCCAAGCCACGGCTTTTAGCGCAACGTGATAGATTCAGACGCATTCAGATTTATTAAAGTGAGGAGAGAAACGCGCCAATGTCAACATCACTCTCTCCTCCACCGCATAGTGACCGCCTAGCTTTTCGGGCACCTGCAGTGGGGTCTGAATCCTAGTGGGAGCGTGAGCGCAGTCACCAACAGGGAATCAGAAGTGAGAGAAAGTGCCAGCGCCTTCCAGGCCGCAGGGACCGTGGTTGGCTGAGGACTGGCGTTGCATCTGAATGCAGACCATTGGATCTCAAAAGGTTGAGAGCAGCCCTGCATGAAGCCTGAGCCAACACCCTCCTGAGAGGGGTAACCAGTCAGTCAACGACTGAAAGGCACTACCCATGCTCCGTTGACGGTTGGCGTCCGTGGGCGAGGCTGAAAGGAGAGCAAGAGACAATTGGTGAACTTTGCAAGTGTGGACGTGCAGAAGAAGAGGAAGAAGAATAAAAGTAGAAGGAAGATGCAGTAGAAGAAAAAAGAAGAAGGAGGAGGAGAAGAGGAAAGGACGAAGGGGAAAAAATAGGAGAAGGGATAGGAAGAAGAAGAAATTGAAGTTTATACCGCATAACTTTTTCCTTCCAGAAATGAAGTTAAAACTATACCGCATGTTTTTTCTTCCTATACTAGAATACTGCTGCCCGCTTTTTGGCCTCATGACCCAGCATGACCGTAGTAAGATTGAAAAGGTTCAGCGAGTTTTCACTCGTAAAATATTTTTTGTTTCTGGGTCTGTTATGTGTTATACAGATAGATGTCAATTAGCAAACATTAAATTTCTTTGGATAAGAAGACTCGAAACTGGTCTATGCTTTCTGTTTCGCGTTAACAATAGTCCTAATCTCCCACAAATTAACGCTCTCCTTCCAGTTGAACGACCTTACGCCACTCCTAACTCTTACATGATAATTTTACCACCCCGTAGCTCCAAATCTAACCGTTCTCGCTTTTTTACCTCCAAATATGCTTTTATTTGGAACAACCTTCCTCTCGATATTAGACTGTCTTCTACACTGTCGATCTTTAAAGGCAAATTATATAAGCATTTAAATTTAGAGGAAATAAAGTCGTTACTGTCTGTTTCCTTTCCAAACACACAAGTTGTAGATTTTGAAAAGGGTCCTCCCGGCATTTGAAGCTCTTCCCAGGATACTAAAATGGTTTCTAAATATGTTAGCATTTCCCTCTGCAGAGTCAAGCATCACTTCCTAGGGCTGCGAATTCTTCTCCGTTTTTGCAACCTTCGCTGTGGTCTTCGCGATTGGCTCTGGAATCTGGTGGGTCGCAACTCGATGATGTTGCCTTGACTTCTACTGCCTTCTCCTGCCTTCCGGATGACCCCTTCCTAACTCAACGATATATTATTTTTTCCCATGACCATACACGTCCCGAACCCTCAACATCAGGTCCCAAACTAACTACATCAAACCCTTTTACCTATTAAGGCAGTTTTTTCTCCTAAAGTTTTTTTGAACTCGGTGGCCCACTGAACTCATCCACCGATCTAGGAGTTTTTTTAACTGCCGATGACAATTATTTTATAAGAGTTCACTGCTTATCATTATTATTTTTATTTTCACGATAGCACTAAGTTTGTAACGACAGGGCCCCTTGGGCCTTAAACATACAAATTATTATTATTATTAGCAGGTTGCTGCCAGCTGGCTCTGCCGGTCTTCGGAGTACTGTGGGCTGCAGCCCGGTCAAGGCCACCACGTACTCCCCCTTTGACCCAGGCAGCAAAAAATGCACCCTCGAGTTAAGTTGGCGTGAGAACAGCGATTGGCATGTACTAGTACCCGGATGGTCTTACGACGAGCGCAACATGGAAATCGATCAGTTCTTCCCCTAAGAATTACGTTAGTAGAGTAAGCCTGACGGGCGATAGCGACGATAAATCCCCCCATCCCTCCGCGCCCCCAGCCATACCGGCATTTTAGGCGTAAATTGGCAAGATAACAACGTTAGAGGCGTGAATTGGGGAGAGGGTGATGACTGAAAAATTTATACACATCAGTGGTGACTGTGATAGGCGTGATGCGAGGCAATGATATGAATGAGGCTCAAGATCAAAGTCTTAATTGCCGCAGAGAACAGGAATGTTTGGGCAGGGCTGAAGGTGCAAATGAATGCACTGCAGGTCCTAGAGAAGACTGCGAGCAAGGACGAATAAACCTGAGTGGAGCTGGAATTAAGCTGCTAGTGACGTCAAACGATGCTAATGCTAGTGAGGCTGGTATAAGAAACCGTGCTTAATAGTAGTACTAGCATGTAATAGTAGAAGTGGTGCAAAACACATCGTACATAAGGACAGCAAGGCAAATTAAGAGGCAAGTTCGGCTTATCTGACGGCAACTTACCTGGGTCCACTAGTTCACCAGTCTCTGTGCGATGGATTCGAAAGTGAACGACTAGGCCGATGCGTGAGGTGAATGTGCGATAGCAGTGAGGGCATATCAGGCCCTCAGAGCTGGAGGAGGGTTCAGGTGTGGGGCTGCGAGTTGTGGCGGGTGGTGATGGGTAAGAAGGGGTGGAGGAAGTTGCGGGTGGATTGGATTTGGTGGATAAGGGCAACGAGGCATCTGTTGCGTCGATTATTGCCATGGAGGTGGAGGGTAGAGTAGGGTCCGGTGGAGTGTTTGGTGCAGTAGAAGTGGATGCTGTCAGAGGAGGGTTGCATGGCTTCCGGAGGTGACCAACCAAGCCAATGTGTGCACGGAAGTTGCGTTGACAATGCGGACACGTTGGGAGGGGTTGGGTGGTGGCAGTGTGCGTCCGTGTGTTGTGAGACTTGCGTGCCGTCCTTTTTGCCTTGGCGGCGGCGATCCGACTTGCTTCGTAGCTTGGTGTGCCTGTTTTTACCGCTCTTCGCCACGCGGTTCGCTCAAGGGCAAGCTCCTCCCAGTTCAACGTGTTGATTTCAAGACGCTTCAAGGAGTTCATCAAAGTGTCCTTTTAGCGTCTCTTTTTCCCGCCTATGCGACGAGTACCTACGGCGACATTGCCATAGAACAGTCGCTTGGGTTGCCGTTCAGCGTTCATACGTACCACGTAACCGCTCCAGCGCAGTTGTATCTGCATGAGCATGGCCTGGATGCTGTGAACTCCCGTTCTCTCCAGGATTTCCGTGTCCGGAATCCTCTCCTGCCACTTCACCTTCAATATGGGGCGAAGTTAGTTGAGATGAAAATGGTTCAGTTTGCGCGCTTGGCTAGCATAGACAGTCCAAGTCTCCGCTCCGTACAAGAGTGTTGACAGCACAAGAGCCCTGTACATATTCAATTTCGTTTACAGTTGAAGACTACAACGATTCCATACGGAGGCTTGGAGCCGACCGAAGGCTTGGCTAGCTTTGGAGATTCTGCGAGTAAACTCGTCGTCTATTTTAGTGTTGCGAGAAAGCGTACTGCCGAGGTATGTGAAGTTGCCCACGTTCTGCAGTTCAGGTCCGTTGACGTAGATGCGTACGGAGTTGAAGTCAACACCTGGCGGCGGTTAATTCATAACCACCGTCTTGTCCATGTTGATGGTGAGACCAAAATTGGCAAAACCTGCTGCAAAGAGGTCCGTGCTCCTTTGAATGTCCACTTCGGTGGTGGTGTTGAGAACGCAGTCGGCCGCAAACAGCAGATCTTGGACTGTGGTTGTGGAGACGCGCGTAGGGGCCTGCATTTGGCGAATGTTGAGGAGGTTTCCGTTCGTTCTATAGTTGATGGGATACCGGGACGCTCTTCATGGTAGGCGTCCATCAGCATGGCAGAGAACATGAGACTGAAGAGGTTGGGTGCGAGGACACAGCCTTGGTTCACTCCATCGGTCACGGCGAAGGCTTCAGACAGTGTTCTGTAGTCCGTGACGCGCGCCATCATCCCACAATGGAATTTTCGAACCATGTGGGTGAAATGCTCCGGCGAGCCAAACTTCTGCATAACCTTCCAAAGTCCGGGCAGATTCAAATGCACACACACACACACACACACACACACACACACACGACAGATCCCCCGTCGATTTTTACGATGGGCACCACGCGCTCCAACAAGCCGCAGCAAACGCTGAAGCAAGCCACAGCCTACACAGAGGCAAGCTGGGCAAGCAACACGAAAGCAACAGCAAGCAGGAGCAACGCAGAGAACTCGTGCGAGAGAAAATAGGAGTTTAGGCAGACTTGCGCTGAATCTACCCACTCGCTTGCCACTCCCACCTCCGTTTCCGGTGTAAAGACAAAGTCAATAAGACCGGGGATGAGGGAGGGTGGAGACGGCTGGCGCGATAAGCACTCAGCATGCGCACACTTCACACAGCCATCTCGCTAGGTATGCTCCCGACAGCGCGGGAGCGCCATAAAGGCCACATTAAGAGGAAGCCATTGCAGCCTGACTCTCAGTCCTCCCTCTCCTCCCATACGCACACACAGACACACGCGTACAGAAGGAGCAGCTACGTAGGGTGTCCGAGTTTTCCCGTCAGTTGGCATACCCTCCAAGCCAAGGCTTTTAGCGCACCGTGATAGATTCAGACGCATTCAGATTTATTATAGTGAGGGAAGAATCGCGCCGAGGTCGACCTCACTTTCTCCCCTACCGCATAGTGACCGCCTAGCTTTTCGGGCACCCGCAGTGGGGCCTGAAACCCAGTGGGAGCGCGAGTGCAGTCACCAACAGGGAATCAGAAGTGAGAGAAAGTGCCAGCGCCTTCCAGGCTGCAGGGACCGTGGTTGGCTGAAGACTGGCATTGCATGTGCATACAGACCATTGGATCTCAGAAGGGTGAGAGCAGCCCTGCATGAAGCCTGGGCCAACACCCTCCTGAGAGGGGTAACCAGTCAGTCAACGACTGTAAGGCACTACCCATGCTTCGTCATTGGGTGGCGTCCTTGGGAGGGCTGAAAGAAGAGCAAGAGACAATTGGTCAACTTTGCAATTGTGGACGTCCAGAGAAGAATAGGAAGAAGAAGAGGAGTAGAAGGAAGATGAAGTAGAAAAAAAGAGGAACAAGGAGGAGGAAAAAGGCCGAAGGGGAAAAATAGATAAAGGAAAGAGGGAGATAGGGAGAGGAGGTGAGGGGGTAACGCAGACAGGCCGAGAGAGAGGTGAGGAGATGAAGTATAGAAGATTAAGCCGATTGTGGGCCGCAGATTCAGCACCATTATCCTCAGCATGAGGCTTGGCAAGGTTCAAAGTCCACAAACACCATCAGCGTGAAAGAAAAATTCCACTGAATCAGCATCCTAGTGACAGATCTCTTGAACAAAGGATAGCTTTGCTGAATTTTAATACTTCTGGGTAGCTTATTCCAGATTGCTATGGCGTTTACTGAAAAATTACGGTATCTACTTGTGCGTGCTATAAGGAGAAATAAAAACACATCTTGATGAATGGCGTGCCGAGAGTGGTCAGGCTGCCTTAAAGTTATGGCCGTTTAAAAGTTAAAACAGTAAAATAGTCTCTTCTGTAATCTGCGAAGCCACAAAGGATCGATGTTAATAAGTTCACAACGTTGTTGGTAGGACAGTTTGCGGTGTTTGAGAATACTCTTTTAATGAAGAAGTGTTAGACCGATTCTATTTTCTTCCGTTCACTAGCGGACAGGAGTCTAAATAGGGGCGAGCAGTATTCGAGACTAGGTCTCACGTACACTGTGGCAAGAGAAAAGAAGTGTTATACCAGAGTAAAAGTAGTAGTTTATTCTTTACAGATAGGGAGAAGTTGACTGTCGGACGCGCCTGCGACCACTAGCCAAGGGACATGCATGCACCCATTTGTTTGTTCTGACTGGCCAGCCTTCCTCTCTGGCCAGCAGGATTATCACATTGTGTTTAGGCTATCATGGTTTGACCCTTACGACTGCGATATTCCAGGTCCGGTTCCCTTGGAGGGGAGCGAAGCCTTAGGAAGGTCAGAGCGTTAGGAACAATATGTTGTGTAAAAAGAGTCAGGAGGAAGTTACCACTCGATTTGGTATGACTTTTAACTGTGGGGGCCGTGTGAGAGCGCGGGGTGGTCATGTCCGCCTTGCTCGGGCCAGAATCCGGAGTATCTGGTCTAGCAGCAGTAATCCCGGGTGGCCATGGAATGCTCTCTTTGTCTCGGCAGCCTTGATGGTGATTGGTTGGACCACGTGAGGTGAGCGCACCGATGTGAGCTGTCGGTGTGTCGTGCGCTGGTTTACGTCTGCCCGGGGCACGCATAAAAACTGCCTTCGCCCAAGGTCCTACGCTCTGAATGACCATCCCTGTGGCATCAAAGTTAGGAAGACATCGAGCAGCAACGAACACTACAGGTTAACTCCTCTCTTTGTTACAACTGGCTACCTTTCAGTCTCTTACTTTGATGCCACGTCATAGAACCCTCTCGGTTAAGATGACTTGTCACTCGAACTGTGTCTTCGTCTTCAAAATACGTTCTGCCCACAGACAGCCCTGTGTTTTGCCTACAAGAAATTCTGCAGACAGGCTGCCTTCTGTTTTACAGACATCATATTCGTCCTGCCTCGTCGTAGGTCCTCCACAAAACGAAGGATTTGAATACCCCCATTGCTAAATGAAAAAAAAACATTGGTTCTCGATGAGTTTGACCAGGCTGAATTGTTCAATGCTTTCTTTGCAAAGCATTTTAAGACAGAATCCGAACTGGTCCCAACGTTTCAACCATACTCAGACAATACTCTCGGGAACATTGATTTCTCCATAGAATTAATTTGTAGGCATATATTTCTCTAAAATACTCGCACTTTTCGGGAACTGACGGTATTTCCAACTCAGTTATCAAAGAGAGTCAACCTTTCCCAAAATACTTAGCCATATATTTTCAGTCTATCTCTCAAATTGTTTCTTTCCTGACACTTGGAAGACATCCCTTATTCTTTCCGTTTTTAATTCAGGATCTCGTTCGGACATAAATGACAATCACGGTGTGCATAAACCCCGGCACTAGCCAAACTTCTAGAAACGATCATTTTTAATCTAATTCTCGATTTTCGCCTAAAAATAAGCTTTTAAGCGACTCGAAGCATGGTTTTCTACCCGGGTGATCATGCGAGACTTGTCACTTAGCTTTTCTTAACCACGTCACTTCCCGCCGTAACGAGTGGCAATCCGTAGTTGTTATCTACGTTGACCTGAGCAAAGCCTTTGACGGGCTTTCGAATTTGAGCTGCCGGTTTTTTTGCTCTCCATTCACGCGGGAATTTATTAGTGTATACCAGACTGTCTACTTCTCTACTTTGTTTTTCTGCATTTCTGGACATGAGGTCATCTCTGCTGTACACTCGTACCCTTTTGAATGCTCGAAGGACAGATATTCTATCAACGGAAATTCATAACGAACATTCATGTACTTTTGGGTTAATTTGCAGAACCTGCAGTACATCAGCACCAAATGTTATCCAATGGAATGCAATACGATCGCGTAAGCACTGATGCGGTTGGAAACAAGCTATGAAGCGTCAAACATTAGCCTCAATGTCTCTTCCGGGTCTAATGTCCACTAACTGCAGGTCTATTTTCAATAAAAGTCTCGAATTGGATGCACTTATGTTGAAACAGGAACACAGTAAGTGCGGTGTAATCTGTCTTCAAGAGACCTGGCTCAATAGGGATATAGAGTCGCAGCTCATCACACCTCCAGCTTATTGCTGTTTTCGTTCGGACCGAAAATCCTGATCAATCAGCAGAGGTGGCGGAGTAGCAGTTTTTGTAAACCAGCAATGGTGCACAAACTGTAAGTCCCTTTTTTCTTACTCCGAAGACCACATAGACGTTATTGCAGTAGTTTGTAGGCCTAAATTTTTACACAACTCAAAAGGCATCATTGATGTTAGTATTTACATACCCCCTTCCACCTGTCAAGATGCCCTTACCCACTTTTTCGATTTTCTTTCCAAAAAGCTTGCCGCACTGTCTTGCGAGCATGATATTATTTTATGTGGGGACTTCAATCGAGTAAATCTACGTCCCCTCATATTGTTAGGATTTAGTGACTTAGTTAATTTCAATACACGAGATGACGCCCCACTCGATCATATCCTGACTAACTATCCAAAGCTTTTTGCTGTAAAAAATAGAGCTCCATTGGCAGGCTCAGACCATTCCGTACTGCTCTGTCAACCAAAAATCTATTCTAAGACCAACAAAGGGCTATTAGTAACGCCCGAGAGGAAATTACACATTCCTGACACGTCCCCACATAATATTTCCTTGCTTCAGACTTGTTTATCTGAATGCATTCCCATCTTTCTCGAAAACAGGAATGTCGAGTCGTGTTCGAGTTATATTACAACATTTCTCAACGGAATTTTTAATATTTGTTGTCCTTTTGACACGGTCATGGTTAGATCAGACCGAATATCTTCTCCCCACTTAAAAACTTTGAGAAGAGACAAGGCACTGTTCTACAAACTAGGTTTACGAGAAAGATTGAAGGACGTTAATGCCCTTATAAAACGCAAAATCGCAAGACTAAATGACCTTTTCGTTAGTCAGTTATTTACTTCTTCTACATCTTCGTCTCCTCTCTCTTCATCCGAAATATGGAAAAGTCTTCAACGTCTCACTGGTCAACGCAATACGCTGGCACATGTTGACGCTGACCTAGACAGATTAAACTCAAACTTCATGCATACTCCCACCGAGTCCTATCTCCCGACAAATGATATTTCGTTACCACCAAGTGATTTTTCTCCAGTGTCTGTGGCAACAGTGATGAAACACCTAAACAAGGTTAAAGGTACAACAGCTGCCAGACCAGATGGCGTCTCCCCATTTCTCCTTAAATCTTGCTCTTTTCAATTAGCTCCTGTCTTGGCACATCTTATTAATTTATCTTTCATGGAGTCCAAGATTCCTGACGGTTGGCGTTCGGTCAAAATCACTCCTATCCCGAAAAAACCCACTTCAACGGGTCCCAAATCCTTTCGCCCAATCGCCTGCTCTTCTGCACTCCTTAAACTTACAGAACAAGTCGCTTTGGACATCATTAAGCCGTTTTCATCCAATTTTGTTGATCCCTTGCATTTTGCGTATAAGGCGAGGCGTAGTACACTAGATGCAGTTACTTTAGTAGTCCACTCTGCTCTTAGGGACATGGATAAGGGATGCCGTGCTTACGCGTGTGCTTCTCTTGACTATTCCTCAGCCTTCCACACGATCCCGCGCCATCTTCTTCTTAGTAAAACCTCTGCATGTGGCTCTCCTGGCTGGGTTGTCTCATGGCTAAGGGACTATTTTTCTTCCCGCACCCAATTCGTTCAGACCGGGAAGCGAAAATAAATGGTCCTTCCCAACAATTGTGGAGTTCTGCAGGGGTCTATATTGTCCCCTCATCTTTTTTCCCTCCATAATGATGACCTACGATCTCCAAACGCATGTTTGTTTGCCAAATACGCTGACGATATGGTTGTCGGCCATCCTCTCAAAAGCCAGACCCATCTCCAAACACTGAAGGAGGGACTGGACCATGTCACAGCATAGTCGTCAGAAAATGGCCTTTTACTTAATGAGCGGAAGTCAGTCCAGTGCATTTTTGGGCTGCGACCCCCTACCAGCCCTGAAACCATTGACTTTCTGCTCAACAATGTATCCTCCTTCAACCTTGGTGTAACACTTGCTTCCAACCTCTCATTTACTCTTCACATTGAAGACCTTTTTATAAAAATCCGCAAACTTTTGTATTATGTCCGCCGCTTGCGTTCATATCGCACCCCACAATCTCTCATCTGGCGTTTTATAGATGCCTGTATCCTCCCTCTTATTCTTTATTGCTCTCCAGTTACTTTTCCAGCACAACTCAAGAAAGACTTGTTTATTATTAAACGTATTCTCCGCATGCTCTCTTCAGCTGCCGGTTATTCCTATGTTTTTTTAGCTTACCTCATCATACAGCGACATTTTAAATCGGTCAAGAATTTCATGGACCATATTCTAAGTGAGGTTTCTCACCCTCTCCACTCTGAATTAATGGCTGTGAAATCTTCTCGTACCAGGCGCCGAAGCTTCCGTCATATGACCTGCCGTACATCGGCCTACCAGTACTCGGTACTCCCATTCTTAGCACGATTCCTCACGTGTGAAGAAATGGAAATTGAGAAGCTGAAGGCAGACCTGTCTCCATAACAGATGTGGTAACCGTGTCGACTTCTTACTTTGAGCATTTTGTTATCGTTGACCGTTTACTCTTGAGCTTTTTGGACCCCGTAATTGATTTTTTTTACTCTCCGTGAATGGAGCCACATTTTTGCTGAAAATTTTGATATTAACATCAAAATAAAGTACTTTATCTATCGATCTATCTATCAAAAAAGGAACCACACAGACGGCTTCTGGTAAAATTGGAAGCCATTGGCATCCATCCTCCTCTCCTCGACATCATCGGCTCCTACTTGTCGAACCGCAGCCCGAAGGTCTTAGTAGGTAATAGTTACTCAACTGCTCAGCTGATTACGAGTGGCGTTTTCCGAGAAACTGTTTTGGGTCATTAACTCTTCATTCTATATATAAATGAAATTTATACTGCTCTAAAAAATTCACACAATCTCATTTATGCAGACGACCTGAAATACACATACTCATTTTCTAAGGACACAGCCAATATATGAGTTGATAAAATAAACGCGGACCTGCTTACACTCTCACGTTGGAGTGCTACCTGGTAGATGGAATTCTCTCCATCCAAGTGTAGTTTCATGTGTTTTGGTCCCGCCAAGCTTCCTCGTCCCCTAGTCTTTCAAAATACTCCACATTTAGAACGATCCACCATAAAAGACTTAGGTCTAAGCTTAACAAATAAACTAGCATTTTCGCCTCATGCGGATCGAATATCTGCGAAGGCTGCACAGATATGTGGTTTTATAGCACATAATTTCTCCCTGCTGGGAATAAAGTTAAAACTTTATAGCATGTATGTTCTACCCATCCTAAAATACTGCTGTCGCCTCTTTGGTGTAATGAATTCTTCTGCCCACCTTAAGGGGAAAAAATACAGAGGGTGTTTACTTGCAAAATATTCGCTCTTCCCCGATCCACTACTTCTTATACGGAGAGATGTCAGTTAGCGGACATGAAATTTCTTTGGGCCAGAAGACTCGAAGCGGGCCACTGCTTCCTTTTTTGCGTTAACCCTACCCCTAACCTCCCACTAATCGACGCTCTTATTCCCGCAGATACACC
>JAYGXS010000001.1:68215583-68230979 GCA_036362985.1 Ligula intestinalis | reverse complement strand
GTCAAACTTAGCAGTTTTTAAAGTCAAATTACGTAAACACTTACCTTCGAAAGATATAAAGTCCTTGTTATCCGTCTCCTTCCCAAACACACAACTTTGGGACTTTGAAAATGGTCCCCGTCCCACTAGAAGCAACCAGCATACAATTCATAAAGCTAAAGCTTGGATGGCCCAGCGATCAAATCTCTACACCATAAGATATGCGATCATATGGAATGCCCTACCCAACGATATTCGCAAAAGCCACAGTTTAGCCGAATTTAGAAGAATGACCAAGCAGTTCTTCTCAAATGACATGGCGCATATATTTCTGAAATAAAATAGGACACTTTGCTAACCAGTTCTTTGACATCCACTTCGGACCAAAAGGGATCTAACGGTCCAGGATAGTTCCCGCACATTTTGGGGAAAACTGGCCACTGCTGGAGCCTCTCCAGTCGACGTTTTAAATCAATAAATAAATAAATATATTTTATATTTTAGGCCCGGAGAGCCTCGTCATTGCCAACTTAGTGCTGTGGAAAAATAAATACAAAGTTGATAAATGCTGCTCTCCATGAAACAACCACATAGGCAGTGCAAGACGAATCTTGGACGCTTATTTGAAGATCTCGGCGATCCTTAGATGCACAGACAGCGAGCTACTAGATCGATCGTTAAGCTGCTTCCTCAATTTCTTTAGTCGAGGCAAAAGAAAATGAGGGACGGTCGATTCTGATGCGTAGGGTTTTGCAATTTTAGTGGGCACAAATTCCAGCATTTTATTAGAAACGACCGACATGAGTTCAGCAAGATATGCAGCGTCGTTAATGGAGGAGACACTCTGCCAGTCTAATAAATCTAGAAAATAGTTGATTCAGCTAATGTCTGCGAGGTCATAAGCATGAAAGGTACGACCAGCACCAGCCTTTTCCGTAGAAGGCAGTGGAAGACAACAGTAAATTAATGTGTGATCACTTTGGAAGATGTCCTGCTTAAAGTCAACGAAGAGGGGAGCAATATTATTTGTAAAAATCAGATCAAGGATATGATTCTGTCTTGTTGGGGGATGACTAGTTGAGACCAGTTAGAAAAATTAATGTCAGCATAAATTGTCCTTTTGAATTAACATTACGTAGTGTTTTGCAGGTAAATTTGAACTAAAAACGAAAACTTATGGCAGCTTAAGAAAACTCTTACAGTGAAAATGGAGGCAGTGTTCAACAGGCCTCCATGTTCAAAAAGTGTGTAATAGAAAAAAACTGCTTAGGAAGATAGTACTAGGAACATAGCAGTAGAGCAGAAATAGGTGTGGGTGGTCTGATAAAGGTGAGTAGTCAACGAAACTGCAGCATTTTAGACTGAGTACTTCCGCGTGGCTTCGTTTGATTCAGCGATGGTTAATAGAAACATCTAGGTTCTCGGGGGAGATTTAAGTCAGCTGCGGCATGATATTCCTGTGAGAGACAAAGATCGTAGGCCACATTGGCGTTAGGTGGGTGATAAACACAGCCAACAAGTAAGGACTATTTGTTTTTTAGAACAACTCGTAGCCAGCAGCTCTCCACCACCGCCGTGAATTGTGGATAGTCCAACAGGAGGAATGTAAGTGGCTGCTTAATATAAATGCAGCTTCCTCCGCCATGGCCATTGTTTCGATCGTTGCGAACACATGCAAAGCCTAGAACAGAGAGTTCAGAGTCAGCTACACAGGCCGATGCCCATGTCTCTTTAAGTCACTTTAAGTCACTTTATTAAGGGAAGAAGGCTTTCACCCTTGAGCTCCCTATTCATAATCAAAATCGCATAATAGGTCCACCGTAACAATAGTACATAATACAAATGTACAAATGTAGGCTTAATATCAGCGATAAGTGTGAGCCAATTGCAAGGTGCTGCTACTGACACTTTGTTCATTATATCTGCCACAGTTTCTCAGCAAATGAGAATCAAGTTTGTGTTTAAAAATGTCAACAGTATCTGAGAGGACCACATCTTCCGGGAGTCCGTTCCACGCTCCAATGACCCTCTGCGAGAAGGCGTTTCGTCGAACGTCGATACGGGCCGGTTTCCTCTGTAGTTTAAAAGGATGACCTCGCAGATGGTCAGTCCGAGCCAATTTGAAGAAATCATCAAATTCTAGGGTGCAGTCTTGGCCTCTAACAATTCAGTAGGTTTGTATGAGGTCCCCGCGGAGTTGCCTATAATTGAGAGGGAAAAGATCAAGTTCGGTCAGTCTGTCTTCATAAGGCAGATGACCAAGATTCTTGACCATCTTCGTAGCCCTCGCCTGCACTCGTTCCAGGTGCAGGTAATCCTTCTTGAACCACGGACGCCAGGCCTGGACAGCATACTCCAAGTGGGACCGAACAAACGCTCCGTAGGTTTTCCTGAAGAGCTCCTTGTCAATGTTTACGAATCCCCACCTTATCGCAAACAGCACCTGTGTCGCGCGTTTAGCTGCCTTTACACACTGAGTAGATGGTTTGAGTGAGGAATTTATTAGAACACCGAGATCCTTTTGTTCATTCACATTTGAAAGCGGGTGCCCATCGAGGAGGTATTGGAAGGAATCGTTCTCCTCATCAGTCCTTCTAGTACGGAGTCTTAAAACCACACACTTACTAATGTTGAAGTTTAAAAGCCAACGAGCAGACCAGCAGCTAAGTCAATTGAGACTTTCTTGAAGCGCTTTCCTATCGGCGTCAGACCTGATGGCTCTCCAGAGTTTGACGTCGTCGGCAAACATGATAGCACTGCAACCCAGGTCGTTGACACAGTCGTTGATAAAGATAAGGAAGAGCAGTGGCCCTAAGATAGAGCCTTGGGGGACGCCACTCAGAACATATGTAGGGCTTGACTTTGAGTCACCGATGCACACAGTTTGCGATCGCCCTGTGAGAAAATCTGTGATCCATGCCAGCAGGTTTCTTCTTATGCCAATTTCTGACAATTTATACATTAGACGCTTATGTGGGACGCTGTCGAATGCCTTCTTGAAGTCCGTATAGATGACATCAACCTTACCATCTTCATCTAGTGCGCGAGTCCACTGCTCAGTGGAGAGTAGAAGGCTGGAAAGGCAAGAATGGTTCTTTTTGAAGCCGTGTTGGAGCCCTGACAGTAGATTGTTCTCCTCCAAGAACTCCATTGTCGTCTTTTTAATTATCGTTTCCATCACCTTACAGCAAATGCAAGTTAGGCTGACGGGCCGGTAATTGTTAACCTTCGTTCGGGCTCCGCCCTTGTATATCGGGTAAATATTTGCAATTTTCCATTCAGATGGCAGTTTTCCTAGTTCAAATGAAGAACGAAAGATATGTGCTAGGGGCTCTGAGAGTTCGCTTGCCAATTCTTTCAAGAACTTGGCTGGTATATTGTCTGGACCGGATGACTTTGCTTCTTTGAGGCTCTGCAGCTCCCTCTCAACTACAGATGTTGGAAATTGTAGAGAATGAAGTGCCGGACCGGCGTTTGCAACAGCACTGTTGGCATTATCAAAATGAAGCTCGGTTTCCCTAGTGAATACCGAGGCAAAGAACCGGCTGCAGTACTCGGCTTTCTCGTCATTCTCAACGGCTTCTCCGCCATCATCATTCTTAAGTACTGCGACAGGATCCTTGTTTTTTAATCTACTGTTAATACAGCGGAATAGAATTTTGGGCTTTTCTTCAGCCTGTTGGAGGATTCTTGATTCATAGTTTTTCCTGGCCTGGCGAATTGATTTTTTTACTGCATTTCTTTGGCGTCGGAATTCCTTGAGGTGTACTGGCGACCCAGTTTTCCTGAATAACTTCCATTTCCTATTCTTCTTCTTCAGTTGCCTGTTAAGGTCTCTCGTTAACCAGGCAGGACGACTAGTCGTCTTGTGTACCTTGACCGGACAAAAGCGCTTAAGCAGATCTAATGCAACCCTCTTGAGTGATCTCCAATCCTCCTCCGGATCCCCCTTGAGTAGGCAGTCCCAATTCACGGTCGATAGTGCATTCTTCATTGAATTGAAATCTGCCTTCCATATGTTTGGCTGGTCCTCCGTTTTCCTCAACCGTTGAGTATGGAGTGAGTAATCCCACATTAGCGTCGTATGATCACTCTTACCAAGCGGAGCACTTGAATGAACTTCATCTATGTAGGACGAATCCTTCGTGAAAATGAGATCCAAACAAGTAGCCCACTGGTTTTCTCGAAATCTGGTTATGCCCTTAACGTTCTGAACTAGAGATAGGTCAAGCGTGAGATCCATTAATTTGGAACTAAAGGAAGTTGACGCCGCCTCAACTGTCAGGTTGTTCCATTCAATTGCAGGGGCGTTGAAGTCACCAACGATGAGAACCTCCTGGTGGCTAGCAGCTTCTTTCACCAGACCAAGGAGTGAGTCGTCGGCTCCGCTCAGAATGTTTGGTGGCCGGTAAACGGCCAGAAATTCAAGGTTCTGTAAATTCGCCTTCTTGATCTTTAACCAGATGGACTCATACTCCAGAGCTAGAGTTTGTTCTCTTTCTACAACAGAGATTTCAGTTCTGACATACACGACAACCCCACCTCCTTGTCGGTTTTGGCGGTCTTTGCGGAAAACTTGGTATGCTGGAATCGATATCTCCGAATCTGCAATTTCTGCTTTTAGCCATGTTTCCGTTATGGCAACTACATCAGGTTTCCGCTCCGAAAGTACTGCCTTGAGTTCATCAATTTTTGAGGGAAGACTTTGGGCATTAGTGTAAAGAAAGCTCAATTTAGACTTATTCACCACTTTATGCAGGCGGTTGCCTCTTACGTGAGATTGCATGCAGGGGGCTGTCGGTGCTGATGGAGACGGACTGTTTTCTATCCCGACTAGGCTGTTAGTGTTATCGGCTTTCTCCAGAGGAGTGACCTCGGGACATGGACGATCTCCCTGTTCAGAATTCGAAGATTCTCTCGCCGAGTTCGCATCTCCTGTGGAGTTCTACTTTTAGCAATCTCCATTTCTTCCGCTCCGCAGGGGAAAAATCCCGCTGAAAAAAAAACCGTCGGGTGTGAGTATCTAAGTATTGGTTTCCTGCTTAAAAATAGCTGGACCTCAGCCTCACTCTTCAGAAAAACCTTCAACGGTCGTGGTTGGAATTGTTCATCTTTTGAGTCTGTTATACGGCCCATTCGGAATGCCTTTAGAACTTCGACTTTTTCCTCACCCTTTAGGAGGAATTTCAGATATTCTTTAAATAACTTCCTGTCCTCTTCTAATCTTGATTTCGGGGTATCGGAAGTACATTCTGTCATGCCTTTTATGACTATGCAGTTTATACGAGTGGTACTCACCTTCCGACTGTCATCGCCTTCTGCTTCTCTAGGGTTTGTTAGGACATATTCGCTTCGAGGTTCAGCGCTCCTGTTCGTTTTGGCCTGCGAAGGTGCCCTTTTTGTTTGGCTCGTGCTCAATCTCGGCCTACTTATATTAGCACTTGGGCTTGGTCGGCCTTTTTTGGGAGCCCGAGAGCGCTTCTTCGTTCTCTTGGAAGTCAGTGGGTTGACCGTTTCCCCTGTCCAAGGCAGACTACCAACTCCGTCAAGCACCCTGGCTGCCGGATCATTTTTGTGCTTAGACACTTCGGCGAGGGATTTTGTTTCTCCGTACGTTAGGTTTCCTCGCTCAAGTTCACGCATCGCCGGTTTCTCCTCACGAGGGAGAAATAGAGAAATTTTTTTCAGTTCCTCCATCTCCACTCTAAGACTATTAACTACCTTCTCAAGGTTTGTAAATTTGTTCAAAAGCGTAAAATATGTTACGGAGGCTTCATCTTCATGAGTTACATCCCTTAAACTTTTACGACTTTTAGTTCGCTTGGCAGGAGGAGATTTCAAAGAATTTCTAGATCGAGCTTCCGTAGTTAGTAAGGGTATTTGGAAACCATCGGAGTATCCTGTGATGGCGAAGTGAGGTAGGCGTTCGACTTCCACGCGGGGGATCCGGGGTTCGAATCCGGGCGGTGGCGTGACTTTTTTTCCTTGTTGCGATGATATCGGGATTTCGAATGCAGGCACTGGCGAACATTCCTTCCCGTCTTCCAAAGCTGTATAGCACATAGTTTCAATTTTTTCTGTCACAATCTTTTCACAACAGACCGTTAATGAATCGAATAATAAAGTTACCATAACATAATAATTTGATATTTAAACATTCTTCCAACACTTATTTGTCAAAAATACGTTACTTAGACATATATTTAGCATTTAAACATCCCTTACCTGAAAAAATTTATAAGAAAAAATTACTGACGCGAAAGTTATTTTGGATCAAATCGATCTGTCTGCCCTCTTAAATTTAACGAACTTTATTGAAAAGTATGAACCTGTATTTCAGATTCTTAATTCACTTCTGGACTCAAATTCATTTGAAAGCAACCTCACCAATTTGCCTCAGATAGAGTCTGTGGTCACTTAGTATCATCAGAAGTTTCAGATAGATCGAAACGTAGCTGTAATGCAATCTTCCGCAACTTTCCTCAAACGAATAATCCAATGGTAGCAATGCAAAACGTTTTTCAAAAATGTGTGATAAGTATAGGAATAGTGTCTATCAAAAGACTCAATTTGCGAAGTTAAAACAAACCAATTTTGTTTACTAGTTCTACTCACGCTGAAGCTCAAATGCTACTACAAAAGTCTGAAATAAATAGGAGTTTCTGGAGTTTCAAAGCATATATAGGCCCCGACTTGACCCCGATGCAGCGCAGACAAGTCCTTCATAAGGACAAAGTGCGTAAACAAAGTCAGCCACATATAGTCGCAGAGGGCAAAAGCACTCCGCAAAATGCTATTTCAAAGGAAAAATTAACGAGCGCCTCCTCCTCTGGGAAGGAAAACAAAAACTATCAACAAAGCATCAGCTTAGGTGACTCAACGGCGACTTCTTCTAATTATAATAATGACAACCAGAAAGCAAATAATAAACCTGCCGAAGCCATTAGGGGAAAGAATAAGGTTCAAACAGAAAGACCCCGAAATAGTACAACCCCATTAGGCATGAATGACACAAATCCTGTATCTAATCATGATACACTGATAAATAGCAACACAAATCTAAACATGTCCATAAATAGCAATACCAGTTTTAACTCAGCGAACCAAAGTAGTAAACCAGTGTTAGATTATTTTCCCTTAACAACCCAGAATAGACCACCATTCTCAAAAGGAATTGCATATCAAAACGAATATCCATATTAAAATGCACACCCTCAAATGACACCTAACCCCTTCACTGCCAATGAGTTCAAAAAACTCATAAACAGTATAAACAAGACCTTCGACAAGCTGAGAAAGGCGGGAGCCCTCACGAGAAGAGAAGCACTGGCCACAAAAACTACTGATGCTGCGATGGCGCGCTTCTACAGCCTGCCAAAAATCCACAAGTCAGGAGTGCCCCTTTGCCCCATCGTCTCATTACGTGGCACCCCAACCTTTGGGCTATCAAAGTGGTTGTACCAGCAACTTGCTTTCCTCACCAAGGGTTCATCATGGACAGTGAAGTCGGCTGTAGTGTTCTTGACGCACACTCAGAATATTGAGGTAGAGGCAGACGAGGTGATGGTGTCACTCGATGTGATCTCGTTATTCACCTCCATCCCATCTGCACTGGCTATCAGCACTATCGACGGCCTTCTTCGTGAAAAATATGACGAGAGTAAGAAGCATTTCAAACGAGCGTACATCATCAAGCTCCTCGAACTGTGTCTTAAGACGGTGGTCAAGATAACAATATCCTTAATTTTTATTATATTCATAAGTTTTCGTTCTTCTACTTTGGAAATTGTCATTTGGCGTTTGTGCTGAAGGAGTAAATTTGCCACTTGTTGTCGCATGGCATTCTTGCACTTCTCATTTGCCTTACATCTCGGAAGCGTCGATTCGAAGGATGCCACAAAGTCCTCTGGTCGAGCATCGCTCGTACTGAACTTTGCGTCATGGGATTACACGAACATCAACCTACGATCAATCGCAAGGACAAGTTTTCTTTAGTCTATGGCCATGTGCAACACCTCGAACACGAATTCGCCTTTGGCCTTCTACTGGCACAGTCAACCGAGCTATCGAACTGAACCTTGCCTACCAAGCGCTTCGCATAAGGCTCGGATCAAGTCGGCCAGAGCCAGTAGGGCAAACGAGTACGCAAGACCGAGAGCCAACGCCCACGGAAAATAGGGGGTGGAGGTCGGAGGTCACGCGACCAGCATCAAACAGTGTCTCAACGTCGCAACCGTGAGGCACAGAACAACCCAAGTGAACAGCAACCAGTGATCAGTCTGCCGGTTGACGTGGGGGAGGCCAGCAAGCGTACTGACTCGCCTACAACTACGCTGACCGCAGAGGGGACGTAGGTCACGCCAGCCCACCAGCAGCCAACCTCCGGGAGACCAAATATAGCTGGCAACGAATGGGCAGATCAAATTTCACACGTCCAACACCGATATAATTTGAAGCTAATGGCAAGACGGACTAACTCAAGGTTACCAGACTCAACTACCACTAAACTCTGACGATGGAAGTGCTGGAAATATGTCCATTCCCACGATGTCTCTGTTAGCTTACACATTTTTTGTCCTACGTTTTGTTTTCTTTTTAAGTGGGGGTCCGCTGAACTCTACCCCCGTTTTAATGGTAGAAGTTTTTTTCACTGCTTCCTCCTTAGTTCACTATGCGTTTTCAGAGAGTGTTGACTACTATTTTAAAATGACAATATGTTGACGGACATTAATTTTATCTACCAACAGTACTAAACGCTCCCGCTGCCTATGTGGTTGTTAACGGAGAACAGCATTTATCAACTTTGTATTTATTTTTCCACAGCATTAAGTTTGCAATGAGGAGGACCTTTGGGCCTAAAATATATAAATTATTCAATTATTTATTACAGATAGATAGCCTCCGCAATCGGCGCGCACAGCAGGCTACCGATCGACCACCGGCAGCAAACACCAACTACAGTCACCCAATCGATAATTCCAAATTTAATCACATCAATCACACCAGCAGCCGAAAGCTTATTGGCCCAATAGACTATAATAACCATCGTTTGTTCCTTAATGGGCTGGAAACTTCGAACGAAGTCCCATGCGCTGCTGCCTACTAATCTGTCGTCCCCACAGCTACTTCCACCTGTCTCTCGTGACAAGCTTTCCATCGGAATATCGGTCTTTGTTCGTGACTACCGAGCAGGGTTTCCAGTATGGATTAAGGGGACGATAACAGCACACAGAGGCAGCATGCTGTTTGACGTCTCTGTCGGTGATGACACTTGGGTTCGTCACCACAATCAGATCCGGCGGTGGCAGCACAGCAACTCAACCGGACTTTAAGCAGGCGTTTCACTGCCTCTCGATATCCTGATGGACACCTTCGCTATTCCAGTGGACTAGTCAGCTCCTGAACTGACTTCTGAAGCCTCTTCGGAAGTACCGACTTCGAAACTAGTTCCTGGCCCCGCACCGGTAGACCTGAAATCGCCCACAACACGCCGGACCGACTGTGCTTGCCAAAGTCCGCGGCGCCACCAGCGGTACTAACATACTTGAAGGGGGGTGCTGGGAGTGTGTCCATTCCCACGATGACTCTGTAAGCATACGCCTAACAGAAAGATAGCCTGCGCAAGCGGCGCGCACAGCAGGCTATCGATCGGCCACCGGCAGCAAGAGCCAATTACAGTTACTCAATCGATAATTTCAAATTAAATCACACCAATCACACCAGCAACCAAAAGCTGATTGGCCCAATGGACTGAAATCATCATCGCTTGTTCCCTAATTTTGTTGGATCTGACACACTGCTCTGACTTGCTGTACCGTGCTTGTCGCAGTAAACTTCTCCTTTTTCCGGCCAACCCGACTTCTCTTTGTCTTACTCTTACGGGTTCCTTGGCTCGGCGTTCGACTAAGTTATCAGTACCAGGCGGGTCATAACAATTTTGCGACGCAGTATTTTGCTCTTCAATGGAGGAATTATGCGCGGACTTGAAGCTGATGTTGCAACAGCAGCTGAGGCTGATGAAAACCCTCACCGCCAAGATATCGACCCCCTCCATGGGCCAATCGAGTTCGGTTGGTTGCTCACAATCCGTCGATTTCATCGCCAGCAGCATCACCGAATTTTGTATGATTCGCAGGCCCAGATTACTTTTGAATTTTGGTACAAACGATATCAGGATTTATTCTCTGTCGATCTGGCTGCCCAAGAAGACGCATAGAAGGTAAGACTCCTCCTTCGCAAACTGGGTCCTGCCGAGCACGAGCGTTACACGAACTTCATTTTGCCCAAGTATCCAAGAGACATTTCCTTCGCGGACACGCTGAAGACGTTGTCACAGATTTTTGGTGAGCAGGCTTCACTGTTCAACATCCGATTCCAGTGTGTCCAGCTGTGCAAACGGGAATCTGACGATTTCATCACGTATGCCGGCATTGTAAATCGCAAGTGTGGGCGTTTTAAACTCGGCTCTCTAACCGAAGACCAATTTCAATGCCTCATCTTCATCTGCAGCCTACAGTTCCCCAAGGATGTCGACATCCGGACGCGTCTTCTGTCCCACGTGCAACAGAGCAGCTCAGTTACCCTACAAGAGCTGGCTGCCGAGTGTCAAGCCCTCATTAATCTCAAGCACGATTCGGCCATGGTCCAAGGCGCTTCTACTGCTGGCTCCGTGAATGCAGTCGCAACAGCTATACCACCTTTGGTTTCACGGCCCAAGCTATCTCTCAAGCCAGCCCCCAAGGCGAAATCCCCTCCCTCTCCCTGTCGGCACTGTGGCGCATGACATTTCCATCAAGACTGCACATTTAGGAAAAATCGCTGCCAGAAATGTAACCAGGTGGGGAATCGTGATGGGTTTTGCCAATCCTTAACTCCTGTAGGCAAGCCCCCTGCTAACCCCGATCAAAAGCGCCGCTTTCACCCAAAAAGCATGTCAAAGACTAAGCCTCTGGGAAATTCTCTCAGTCTGTCAGCAACATTCCAGGTTAACGCAGCTGATCTCCGGAAGTTTGTTAATCTTCTTCTGAATGGTCATACCTTTCGCCTACAACTAGCCACCGCTTCAGATATCACAATCATCTTTGAGATTATCTGGTTGTCCTGGGCGACCCGCAATGCAGCAGACTTCACCTTCCTGCGGTGGCCTTGTCCAGTTAATGGGGAAACTGAAATATTGTGTCTCCTTCCGCGACACTAACATCACTGCTACCTGCTTCATTACCAAATGCAATCTCAATCTTCTTGGACTCGACTGGATCGACCAACTTGGCTTGGTTGATTTGCCGCTCCGGCTTGTTTGCAGTCAAGTACACATTCCTGCTGTACCTGCACACCCCGCCAAGGACATTCCCCAGTGGTTTGCTTCAGTGTTCCAAGACGGCCTTGGTCGTTGCACACACACGCAAGCCGTGCTTCATCTCTGGCCTGGAATTCAACCAGTCTTCCGCCCAAAGAGACCGCTCCCATATGCAGCCCTAACTCTTGTCGATGCTGAAATGAAGCGCCTTGAGGAACTTGGAATCCTGACACCAGTGTCCTATTCCGCCTGGGCTGCTCTTATTGCTGTGATCAAGAAGCCAAATGGTTCGATTCGTATCTGCGCCGATTTTTCAATCGGTCTCAACGACACTCTGACGCCGAACTGCTATCCACTGCCGGTCCCCGCTGATCTTTTTACCCTGCTGAATAGTGGCACTTGCTTTGCCAAGTTGGATCTGGCTGATGCATACTTGCAGATCGAAGTCGCTCCAGAGTCGTGCAAATTGCTGACAATAAATACACACCGTGGTCTGTTCCAGTACAACAGGTTGCCCTTTGGTGTCAAGACCGCTCCGGCCTTGTTCCAGTAAACTATGAATGCAATGCTCTCCGCAATTCCTGGCACGGTTGGCTACCTAGACGACATCATCATCGTGGGTCACTCCCCGGCTGAGCTCCAACACCGAGTTTGCGCAGTAATTGAACGTGTGCAGAAATATGGCTTCCGATTGCGGGGCAACAAATGTCAGTTCTTCCTTGAGACCATCAAGTACCTGTGATTCATCTCTAACGCCACTGGTCACCATCCAGATCCCGAAAACATTCGTGCCATTCAACGGATGCTTGCACCCAAGGATTTGTCACAACTTCGATCATTTCTTGGCCTGATCAGCTACTTTAGCGCCTTCAAACCCTCGCTGCCTGATTTACGAGCCCCGCTCAACCATCTACTGCAGAAAAATGCTCCCTGGTGCTGGTCCCCCGATTGTGAAAAGGCTTTTTTTATATATATATGGATGTATATTTTAAGGGTAACAAGCAAGAAATGCCCTTGAGGACCCTATTAATGTAACGCAAACAGGTTATTCTTACAGTTAATGTGCAGTCGTGGGGAGCACATATGATATCATAACAGAATTTCGAGCGAATTTTCACGGAAAAGAATGAAAACGGTCTAAAGCCAGAAAAATTGTTCACAGTGCTGGCAGTAGGAAATCGTGTTGTAAAAGTCGCCTTTTGTCAAATAAAATCACATCAAGTCTTCTTTTAAATTCCGCAACTGTGTCAGCGGAAACCGTCTCGCTTGGTAGCAAGTTCCAAGGCCGGACCACGCGTTGACTAAAGAAATATTTTCGGAGGTCTAATCGGGTGCGTTCGTTTGTGACCTTGTAAGGATGCCCACGCAGGTGAGTAGTGGTGGCTAATTGGAAGAAATCCTCCAATTATAGGGAGGAAATGTGGCCCCGGATTATCCGGAATGTCCAGAGCAGGCTGCACTGAACGTTCCTGTAAGACAAAGGAAAAAGGTCAAGTTTTATCAATCTCTCCTGATATGGTAAGTCCCTGAGACCGTCGACCATCTTTGTTGCCCTGCGTTGCACTTGTTCAAGAAGCTCTACATCTTTCTTCAACCACGGTGTCCAAACTGGCATTCCGTATTCAAGATGTGGTCTCACAAAGGTGCCAAATATTTTTCCGAAGAGTTCAGGTGGAAAGATTTTGAACGCTCGTCTGATCCAGTGCAGGGTACTAGTTGCTTTCTGGACGGACGTTTTACAGTGCTCTGTTTGCATCAAGTTCGCGGTTGTCCATATACCCAGATCTTTGTGTGTCTCAACCTCGTTTAATGCGGTACCATTGATAAAATAACTGTGTTTCGGTGGCACATTCCGCCCCGGGCTTATGTGTAGAACAAGACACTTGGATACATTAAAGTTAAGAAGCCACGTGGACGACCAGATAACCAGTTTATCGATGTTCGACTGTAGTTTCTTTGCGTCGTCGGCGCAGATTATTTCAGCCCATAATTTTATGTCATCCGCAAACATGACAGCTGCGCAATCAAGCTCATTGAGACAGTCGTTTACGTAAATCAGGAATAGCAGCGGACCCAAAACTGACCCTTGTGGTACACCACTCTCGACCATTGTCCATTCTGAGGTGAAGTTTCCGACAACGACCCTCTGTTCTCTGAGGGACAAAAAACTACTGATCCATTTATACATTTTTCCTTGGATTCCCACGTCCCAAATCTTCTGCAGAAGAAGTCTGTGTGGTACACTATCGAAGGCCTTTTTGAAGTCAAAGAATATAACATCAATTGGATAGCCTTTATCAGCGGCCTTTGTCCACTTCTCCTGTGAGTAAAGAGCACTCGTGAGGCAAGAGCGTCCTGGGCGAAAGCCGTGCTGTCCATCACAAAGTATTTTGTTGCTTTCGAGGAAATACATCAAATGCTTCTTAATAATGCGCTCCATTACTTTGCTCGCGATGCAAGTTAGACTGACAGGACGGTAATTTGCGCAATCAAGTCGCGAACCTCCCTTATAGATCGGGGTGACGTTTGCCCACTTCCATTCTTCTGGGAGTTCGCCTTCATCAAAAGATTTCTGGAAGATGGCAGCCAGCGGTTTGCATAGTTTGTTAGCTAATTCTTTTAGTGCTAGTGCAGGAATTTTGTCCGGCCCAGGTGATTTGGCAGGCTTAAGTTGGAGAAATTCGGCCCTGACAGTGTTGTGTGAAAACTCTAGGTCCTCTATTTTGGGCAATAAGGAGGAGGGTAAGGGTGCAGTTATCGGTTGATAAGCGGACGGACCGTCAGCAAAAGTTGTAGGTTCTCGGGTGTAGACGGATTCAAAGAAATCGGAGAGGAGGGAGGCTTTCATCTGGTCTTCGGTCACCAGTTGTCCATCGGCTGATCTAAGGGCAGGGATCAGTTCCTGAGATCTCTTCGTGCTTCGTATGTAACCGTACAAGATCTTGGGGTGTTCCAGCGACTTATGTAATATGTTCAAGTCGTATTTCTTGCGCAGTTTAGTAGCTTCTCTTTTACAAATGTTTTGTTGTTGCTTATACTCCCGTAAGTGTTTACCGGAGCTGGTTAGTCTGTAGCGTCTCCAGAAGCGGTTTCTTTTTTTGAAAGCGGCCTGCAAGTTTGAGGTCATCCACTTCGGGCGATTCGTACTTGTCTTTCTTCTGAAGGGACAGTTGAGACAGAGAGTCCTTTTCAACGTCGAGCTAAAGGTCATCCACTGTTCATTTGCCCCACCTTGGAGGTCTGTTTCCCATGATACCTCTGACATTTCTCTCCTCATAAGTGGGTAGTCGCCCTTCCAAATGTTACTTTCCCATGTGTCGGAGGAGTAGGGTTTAGAGAACAGCGAATACTCGAAATACAGCATAATATGGTCGCTTGACCCTAATGGTGGTCGATCGTGCAGGTCAATCACAGTTTCCTCCTCTCGTGTAAAGATAAGGTCGAGACAGTTTGACTGTTGTCCTTCCCTAGCCCGCGTTCCAAACGCGACGGTTTGGCAGAGCAGTTTGGCTGTGGCCCATTGTAGTAATTTGTGATTGAAGTTGTCTTGAAGACCCTGTGCAGTCCATGTCTGCCAGTCAACACCAGGAGCGTTAAAGTCCCCAACGATTAGGATGTATTTTTTCTCACTAACCCTATACAATTCTGCTATGAGGATAGTGTCTTGGTCATGAGAATGGTTTGGCGGGCGGTATGTCACCGAAAGCGTCAGTGGCCTGGCGTACTTAGCAGATATAGTAATATTTAGCATTTCCACATCTCGTGCTGGGACCGGTACTTCAGCCGTGGCTGTCAGCTTGCAAGTGACATAGACGATAAGCCCTCCTCCCCTAGTTTTTCTGTCTTTCCTGAAAAGCTGATATCCTCTAAGTGATAATTCAGAATCAGCGATATCTTTTGAAAGCCAGGTTTCAGTTAAAGCCATGATGTCTGGTTTCACCTCCTTGACCAAGTTTTTTAGTTCGTCCAGCTTGTTAAACAAGCTTTGTACATTTGCGGTTAGGACCTTTAGTGACAGTTTACTCCGTGAGGCCCAACCCTCATCGTGACAGGTTTTGGCCAGAGGAAGGGCTCCTTGACTTGTATTATTTGCCCATCTTTTATTTTCAGGCCCTTTGCCC
>JAYGXS010000001.1:68052344-68215483 GCA_036362985.1 Ligula intestinalis | reverse complement strand
AACAAAAGGTTTTAGTAGAATCCTCATACTCTACTACTACCGCAATTTTGAGTGGTGTCCTTCAAGGTACTGTGCTAGGTCCTCTGCTCTTTTTGCTTTGCATAAATGATATCTCATTGAGTGTTAAACACTCCTGATCTTATATTTATGCAGATGATCTCAAGTGGGCCTACTCTTTCTCTAACTCTACGGCCGCGAGATGCTTAGAACAAATTCATTCTGATCTGCACGCTCTTTTGACGTGGAGCTCAACATGGCAGATGGAGTTCTCACCTTCTAAGTGCCGATATATGTGCTTTGGGCCTGAAAGGCTGCCACAACCTGTTATTTTTCAAGGTTACCCAATGACTGAATGTTCCAGTATCAAGGACCTAGGATTAAGCTACACCAATAAATTAGACCTTTCTCCTCACGCCGATAGAATTACAGCCAAAGCCGCACAGATTTGCGGCTTTATCTCTTATAATTTCTATCTTCCTGAAATGAAATTAAGACTTTATCGTATGTTCGTTCTCGCCATTTTAGAATACTGTTGCCCCTTTTTCGGTCTCATGAATGAAGGTAGCCGTTCAAAAATTGAACAAATTCAAAAACATTTCACACGAAAACTGCTGTATCCGACAGCTTCTAATACTTGCTACTCAAATAGGTGTCAATTAACAAAACTAAGGTTCCTTTGGGTCAGGAGATTGGAAGCAGGCTTTTGTCTCCTTTTTCGGCTTAATAATTGCACAAATTTACCCAGGACGTCTGTCATTACCCCCATTAGCCGTCCCTACAACCTAAGAAACTCGGCACTTGTTATACCCCCACCTGCATCTTCTTCATGTAAACGCTCTTTGTTTTTTGCTTCCAGATATAGCTTTCTTTGGAATAACTTGCCAATCGAAATTAGGTCGTTAACTAGATTGTCTACTTTCAAACAGAGACTGCACATTTATCTTAACACTGACTCTATTAACCTTCTATTCTCCTTATCTTTTCCGAGCAGCTTTCTCCATGACCCCGAGAAAGGACCCTCGGGAATTTAGGAGATCCGCTTGAAACTATTCTCTCTGCCTCGTGTCCCCCGAGAACCTAGATGTTTCCATTAACCACTGCTGAATCACACGAAGCCATGCGGAAGTACTCAGTCTAAAATGCGGCAGTTTCATTGAATACTCGCCTTCATCAGACCACATACACCTATTTCTGCTCTATTACTATCATCCTAAGCAGTTTTTTCTCTTGCACACTTTTTGAACATGGAGGCCCGTTGAACACTGTCTCCATTTCCACTGTAAGAGTTTTTTTTAACTGCCATAATTTTTCGTTTTTAGTTCAAAATTACCTGCAAAACATTGCTATTGTTGCCCCAAAAGGACAATTTCTGCTGACATAATTACGACTCTCTACGTCTACTTGCACATATTGTCAAATTATTTTTTGAATTTTTATTTTTTTCGAAATTAACTTTGTATAGATAGTGCCGTACTGGCGCTGAAAAATAGAAATTCCAAAATTCCGAAATTCCGAAAATCGACTACCTGATCCCACATGCCGATATCTACTGCCTCAAGTAAGTTCTCGATTTTTGAAGGACCGGATGGTGGAAACCATTGCACGTCAGGAAGGTTAAAATCGCCTGCAATCAAGCAATACTTAAGATTCAAGTCAGCTGCGGCATGAAATGCCTGCGAGAGACAAAGATCGTAGTCTGCATTGGCATTAGGTGGACGATAAACACAACCAACAAGTAAGGAGTATTTGTTCTTTAGAACAACTCGTAGCCAGCAGCTCTCCTCCACCGCTGTGAATTGTGGATAGTCCAACGGGAGAAATGCAAGTGGCTGCTTAATATAGATGCAGCTTCCTCCGCCACGGCCATTGTTTCGATCGTTCCGAACGCATGAATAGCCTAGAACAGAGAGTTCGGAGTCAGCTACAGAGGCCGATGCCCATGTCTCAGTTACCATAACAATGGCTGGGCGGTTGACGAAAACCATAGTCTGGAGCAGAGGCATTTTATTAATCAGTGATCTGGCATTTAAAACGACCAATTTAAGAGGGCATGTCTGAGGTTTCGGTGGCGGGACAGCTAGGCCGTCACTGTTACCGGCTTCGACCAGAGTGATGTCCTTTTGACCTGAACTATTTTTCCCTCTCTTATTTTGAGATTGGTCTCGCCATTGGTTCTCCGTTTTTCCAGCTCTATTATTAGCTGTCTCATCTTTCTCCGCTCTTTCAACTCGTAATCCGGCTGAAAAAAAAACTTGCGAATGAAGACCCCGTAAGGATGGTTTGCGCTCTAGCAAGAGTTTCACCTGTGCTTCAGTTTCTTAAATAACTTTTAGAGGTCGTGGCCGAGAAATTGATTCTGGAGCTGTTGGAGCCTTCCCTATTCGAAATGCCTTAAGAATGCGGAAAGACTCGCCTCGTTTTAGCAACGGTTTGGCGTACACTCGCATAAGACCCACGTCATGGTCAATTCGTTCTTGTGCAATTGACGACTCTGACTCTGGGGCCCCCTTTACAACTATTTTCTGCTTGCGAGTCAATGGGGCACATGTTCCAAGCTCACGTGTTTCAGCCGAGGGAGCAATTGTATCCGGTACACGCGGTTCTGATGTACTGGCTATTGGGTTAGCTGAATGCAAACCCGTGAACCGTTTGGCTTTCTTAGGCTTATGCCTCTTTTGAGTTATGATCTTGTCAAACTCTTGGTCATCGCTTTCTTGTGCAGAGTCGAGCAACGATGTGGTGCTAGGATGCAAATCCCGATAATTTCTAGTGTCGTTTAAGCCGAGTGACGATGGTATAGCCCGTGGGCTTGACACATGGTCCGATATGCAGGTTTCAGGTGTGTCGTCAGACATGTCCAAATCCAAGTCAATATCAGCGTCAACTCGTTCTTGTGCAATTGTTGACGCTATCTCTGGAGCCCCTTTTACAACTATATTCTGCTCGTGACTCACTGGTGCATCTGTTGCGAGCTCACGAGTTCCGACCAAGCGGCCATCTGTATCCGGTACTAAAGGTTTGATGGGTCCTGATGTGCCGGTTTTTGGGTTAGCTGACTGCGCATTCCTGGCCCATTTCGACTTTCGAGCCTTTCTAGCCCTATGCTTTTTTGCTTTTTTTGGCTTCATGATCTTATCGACCTCTGTATCATCGCTATTTGCAACGGTGTTTCCTCCCCTTCTCCGTATAGCCAATATTTCCGTTCTCCGTTCCCCATTTTACAACCCTTACGATGGGCTTCGTGGTCTCTATTCATGCCCATGGCGGTTCTGCTATTTTTGGCAACTCGTCGCTGGACTCCGTAGTCAACAAGGTCGCATCTCCGACGTTTCGATGATGACCAAGTGATCTCAACCGTTCCCTCATCTTTTCGACCCTATTGTCCGCGATGGCCTCCTCCGGTCTCACTTCCCTGATGGTTGAGCATGAAGCCAGTCGGGCAGTGTTACAGTGGTGAACCACAGCCTCTGCTGCTATATGGTTTCTCCAATTGACAAGAAGCATTTCCTACCCTCATTCGTTCTCATCAACAGTCCTGTCTCATCGCACTACACTCAATCCTATCAACCAACCTCCTTAATTTTGCAGAAGCAGTTTTTTTCTCCTACATTTGTTTTCTTTTTAAGCGAAGGTGTGCTGAACTCTGCCCCCGTTTTAAAAATAGGAGTTTTTTCACTGCTTCCCCCGTAGTTCACCATGCGTTTTCAGAGAGTGTTGACTACTATTTTAAAATGAAGATATTTTAAAATGACGATATGCCTTCATTACTTAATGCTCCCGCTGCTTTTGTGGTTGTTCACAGAGAGCAGCATTTGTTTACTTTGTTTTTATTTTTATACAGCACTAAGTTTGCAATAACGAGGCCCTGCAGGCCTAAAATATAAAATTTATTCAGTTAGTTGCAAGAAAATTCGCGTTCGAATCAACGTCAATTAAGCCTGAGCCCAGAGCTGATCACGAGAGAATGGTGTCGTTATCTGATGACGATAACAGAGACAGGTGAGATGGTATGATGCAGGAAATGCAGGAGAGTAAGTGGGAATGCGTAAAAACGCCACGTGTGGTGGTTACTGGAAATGTGTATATTTCGGACCAGTTCGCGGAAAGCAAAAGTGCGTAGGATTTACACAAAAAAACGTATCTGACAGAAAGGCACAAGGATAGGAGAAGGACCTACAGCATCTAGGTTCCCGGGATACACGAGGCAGAGAAGATAGTTTCAAGGTGATCTCCTAAATTCCCGATAGTCCTTCCTCGGAGTCGAGCTGGAGAATTCTGCTCGGAAAAGATGGGCACTATAATTCTGTGGTCATTTTAAAAACCAACTAAATCGCTTGAAGAAAGTGAAAATCTAGAACTTTCTAGTTTTTTATGCTGTGACGTTGAAAAATTATTTGAGCAACGATTTGGAGACCACCCCCTTCAACTTGAAAACCGTTCATGCTGCTCTCGAGCATATTTTGATCTCTCTGATGGTTTATTCTGTTTCTGCAGGTGTTTATTTTATCACGTAATATATTATACTGTGAAGGACACTCATTGATTATATCCTACAACCCTAACTTTGCTATTCGCAAAATAAATTCTTTAATTGCACTAACAGCTAGGAATGTCAATTGTGCCTAGTTTAAAACACCGGCCGGGGAGTGGTTGGCTTGTGTTCCATCTGGTAGCAGCCTTCCGCGATGTTTGCGGCTTTAGTTACTGGGAAACCCGTTGGTCTTGCCGTGTACATAACGAATTCCCTAGGTCATAACCGATTTTGCGATAGTTGCCGAAGGGAAGTTTTTATTTAACCTGCCATGTCTGGAGAGCAGTAATCACCTGGTCGTATTTCTTACCGGACAGACACCACTACCTGAGGGCTATGGTGCTGCAGGTATTTTCTAATTGGCCTAACGTTGTAAAGTTCACTTTGGCTTTATCGATAATGGGGTCACTTCTTGGTACTATCTCGGATTTTTATTAAACGAGCGGCCCAGTGCAATTTACAAGGTGTCCGGTCTCAAACCAAGTATGTACATCTTGCTCAGTCAATTTACGTAACAGAAGCCGAAAGCATAGTATCAAGTCCATTTGGGGACTTGTCCCTTATCGCTCCAAACGCCTCTGTCATGGCGCAATTGGGAATATCCATCGAGCCGCTAAGCGAGTTAGTGACCCAGACCCCTGCCGTAGATAACGTCGCAAGTCAAGACGCAAAAGAGGGCGCAATGCGGTTCACCCAGTTTGCTGCTGAGAATTTGTACAATTTCGCTTCTGGGTGTGCTGTGGATATACCGGGATCGTCGCAGTCGCTCGTTCCTCTTTCGACAATTCAACAATGGTACGAAGCCACACAACGGAAACTCCTTCTAAATCCTGACTTTTGGAAAAAGTAAAGTGCCCTATTGTTTCTCATCTTAATTATGATTCTCCATTTTTGCCGCTTCGTTTGTAAGCGCAATCAGTCCCCCATTTTGGCTAATAAACGCTTAATACTGCTTACTTTCTGCAGGTTTACGTAAGATTCCTGTAAGTTTTTTGGATCGTAGCATGCGATAGTTCAATTTGGAATGTTACGGTTAAAGGAGAGCGCTTACACGTACTATTGAATTCTAGATTTAGTCCGTCTCTGTGATTGGTGGTTAATCCATTGCCAGTGTTTGTCACGTCGGGTTCCATTCATCCACACCGAAGGTCGTCAACCGTTGCGCGCTTCCTATGTCTATTTTAACGGCACTCGCATGCCTTTTCTTTGTTGAGGTTAATACGCCAGTTTAGATCGTTGTCCGGAGAGATGAAGTGCACGACCTTGCCTGGTCGAAATCTTCCATGACAGCCTTTTATTGCGTCAGATATTCCTTGTCAACTATTGCGTTCTATTTTCGAGAGGTAGCCCCGCAGCTTAAACTGGCTAACGTGGAGGCCACGTTTCGTAGCCATATAAAATAAATTTTACCTTCATTTTCCCCAGAAGAGGAAGAAGAAGTGGAGGCTCACCTCCGCCCGAAACGGGGCAACAGGCCAGGCAAAAGAAGGCAAACAGGACAGACGGCCGACGCCCACAAAGGAGGAACGTGTTAACGAACAAGGATCTCCTAAGCGATATGGCACAATTGCTCGTGGGTGCGCCCGCAAAGGCGAAAAAGACGCAAACGACTATAAACCCACGAAGGAGGAAAGTCTCAATTATCAAGAGTCGTGTAAAAAAGGTGGCACTCATTCCCGTGAAGGCACCCGCGAGGAAGAGGGAAATTCAAACAACCACCTCCAATCGATCGGTCCAATCGATTTACACGCGCGTAAGAGGCACCGTTATGAAACCCGACGAAAGACAGGACGCATTCTCGCAAGACAAACGGCAGGAAATGGACATGGCTCTGACGATGGAGACGAGAGAGTTTCCGAAACGTCAGCTTAATTATAACCAGGTCCCAGGAATCGCCTCCACTTCTTCTTCCTCTTCTGGGGAAAATGAAGGTAAAATTATCTCTGGACCGCGAATATTTTCGCATATTAATATAAAATAAAATCTTTTACGCTAACCTCTTAAACACGGTATCTCCACCACTCCCGGTTCCACAAAGTCGCTTTACGCATAGTTTGCGGGACAGTTTATTTCCTTCGATAAACCTGAGATGTGATATTGACAGCTGTCGATATCGTCCAGTCACGATCTAAAATGGTTGAGGCCGCTTGTTATGTAAAACTATCAGTTAGCACTTTGGTTTTTCAGAGCATAAATTCCAGACAGAACTTGTGGAGGTGGGAATTTAGCATTGAAAGCACATCTTAATTTCTACGGAAAGATTGCCAGGCAGCGCAGTGTTGTCAAAATGTTCAAGATCTGAGTCGTGAAGACCTCTTCCTGGATGTTCCCATCTCTAAATGGCTGTGTAGACTTATCCTACCGCTTCCAACGCGCCAGCTTATTAAATTTCGGCGAGCAAACTAGGTGTGTCTTGTAATCGGAATAGGCACAGTCTCTTGATTGAGTTAGCGTAGACAAAACAAACGGAAGAGTCAGAACTGAGGAGTACCCTAGAAATGGGTTTCATTCATCTTAGAATTCGAGTATTTTAACTTAAACGAAAAGCAGCGTAGAAGGGAGATCAAAACAAATCAGTTAGCGTGAAACAGTGCCATTTCAGTCGTGAGAGAGTGGTGTATCACAGCCATATGCGACTTTCGTCACCGGCACCCAGAAATGACCCTATCGGAAGATTTATTGAAAAGGATTTGCTATGTGGCAACGTCTGATGGTGTATTTGGCAAGCTGGATGCACTATCTTTGGCATTCGGTAACAAACACCGAGGTTAACAAATTGGCTTATCTGTTTTAACGGATTCGATTTAGCAAAGTTCTGGAAAAAGCCTTTCTATCATCTCATTAAGGTAACAGTATTGTGAAGGGGGCTGCAGCTCCGCGACGATGGCTAATTCCGTCTTTCTTCGATAACATGTGATTCCCTTCTTTTAATTCCATATCGTCTACGGAATACGCATGTGTGAGGACAGGTATGTAGCTTACCTGAAACACCTTTTAGTAAAGATGGTTGGCAGTCCAACGTTTCCTACCATCATTACATATATATGGGTATCACATACCGCAACAGACAGCTTGGTAGAATACTTGTTACACACACTTGTAGTGGTCGCTAGGGGCAGGGGAGGAGTCGTGGACACTAATCACGGAGAAAACCCTCAAAAATATCGGTTAGATGACGTACTCCTTACTTTTGTCCGTTTGGCAGCAACTGTACAAGAGCACAGTTATCAGTTTTTTTTCAGTTCCGTTCCTCAACCTACGTAGGTGGTCGTGGGGAAGACTACCGGTGCTGGGATGATATGACCACTTATGGGCACTCTGGGTCGATAAAAGCCTATTTGCCATGGTTACCGAGATCTCATGACCCTTTTATCGACCGCAGGATAGGGTGCCCACGTTTTGGCATAGGTTCCTCCTGGCCTGTCGGCGAACGGCTGGCTAACGAAGGTGCATGGGTCGCCATTCGTGTCTTCTGAAATCGGAAGACATCCAGTTATTTTAAATTACATTAGTTGGTCAGAAGGACTGCCCCCTAATCTAAGATTCTGATTGTATACGCTCCGTCTTCTACATTATTGCATAAACCGACTGCTTTAGCGGCCTCTTACCCAAAGGGACAGCGTTCCGTATGTTATCCTTATTTGACTGTAGGTATGTTTAAGTGTAGTCTACGCCGGGTATTCGATGTCCAGACGCCGACTTAACTTTTATGAATTCCACTGAGTGCGGCTCATGACGTTTTCACTCGGGATGGATAACCAGTATAATTCTTATCGGACCTGTAACGTAAAACGCTGTGGGGAGGGGGGCATTCCCAGACAAAGAAACTGGCGCAGACGAGCCAGTTATCGACGCATTGAATGTGACAACTTAATGCGCCCCTACAATGAAGCAATGACGGAGTTCAAACATTAGCGTTCTGCTTAAAATTTGCCTAGGTGACGCTGCTGCGTCCAGCATCGCCTGAGAATGGTTATAACAATCACTGGTGGAGCAGTGCGGCCAAACCTCCCGTGCAGTGTTTATTGAACCTAGTCTTATCTGTAAGGCAAACCGAAGAACGGCCGGGCTCCGTTTGCAGGGTGCAGTATAATCTTTCCTGCTTGTGCCACTAAGACACCGGAGTGTCGGCGCGAATCCAACTGGGCTGCCATATTATACTTTATATAAGGGGTTTCATCGCAAATATAGGCTATCTCCATTTCACAAAGAGTATTTTTAGGCATGTCGATCAGTGGTACCAAGACATAATTCTAATGGAATACGCCGAACCTGTATTCAAGCCTGAGTCTTCACAGTGCCCAGTAAGATGGCGGTGACGCCCTATATAGGCCAACACTCGTGATACGGGTGACGAGGGGCTTACCGAAGATATTATTGTTCATTGAAAGTCTGAGATGTCGTCGCACTATTCTCTTAATGACTGTATAATGGCACTCAAGGCGAGGTTTACGTAATTCACCAGGAGGATCTTTCTTGGTAAGATGTGGACTGAAAACTTCCGTTTTCACTTTTCGGACAAGTATTGGGCGTTTGCTTTTCAACTATGCGTTTTAAGTAATAGGTTAATTAGTAAACGTCGCAAACACCTGAACATTTATAGAAAATGACTCGAAGTAAACTTTATTCTACATAGAAGATACTGGAAATGCAATTCTTATGCTTTCTAGTGAGGTGGCGTATTCTACAAAACACTTGTCTGTTATAAGACAGTTCCATGGTGAATTCTCAACCACTTGCCTTAGATGATATCTGACTAGACCTAATTACTTTGCCTCTTATGGTGGGGCATGCACGCTGTACCTCCCTAGATTGGTCAATTCTGGCCCAAATTAGCTAATTGGCAGATTCTAAACCATAGAGTTATCACTATGGCAGATGCTCCGAATGCCTCTTATTAACTAATGCTCGAAAATCAATAATTATTTCGCAATCAGATCTCTATTTGAAGAAAGATAAACCTGGTCTTGAAAGAGATTCTTTATCAGCTCACATCTAGACAGTAAGAATTTTCGTTTGATCAGCAGAAGCCAAAAATACACCACAAAATGATGTCTTTTTAAATTAAGATTTCAGTCGAGTTATTTTATTTTCAAGGGTGGCTAACGGGTTACTGGGCGTTATTTTTCAAGTTAACTTACCGTAAGTATATGCTTGATACGTAATTACTAAAGCATTCAAAACGTAACGATGTAAACCTATTTGTGGATCGACATCTTAGCTGATAGGGCGTTAGACCACTGTCTAAATTATCCAGATAGTTTGTTAGCTTGCGAGTGTTTTTTAAATAAAAAACGCCCTTTGGTTTTGTCTAGGGGAACTGCTCCCATAAATGCGAATTGATATATGCGTGCCTTGCCTGATAAACACAGTCCTGATAAATTGGAGACAGGGTCTTGCTTTATTTAATGCTAGCGGGTTTTCCTAAATTGAAATGACTGATACACTTTCCAAGACGCCTGAAATCTAAAGACCCCTATCTGCTTGCAAGGTACAGATTCACAGCTCAGATAGTGTCTAGCTTAAGCGAAGAAAGTCGACCCTGAGTTGAATAGTTTGTCATCTAGTTTATGAAGGTGATCCGGACAAAGATGCTTCAGTAACTAATACTTCCATCACTTACACGTTAATAAGGTGGGGTAACTGTAGAAGTCGAATATGCTTACAGCAAGTTCTCTCAAGAATTGGGCCGATAGCACTTTCAGTCCGTATGAGAAAATCGATGACTTTCGGGTGCCGGTCTGACTGATCAGTTTCTGTACACCAATTTGATGAAATTTCACTAACTTGCGGTTGGTACTCATAAGTCATGCTGATTTAGGGTGCATCAATGACAAACTACGGAATATCTGGACAACAGATGACTTTACATATTCAATAGTGATTTATGTGTTGCTTATCTAAGCTTGTAGATGATAATATTAGTGGCTCCAATTTTCCCGTAGGGCACGAATGTAGAAATGAGCCATTAAGGTAGTTTCCGTAACTACCTTCATTTCCCGCAGTTTTTTAACATCGGGTTCAAGAGGCTCGTGGGTCACTTTTGCAGAACAGGGCGACACTTTTAAGTACACAGCATAGTTATTATCTGGTAACTTTATTGACTGTCGTCAATCGACCAGCTTACCGTGACTGCCAGCAGAACACGTCTCGTGGGAATAGGACTGTTCTGGCGATAATGACTGCGCGCGCTATGATTCGATAAAGAAATTATGCGAGAAGGTGAGCACAGCAAGAAAACTTTGTGCATGCCTGCACGTTTGCCAGGAGACAATGTTACCTGGGGAGTGGCCTCAGACATTACAAATATCAAACCCGAGAGAACTCCATAGATTTGCTATCGGGCCATACTTGTATAGTAAGGGCTTATGAAAAAACCCACAGGTTGTACATTTTCTGCAGTATACTATCACGATCCCGCTCTTCATGCATATTGATACTTCGGAATTTAATTTTTGACTGTAATTTGCCAAGATAAGAGACTGCGTTATAATTTAGCTCTCATATATATATGAGACCTAGATGTTCAAACAGGAAATAAAACGAGAAACATACGTGAAAAAATTAAATTGGCTCTATAATAAGTTTATAAATTGCAACAAAATGATCATAGCCGCTCAATATAGTCAATTTAATTCGATGACAAGCAACCCCGTTTAGGGGAAGTTTCGTTATTTGTATTTGACCGTCATTGGTAGCAAGATTCATTTCGACAGCGGTTTCGAATTTACTTGACTTTTCATCTGGTGAACTTTCAAGCTAAAAAATGGTGTGCACTCTAACAGCCTACCAGTATGGACTTTAAACCTGCGGACACTAATTTCACCTCTTTCACTTTAGTTCGGGATTTGAGTGACAATATTACCATCTGAGGGAATATCCCAGTGGTCATCCAAAAATTCTTCTCTTTTATGTCTAGAATATTTTCTGCAGGATACAGCTCGTCGTTGGATGTCGTCGCAGCGACTGACGCGATTACGTCCATCGCGAAATCTTTCGTAATTTTGGGGTGTTATGTTTACAGGTTGCCTAGGGAACAAATAGTTTCTGTCTCGTAGCTTTGCTCTCGGTATTACTTAAAGGCTTGACACTTATTTAGGATGCACAATCGCAGCTACAAATCACCTCGCTATAATAAATATTTCTGAAAGTTAATTGTATAAATTTCTAAGTAAAAACGGGTACACAGAATGAAAACAGGCCTTATTGCCCTGCCCTTCGACATTCCACAGGTAACTTTACTGAGGATCGCATCTGAGAGTAACTGGATATGACCATGACAATTTTTACTAGGCGATATCAGAAATATTAAAAAAAATCAGGGGATTTACTCTGAATAACTGTGCAAACATGACCCTCTTCCGTAGAGGGGAATGAACCGCAATAAGCGAGGACGTGGTTTCGCCCAAGGAGGCCGAACGTTCAGGGATTCGCGTATTATGCGTAAATATTATTTGGTGAGTGTGAGATATCACTTGAATGAATCATATATTATGGGATTTTGCCATCAGTCAATTAACTTATCAGTATAAACGTAATTTACATTTGCACGATATTTCTTAAAAGGTTGAAGTGGCTACATGTTTGGCTACATGCTTTGGACATAACGTAGATATATTGACTACTTTAGCATTACGTTTAACATTTATGCATTTAAATTCTTAGTTAAACGAACGTTCAGCAACCCGGCTTAAATGAGTTCCTTCTTAAGGGGTGCGCCAATATGCCAGAATCGATTTATCATCATAAGCTTTTTCAAGCTGTGACCCGGCAAAATTATTCTGGATATCACCAGAGTACAAGGTCCAAATTAACACAATTTCAATTTGATTATACCCCAAATGTGCTACGCAGTTCTGCTTTCATGAGAACTCTAGTTTTCTAGGCTAAGTTTCAAACTTACATTCCGGATAAATAAATGCATATTTCAGGGTCACGGACATTAACTTTTGATGAACCTGTAGGATGCGAAGCCGTCTATCCTGCCATCACAATACCCCGCCATCTTCTAGACGAACAGAGTTCGATAATATAGGAGTTTTAAGCATGATGTTCAAATTGGTCATGATCAGGGAAATGAACATGACGGTCACTGTGTGCAAAGATAATAGTTTCTGGAATAGGGGAACGCGCAGCGCTAGCAGGTGTTAGCGGAATCTAAAATGGCTGAGAAATGGCAAGCAAGACGGACAAGAAACCCTGCAAACCAAGAAAACTATTGGAGCAAATCCTTTTTACCATTAGATTATCTCACAAGAAAGATCTAGTTGAAGATGTCAGCAAGTTGGGGTCAATGTATGACTTAGTTGTTGAAGCGCGTGGAGGAGTTGCTCGGAGATTAGCCACTGTTTGGCGCAATCGTTGCACATTTACAGAAGGATCATATTCGGTTGCTCTTTGAGAATGTCCGAAAAAATCGCCAGTAATCCGAACGCCAGTGCCGCAAACACGTTCGACAACGTATTGCTCGAATTCAGACTTGAGTGCAGTACGAATAGCGAACGTGGCCAAAGGCAGATGCTCGCGCCAATTTAAATTATTTTCATGAGCTCGGAACAAAGCTTTGATTTGGCCACAGAAACGCTCGACTAAATCATTGGGCGAGGAAAAGTATGCTGTCGTGCGGATGGGAGAAGCTCCGACGAAACTGTACTCGATCGATTGTAATAGCTGACGAGGCGCCATTGTAGGTGATCTGTGGGAGCCTGCCTCGCCGAATCACGCTGGTTTCGTGACAAAAGCCGCAAAAGTTAAGCGTCTTCGCGCGCCGATTCAACGCCTACGCGCTGTGTCTGCCAACAGCTACGAGAGGTCCCGCTATATCTTCTGTCATGCTCCCCCAATTGTCGTGGCTCAGTGCGTACGTTAGCTTCAGCCAATAGATGCGCGCCTGTCCACCTGGCTGAGTGCATCGCCCAGCCGTCTCGGGTCCACTGCAACGAACATATAATTTGGCGTACCAGCTCGGCGTGCATAACTCCGCCTGTGTACTCTATTTTCTGGTAGTAAAGCTTCTGTATTTCTACACCGTCTTGCTTGACTTGTGATATTGGGGAACCTTCTGTTTGTCGACATCACAACTTACGATAATGTTGACTGCCTCCGAACACACCTTTCTTCCAAATCTATGATAAAGTCAGGTTTTGACAATGGACAGCTTCCCGCCCGTAATTCAGCACATATTGGCGCCTGCTTCTGGCTCGCTCACTGCCGCATAACTCACCCAAATGGGCGAATGGTTGATGGAGATTCACGGCTTTACCAAACCACCTGTTGCCAAACTCCCAACTCCCGATGTTCCTCTTGTGTCTCCTCTCTCACACCTGAAAACTGAGACTGCGAAAATTTCTGAACAGGTGGCATCCCTTCAACGGCAACCAACCTTTTCATCCCGTCTAGAACCGAGCTCATCCACCCGGCATTTCCAGCCTGTTTCTTTAACTCATCCCAATGCAGGTACAACCTGCAGGTACCACACAACCTTTGATGCGAGAGCCCGTCTCTGCATCACTCCCTGCTCCTTCATCTCCAAGCAGAGCAAACGGGTTTGGACAGTCCACCCAAAGGTTAATGCCACCAATCTTCCTGGCGTCTCTACTACCGGTCGTACCTTTTACGTCTGCGATACGTTGAGTGACACCCGTTTCTTGATCGATACCAGCGCTCAGCTGAGCGCCCTTCCTACTTCACAAGCCGACCGTTGATACCCCAATCCCGGTCTCTTCCTCCAGGTCGTCAACACCTCACCAATTGACACCTTCGGCACCCGTTCTCTCTCACTGGATATCGCCAATGTTCCCTCCACCATTCTTGGTGCCGAGTTCCTTGCTGCCTTCAATCTCATAGTGGAATGTCGCCACTCCAGTTTACACGACCAGAAAACTATACTCTCTGTCCGAGGCATCCCTTCGTCTGTGGTGTCTCGCCAACTCGCCGTTCTGGATCCTGATCCTGCGAATCCATTTTGGCAACTTCTCGTCAAATATCCTGCTCTCATCCACCCAAATTTCAGCGCACCTACCCCTCCACACGACGTTGTCCATCACATCCGGACATCTGGCCCTCCTACCTTCTCCAGGCCCCTTCGTCTTGTGCCTGCACGACTTGCTGCCGCCAAGGCTGAGTTTAATCACATGCTTCAAATGGGCATTGTCCACCAGTCTGACAGCCCATGGGCCTCACCCCTCGGCATGGTCCCCAAGGCTACTTCTGGTGACTGGCGCCCCTGCGGTGACTACCGGGCCTTAAACAACGTCACCATCCCGGACCGCTATCCTGTGCCGCATCTTCAGGATTTTACTAGTGCCCTATTCGGCAAGTCCGTGTTCTCGAAGATCAACCTGGTGTGGGCTTTCCATCAGATACCCATCACCCCGGAGGACGTTCCGAAGATGGCCATTACCACCCCATTTCGGCTCTTTGGGTTCCTGTGCATGCAATTTGGACTCCGTTATGCCTCCCAGACCTTCCAGAGGTTTGTTAATCAGGTGCTTCCTGGCCCAACTTTCGCTTATGCCTACATTGATGATCTCTTGGTGGCCATCTATACCGCCGAGGAACACATTGATCATCTCACAACGGTGTTTGACCACCTTCAACAGTTTGGCGTTGTTCTCAACCCGTCCAAGTGTGCCTTTGGTGTGTCTTCTCTCGAGTTTCTTGGACACCTGGTTGACTCTTACGGCATTCATCCTCTGCCGGCCAAAGTTGCAGCCATCCGTGACTTCCCGCCTCCTTCTTCCAAGCGTTAAATCCAGCGTTTTCCGGGCACGGTTAATTTCTATCGCCGGTTCCTCCCGAACTGTGCCGACACAATTCTACCGCTCACGAATCTTCTTTCTACTTCCAAACGTTCGTTTGAGCTATCCGCCGATGCCCTTGCTGCTTTTGACAAGGTAAAGGTGGCCCTGGCCGAGACCACACTTCTGATGCACTATGATCCCGATGCGCCTCTTTCCCTCATGGTCGATGTCTCCAATGTTGCAGTCGGCGCGGTTCTTCAACAGCACGTTGCAGGTCAAACTCAAACCTTAGCCTTTTTTTCCAAGAAGCTAACACCTGCTAACACTTTTGGATGGGAGCTTCTGGATGCCTACCATGCCATGAAACACTTCTAGCACTTCCTCGAAGGCAGAGACGTCGTCGTTTTCTCTGACATTTCAACCACTATGCTCCGCCTTAAATGTACCCTCTGAGAAGCTGAACCCACGGGAGCTGCGACAACTAGACTACATCTCAAAGTTGATCTCACACATCCACCACATCGGTGGGTCACGCAATGAGGTGGCTGACACACTCTCCAGACCTTCCTTCGCCCAGCAGCAACTGAATCCCGGGATTGACCTGACTGCCATGGCGGCCCAACAACGCCGTGTTGGTTAATTCGTTGATGAGGACATTTCCGGACTCCAACTCCAGGAATTGCCGCTGGCTATTGGCAAAGGCACCAACCTGTGTGATGTCTCCACTGCCTCCCATCGTCCATTTGTGTCACTATCCCTTCGCTGCACAGTTTTCTCCTCCCGCATAACCTATCTCACACTGGGAGTCGAGCAACCGACAAGCTGGTCTCTGATCACTTCGTCTGGCTTGGGATGCAAAAGGGCATCAAAGCTTGGGCACGGGCTTTCCTGAGCTGTCAACGAAGCAAGGTCCACCGGCACAATAAGGCACCAATTTGCACTTTCCTTTGCCCCGGTACGAGGTTCAGTCACATCCATATAGATATCGTAGGCACCCTGTGTTATAACGGATGCCTAGGCCGAGATATTGCCACTCAATGACGTCCCGTGTGAGTCCCCAAAAAGAGAACACGACAAGAAGGGTGCAACGGAAGAAGTCTTTTAGTTTTCTATATACAACAAATTTTAGGGAAACCAACGTATGGACGATGCCCATTGAGCCAATCTGAGTTCCTCCTGAGATGGTGGCCAGTCCCATTGGTTGTTTTGGCTCAGTGGATGACAGTGGTTTAAAATCTGAATTATCGATTGATTTTTTTGCTCGCGCAAAGGCCAATTGATAGCCTATTATGGCCACGGCTACTTACTGCTTCCATGCTAGCCGTTGGGCCCCTCCTAACACCTCTCCTCTGAAGACAAATCGTAAGATTTCAGTTGGGCGTTCACTTGCAATGGAACCGTTTGCATTAGTTTGCGGCCTGATCGCCTAGAAGCTTGGGGAGATTAACTGTCAACTGGAACCGTTGTTTATTGTATTGGTTTTGGCAGGTCGAATGTGTCCAGTAATAGTTACAGTGCTAAGGTTGGGTCAACACATTTAGTGTGTTTCAACTGGTTGGCGCGCCACGTCCAAATGTCGGAGCCGACTGGAATCTCGTAAACCATGTCACCACACTTTCTGTGAACATGTCCAATCGTCCACTTTTCCTGATTATTCCTAATGTCCTTTGCAAGGACCGTCTGGCCTGGGTTGAAAGATCGTTGTTTTGCACCGTGGCGTCGGTTGAATCACCTTTCCATTGACATCGGATAGACTGCTTGTTAAGAGGCTTGAGTTCGTGCTTTTTTGGCCCTGGGGTTCCTCGTGGAGAGGTCAAGGGATTCGGTAGCAGTCGTGGGAGAGGAGGATGGAGACTTTGTTGGGACACCACGTCTTTTTCGCGCGTCGCTGCGAGTTGACCGACCAGGTGTTTGACGGGGCACGGACGATGCCAGCGCTTTCTGTCGTGGATCCTCCTCCTTCTGCTTCAGAATTTCAGCATGAGGTGGACGCGTTTACATTATATTTGCTGTCCCTGGATTTGATTTGGCGGGACTGGGCCAAGCTGACTGCAAACCCCTGCAAAAGCGGTTAAGTGGCAAGTCTAGGAGACCGAGCTTCTCGATCCAGTCAAGGCCAATCAAGTCAAGCTTCTGACGGTTGGTAAGGTAGCACGCTCCATTAAAGTGAGTGCCCTCAAAGGAAACGTCACAATCAAGCTCAGGCATAAGCTGGAGAAATCCGCCAGAAACATTCATGGCCTTTTTGTTCGATGTGATCATCGGAGGCCGTCCAATCCTCTGCCATGTGCGCTTGGAGATGAGGCTGATGTCTGAGGCCGTGTCCAGCTGGAGGTGAACGGGTTTGCCATTGACGGTAACCGTAAGATATTTCCTCCGTGCCTCAAAATCAGTCTAGTATATGGCTAAGATTAAGCTGGACTTTAGACCAATGTAAGATGAAGGGCATTTGGAACTTCTTGCCTTCCTGTTGCTTGCCCTTAATTTAAAGGGTTGGCCTGTCGGACAGTGGTTTTCCTGATGACCTTGCTTGTGGCATTTCAGACAAACGTGCGTCTTAAATGGACAGAAGCGAACAAAATGCCAATTACCACGCTGCCAGCACGCTGATGGTGGTTTTCTGGGTGTGGGATCATGGGACTTCTGCGGCAAGACCAACTTAGTCCGAGTGACAGCATGAACGGTGGTGGTGGCAAACGAGGAACTGGGATGCTCCACGATCGCAGAATCATGCTTGAGATTCTTCAGCCGCTGACACTCGGCCATCAATGTCTGCAGAGTAGACTTCGGGTCCTGTTTAATTTGTGAGAGCAGATGGGTCCGGATTTCAGCATCACGAGGTGACTGCAAGGCGCTCACAAAGATGAGGCACTTGAATGGATCATCGGTCAACTCTCGGAGCTTGAACCGTTCACACTCGCGTTTGACAGTACTGGCGAGTGTTAGAAAATCATCTGCCTCGTTTTTCACCAGCTTGAGACACTGGTAACGAATATTGAACAAGAATGACTTTTCGCTGAAAGTCGGTGACATGTGCTGGACAGTTTCATTGAAGGTGAAATCACGAGGGTGTTTTGGCATAATGATATCAGCGCACCGTTCATGTTCTATGGTGCCTAGTTTGCGTACAGGCAGGCACACCTTCCATGCATCATCGGCCTTGGCAAAATTCACGCGAAAAATGTCTTTCCAACGTTTGAACCAAGCGTCGAATGTAACGCTGGAGTCGGTGTCATAAATGAACGCTGTGATAGAGGCAGTAGTGGCGCCCGCTGATGTGGACTGTTTTGTGGAAGAATCTGGACCAGAAAAATGCAAACTGAATGTTTGCATCAGGAACTCCATCTTCATGTGAGCCTTCTCAAACTGAGCTTGTTGCTGTTTCAAGATAGACTGTAGTTGTTTCGCGGAAATGGACATAGTGAGTCGCCAAAATATTATAACGGATGCCTAGGCCGAGATATTGCCACCCAATGACGTCCGGTGTGAGCCCCCAAAAAGAGAACATGACAAGAAGGGTGCAACGGCAGAAGTCTTTTAGTTGTCTATACACAAAAAAATTTAGAGAAACAAACGTGTGTAACGATGTCCATAGAGCCAATCATAGTTCCTTCTGAGATGGTGGCCAGTCCCATTGGTTGTTTTGGCTCAGTGGATGACAGTAGTGTAAAATCTGAATTATTGATTGATTGTCTTGCTCGCGCAAAGGCCAATCGATCGCCTATTGTGTCCGTGGCTACTCAATAATAATAAAAAAGGTTCATTGGTAAGATGCCTCTCGGGCACCGTCAAAGCCTTTGGAAAACAGGAAAAAACTTAAAACAAACCCCTTCTTTTGTACACAGATATTGGCTCTATTTTTTTATCCTTAGTCAGTACTGTGCAAGATAGGGAGTTTGTTCTAAGTGAAAAACCTGTCTGCAAAGGTACAATTAGATCAAAATTGGAAAATAATATCCATGCAGTACATATGTTAGACGTTTCAGAGTAAGAATATTTGAGGTCTGGAAACAGTATATCATTTTTAGATTAGTGATTGATCCTTCTGCAGAGGTATATTCAGCCGCGGTCGGTTTGAAAAATTATTCTCTTCAGACAGGCACCAATCCAGGGTGAAATTTGGTGTACTCCCTGCTTTGCAGTATTGCGCATTGCAAAATTTCGGGAACTATCTTTGAGGGCAGTTCGGACATCCAATACATTTTTGCGGAGCATCATCCTCATTACGCATCGAATACCGAAAACGCCAACCTATTAATGGGAAAGGACAGCCCTGATAGAAAAAAACTAGCGCCATCGGGCTTTTCTGTCCCTGCGTTGCGCGCACACATGCGCACTCAGGCGCAGCAGCGCATGTGACAAGCGATCCTGGTCGGCGTCACTCCCTATGACAAGGGGATGCCATTCCCCCTCTAGTCGGCCCACAGCGCCTACACGCTCCTCTTCTGTGCACTAACCCCCTTTCATGTCACGAGTGAATGCACGTCCGGCGTAGCCTAATCGATTTTTGTTGTAGCTGGCGCAGGCATCCGACGTTAGAATTTCTATCGTCCTACCTGGCCCGCATTTCGGGCATGGGATGCCTGCGCCAAATCGACACATCTTGCATGGCGCGACAGCTGTATTCCTCCCTTCTGTCGAAGGCGGTGACGCCAAGTCGGAACGCTTCAGGCTTGCGCAGCCGCGCCCAGGTGCGTATGTATCCGTGCGCGCATCGGGGGGAAAGAATAGCGCAACGGCGCTAAGCGACTTCGCGCGGCGCTAGCGTTTTTCTATCAGGGAACAAACAATGTCCCATGCTATATTTATATATACTATACTACTAATAAATGAGACACAAAAAAACACTTTTTGCACTTATGGTTTGTATATATCCCTTAAAAATCATAGAATATATATGCAATATTTTTTGCTACTAGAAAACACTAAGAAATGGGCAATTTAATTTAATTTAATTTTTTATTTTCAAGTCGAGAAAACTTACTTTTACAAAATAGGTATAGTGTTTTTGCAAACCATAGGTCTGCAGGCATATAATAGTGCTATTTTCCTGTCTGTCATCTAGCTAACGCCATTCTAGGTCTAGAACTGACAAAGTATATTCGTTCAATGGAAACTTCCCGTCGGAAAATTGTAGTGGAATATGGAGGGCAGGACGATTCGACTTGAGATTCCATTACCCATAACCTGGGTGTGAAATCATAACTTGCTAGTTATCTACAAATACCAGGTACTGATCCTGGTGGATGATCTGTATCAGGAACTCGGCATCAGGAGAAATCAGTCTGTGCAAAGCTCGTGATCTAGTGAGAGAATTTGATGCTCTTGGACAGGATGTTATTAGAGGCCCTTAGGCCCTATTTCTCCATCAAAGAACTGACTTGAAAAGTGTCCTATCTTATTCAAGAAAAGATAAGTCGTGCTACTTAACAGAAATTTTTTTGTTTTGAATTCTACGAGAGTTTGACTTTTCCGAATAGATATAGGAAGGGTATTCCATATTGTCGCGTATCGAACAGAGTAGAAATTAGACCATTGAGCCTTTTTGAATTTGGGGATTTTGATCGTATGTACATTATTTCTAATGTCTCGGGGACCACTTTGATATGGTAGCATGTGTGTGCTGAGAATTCCTTCATCGTGCGTGACTTTGAATAGGAAAGTTATACCATTTTGGAGTCTGCGAATCCAGGGGGGTTGGAGACCATACCTATTATACTGTTTAATGTAGAAATCGTATGTGCCATCATATTTATATAAAGATCTGGTTAAGCGCCGTTGAATGCCATCTTGTTTCTTTCGACCAGCTGACGACATTATGCCAAGAAAATAGAACAGTAGTCCAGGATATATAAAACGAACATTTTATAAAGTTACATCTTAAGTGTGATCGATGTAAAAATTTTACTTATGAAACCACATAATCTGTTAGCTTTTGGTGCTATTTGTTTAATGTGAGGGGATAAGTACAGAGTGTTTGTATAGCTAAGACCTTAATCTTTTATGGATGTCGTCTCTTTAATTTCTTGGGCGTTAAAATTATGGGAGGAAGTTTCAATGGTCTAAAAATCAAGAGATGACATTTTGTTGGTGAAAAGGGCATTTGCCATTTAGAACTCATGAGATTAAGTTTTGTAAGATCTGACTCTATCGTTCTATGCACATTGATTATTGAATGCTTATTATATTCATATGTGAGTTTTAAGTCATCTGCATATAAAAATGTTTTAGCAGAAGTTGATAAAGTAGATAACTCATGAATGCAAATGAGAAATAAGAGGGGGCCTATGATAGTGCCTTAAAAACACCACTGCTTATATAAGCTGGGTCTGATACTATATTTCTAAGTTGCACTACTTGGGATCGGTTTTGAAGATAGGATTTGACAAAATCAAGGAGAGGTTGCCGAATCCCGTGACTCATTAGCTTCACGATCAGTCTTTTATGGGGAACTTTGTCAAAGGCTTTTATTAGATCACAGTAAATTGTAACTATAGTGTTCCCGTCATCTATATTTCTGGAGACGAATTCCAAGAAAGTAAGATTGCAGGACTGACATGATTTTTGAGGTAAAAAGGCATATTGAGAAGGGGGTATGAGATTTACATTCATCAGATGGTATAACATTTGGTTATAAATTATTTTTTTCTAAGATTTTAGCTTAAACCGATGTTCGGTGAAAAACGACGATAGTTTTGGGTCTTGGACCGATTTCCGTTTTTGAAAATTGGAGTTATGCATGATTTTTTCCATATTTCTGGATAAGAACCATTTGACTGCTGCAACGAGAAAAGGTTAGGCAGAAGAATTGGGGCATATGTCATATGATCAAACTTGACCTTTTTCTTTTGTCTTACAGGAACGTTCAGTGCAGCCTGCTCTGTACATTCCAGATAATCGGGGGCCACATTTTCTCCCTAAAATTAGAGGATTTCTTCTAATTAGCCACCACTACTCACCTGCGTGGCCATCCTTGCAAGGTCACAAACGAGCGCACCCGATTAGACCTCCGAAAATATTTCTTTAGTCAACGTGTGGTCCAGCCTTGGTACTTGCTACCAAGCGAGATGGTTTCCGCTGACACAATTGCGGAATTTAAAAGAAGACTGGATGTGCTTTTATTTGACAAACGGCGACTTTTACAACACCATTTCCTACTGCCAGCACTGTGAACAAATTTTCTGGCTTTAGACCATTTTCATTCTTTTCCATGAAAATTCACTCAAAAATCTGTCATGATATCATATGTTCTCCCCCTGACTGCACATTAACTGTAAGAACGACCTTGTTTACGTTACATTAATAGGGTCCTCAAGGGCATTTCTTGCCTGTAACTCCTAATATATATATATATGTATATATATATTCACTCAGGAATGTGCGAACACCGATCGAATAGGCTTCCGAACTAAACAAAGTTCATGTGGTGGTCAGAGGTCCCCAACGGGTGACCGCCTGCCAGGCCGATTCCGGCCAAGTCATAATAGCAGTAAGTGGGGTATGACAGCATCTGGGGGTAACTTGATACAGAACTGTTTCGGGCTTATAAGCCTTCATCAGCCAAGCATAACCCTGAACACCAGCTGGTCGGACAACACAAACAAACGCACTCACAGACGGCGCAGTTGGTCCACCACTGGTGTTCAGGGTTATGCTTGGCTGATGAAGGCTTATAAGCCCGAAACAGTTCTGTATCAAGTTACCCCCAGATGCTGTCATACCCCACTTACTGCTATATATATATGAGAAGAAGAGGCGATCTCGGGAATAATGGGTATAATATCCTGACGTTTCGAAAGCGTACAACCACTGGGTATCGGCGTAGCCCACAGACCCGAGGCAACAATAAGACGACTTGTCATGAGACCAAAGGCCCCTCTGTCCCGCGGAGAAACAGCAAACGTCGTCTATCGCATCCAGTGTAGTTCCTATGAGGCCAATTACATTGGGGAGACCAGAAAGCGACTACAGACGCGTATGAGCGAGCACGCAAGGGCAGTCGACAGGATGGACCCACGCTCGTTGGTGGCGGAACATTGTTCGGCTCCTGGACACACCTTCACTTTTAATGACGCTGAAATCCTAGCCCGAGGTAGTGACCGGACAACCAGAGAAACGCTTGAAGCATGGCACACTGCACAAAATTCCATCAACCGCTGTACGATTCTCCCGGCGGCTTACCAGGCGTTACGCGTGCGGCTCAATCAACGAAATCGCCGGCAGGAAGTCAGACGGGTCGCGACGACTAGCAACCCCACACCGGGCCAGAATACAGGCGTCCGGGAACCCACCCCAGACACCAATGCAGCCGTCAGCGACGCTACGGGCAACGTGAACCAACAAGAACTCCTGTCGGGCTTGAACGCAGTTGCACATGACAACGGTCTCTGCATGAACACTGATGGCGGAGTTCGATATTCCGCCGGCGGGATGAACACGGGAAAGTGCCAACGGGGGAAGCTAGCAGTACATGCGGCACCGACGCGAGCAATGACCGCTGGCAGGCGAACACTGCCCTCCCCCTCCGACGAGGTGACGGCGAGAAACCCTGGTCAGCAGGACGATGACGGAGCTCCAGCCCCGCCCCCGCAGGGGATCTAGCGCCAATAGACGGAGAGCGAACGAGACGTCAGTTGTAACACCTATAAAAGACTGTGAGGCGTGTACAAACACCAACCTCCGACGATGCAAGCCTGTACGCTTTCGAAACGTCAGGATACTATACCCATTATTCCCGAGATCGCCTCTTCTTCTCATTTATGTCCGGGGACACGCATTTTCGCTTCAATCAGCAATATATATTTATATATAAACGTCTCAGTATGCAAGGTGGGATTCTATCCGTTCCATATCATGTGGAATTGGACAGCTGGCGAATAGCTTTCTTTACCGTTTCTTCGTTAAACAATATCTCTTTTAATACGAGCACCGTCATTTCTGTTGGCTGGGGGATCGGTTCTTCCTCGACTGAATAGTTGGTTGAGAAATACTCGTTAAAAAGATTTGCTTTTTGATCGTCATTTGTTATTACTATTCCTTGGTCATCAAGCATGATTTGGGGGCCATGCTTTTGATGATTATTTATTTGTTTCCGGAAGATCTGGGCTGTCCCTTCTGGGGACTCGATTACCTGATGTTCTGCTGCTATGGTCTTATTTGTTTCAATTTTCTGGGCAAACTCGTGAATTTCCGTGATACGCCTGAGCGTGGATAGATAACTAATACATGGGTCGTGGAGTTATTTTTTAAGTTTTTTAGCCGTTTGGAAAGGAAGTTTGGGATAAGTGATTTTTTACGTGGGGATCTCTCGTCAATTTGGCCATCGCGAATTAAATTAAGGGTAGCAGATAATACGTTAACATCTTCTAGAGGGGATGTTGTTAGGAGGAAAGAACTCCAATCTAATAACCTTATGTAGTTATTCATATATTCGCTGTCAAGATTTTTCGGGTTTATGGAAGTGGTACTAGGATCAGGTCGTATTTTTATGTTAAGAGGGAGCACTGTTATTGTCGTCTTATGATCACTATCAAAGGTTAAGCTGTCGCAGTCTGTATATAAGGGCCAGATGTCAGTAATGAGAATAACATTAAGTATATTGTTTCCTCTAGTTGGTTTATTTATTATTTGTGTCCAGTTATAAATATAATTGATGATAATAATTCATCATGTCTGGATGGGGCTGATAGTTCTTCTCAGTTTATTTCTGGACGGTTTAAATCTACTGCAATTATCTGATATTCTGTTTGGATATTTGATATAGTATCTAGTAGATTTGTAAGGCCCGTGTCATCATAAATATATCCCGGAGGGGTGTACAAGCATCCAATTAGAATGCTTTTAAGGGTCTTGGATGTTATTATAGCGAAGCACGCTTCGCTATTGAATGTCTCCTGTAGAACCTCCAAGCCACTTTGTTCTATGGTAGATCTAATGTATATCATACAACCTCCTCGTTTATTAGCGCGGTCCTGTCTATAGAAGGTGTAGTTTGATATAAAAAGTGAAGCATTAGATGTTAATTTGTTAACCCAGGTTTCTGTTAAACAGAATATATCGGGATTGTAGGATTTGATAAAGGTTTTAAGTTGTGGGACTTTGTGTATTATTGATCTAGCATTTATAACAGCGACACTTAAGGTATCGGATATGGAAGTGGAAATCGGTTGTGAAAAAACGGATTTCTAGTACTAGTTTGATTGTGTGAGGGGTTCACGTAGGGAAATTGTTTGACAATCGGATAATATGATGGGGAGCATTGTGGAATTTGAGTGGGTGGGTTTATGTTTGAGGGGCTCATGTCGGCAAATTGTGTGACTGTCGGATAATATGGTGGTGAGCATTGTGGAATTTGGGTGGGTTGTGAAATTATTGGCGGGAATTATGATATGTATGATGGGGTTTGAGGGAATGGTCTGGTGTGTATCGGTTGAGTGTGTGGTAGGCATTGGGTGTGCGGGTTTGAGTGTTTTGGTTGACTGCATAGGATCTGCCTCAATTGGGTTGTAGGATTGTCTAGGGCATAGTCACATCGATAATTGTATTCTCGCTGGAAAGATTGTCGGCCTAAGTAGCAGTTTTGGTTGCCATTTGACGCGACGCTGGTTGACAGATTAGAATACCTTAGTTCATTTCCTCGCCATGCAGGTGGGGGAGGAGAAGTTGACGTATTATTTGAAATTTTATTTAGTGGTTGATTTGATTTTTGTGTGCTACTTTTGCTATGGTTTACCTGCTTAGAGCATTTAACTTTTTGTTGTGTACTAAGCAAAGCTTTTTTATGGTACGCTAGGTACGCTAACTGGAGTTATACTTTTGTTGGACCCTGTCGTAGAGCTTATGCTACTATCTGTTATTGTAACATTATTTGGTCCTGGATACGAGTCCTCAGTTATTTCTGTTTGTGCTATTGAGTTTTGAAATGCTTGTTTTGTGAATTGACCTCCTCTCCTGATTGCAGTTAGTCGTTTTCTGTTAGCGGTGTGCGAAGTATCATTAAATGTACTCGCTACAGGTTTAACTAGTGTAACATTGTTTTGGGTTGTTTGTGCATAGTGTGATAAACTGTTTTTGCTATAGTCTTCCCTAGTGGAATTGCTTGCTCGGGGCTCTAGCGGAAGGGCACATTGCTGAGAGCCTTGGTTAAGGTGTAGTCCTTTTGTCTGAACTTCACGCCTTTGCATAGGTGTGAGGTCTGGACCTATGAACGATTTTCGGTTTCGCAGATCTTTGTTTATTTCGGGGTTTTCAAGTATCAGATGGGCTTCAGTCTGTGAAAAGAAGGTCACTAACACTGGCTTACTTTTGTTTTTCGAGTTTAGACTCTTGGTGAAAGCTATGCGGATGTTTAGGCCACACGAGTTTATGAGTTGTTGAATCGATTATGCGGTGTTTACTGTGCAGGGAATGTTTCGGATAATGACGTTAAACCAAAGTTTCAATATATCTGCTACCTCCGATGACACTAAGTGTCAAACCTGTTTAATTTGAGGTACACGTGTAAGACTGTTTGAAAAACTGTTTGGGTCAAAGAGTGAGTCAACCATCGTGAATAAATATTTGTACTTGTCAGTAAAATTTTGCAAACGTAAAATGGCTGCGACATCGAATTTTTTTAATAGAGATTTTTGCGTCAATCATATTTCTGGAATATGTTAAACTGAAATTTAGATTTAGGCTGTTGGTTAACAAGACTTAAGGCTCGGGTATAGAAGTGTACGATACATAAATTTAAGTGGTGATTGGGATTGACTTTTGAATAAGCAAGACCACGAATGATGCAGAACAATCAGATCTTGTTTGAAATTCAGTGATAGATTTGACAGTTTAAACTACTAGAAGCACAATACAAATGATTTGTAAAACGTTCTATGAAACAGAGGACAATATCTAACCAAACCAAGGAAGGAGTTTGGCAGCAGAATTTGGCTAGAATAGTAAACTGTTACTTACTAATAATTTATTTAAGAAAACCAAAGACTATAAGTCATTTCTTCTCTAAGATTAATCAATTTATATAAAGCTTTCACTTATCTTCAAGTCTGAACAAACCGCGTACCGAAGAATTTCGAGAAACTTGCTGCTTCCATGCTAGCCGTTGGGCCCCTCCTAACACCCTGCCTCCGTCCAACGGTTGTTACTACCTTCACACCTGCGTAAACCGATTCAACCAGTAGCCGGAGACTATCCCGTTCCCCAATGTCCAAGCTTTCACGGTGGTCAAAGCCCTCTTCAGTCGTTGGGTTGCCATCTCGGCGCACCCACCACTTTTACGACTGTTCGCAGTGCTCAGTTCGAATCAAATCTCTTCCAGTCTGTTCTTTCCTTTTTAGGCTGTACCGCATTCGTACTGCAGCCCATTACCCGGCTGCCAACGGGATGGTCAAGCGGTTTCATCGCCAGTTGAGGGCCTCCCTACGCGCTGCGGCTGATCCGGAGAACTGGACGGACCATCTTTCTCTGGTCCTCTTGGGCATCCACTCCTCCCTCCAATCGGACCTTGACTGCTCTGCTGCTGAACTGGTGTTTGGCGCCCCTGTCTGACTTCCCGGTGAGCTGATCTCGCCATCTCCTCAAGGTGCGGTTGCGGATCCTGCCAACCTCCTGCATCGCCTGCGATAGTTTCTGCGGACGCTATCCCCAGGTCTGCCAAGGCCGTCTGTCTCCAAGTGTTTTCTCGAGAAAGACTTGGTGACTTGTACTCACGTCTTTCTATGATGTGATCGCGTCTGGCGGCCCTTGGAACCACCCTACGAGGGACCCTTCCGTATCATTTTGCATGGGACGAACACATACCGCATCAAGTGTGGTACTCGTGAAGAGGTCGTGAGCATTGATTGGCTCAAGGCTGCTGTCCATGACACTTCACTGGACGAGCCCTCTGGTTCTTCACCCACTGTTTCCCCTCATCTTTAACCCTCTATTCCACCGTCCCGCATTTTACCTTTTCCTTCCTATCCGCAACTCCAACCTGATCCTGCTTCCAATTCTAACACTTCAGCTACGGCCTCTAACTCTAACAAACTGCTACTGCTCCCACAGACTCGTATTCCATATCCCCTGTCTATATCACTCGGAGGGGTCGACATACTCATTTCCCTGACCATTTTGTCACCCATATTTTTTTAGGGACCAATCTTGCCTTTGGTCTTGCCGGGGGGTACTTTGGGAGCCTGCCTCGCCGGCTCACGCTGGTTTCGCTGCTAAAAGCCGCGGAAGTTTAGCGTCTGCGCGCACCAGCTCAACGCCTACGCACTGTGTCTGCCAACAGCTACGAGAGGTCGCGCGATGTCTGCTTTCCTGCTCCCCCAATTGTCGCGGCTCAGTGCGCACGTTAGCTCCAGCCAATAGGTACGCGCATCTTCACCTGGCTGAGTGCATTGCCCAGCCGTCTCGGGTCCACTGCACCGAACACACAATTTGGCGTACCGGCTCGGCGTGCATAAGTCCGCCTGTGTACTCTCTTTTTTTCTGGCAGTAAAGCTTCTGTCCTTCTACACCGTCTTGCTTGACTTGTGATTTGGGGGAACCTTCTGTTTGTCGACCACACAACTTGCAATAGATCCAGCGTTCAAAAAGGCCTAAGCTACCGAATCCACATTTATATTAGGAGTTGAAATTAAGATGAGCCGATGCGCAAATCGGTCAATCACAGTAAACAGTCGCAATAACGTGGTGTGGGTGCGTCGACCGCAATGGAGAACGGGACATTAGTTATAGAGTGAACAAGGGCAGTTGTATCCACAAGAGTCTGTCTGACTGCCAAAAGAGGAGAATATTCGAGTTCCAGGCAGCAGTTCCGAAGAAAAAGGTGCGATCACTGGAACAAGGACTTTATTTTCCTGACGTTTCGGATTCCGTCGGGAATCCTTAGTCATAGGTAATCGTAAACAGGTCTGAGACATGCTTAGATAAGGGGTGATACATGCACAAATTGCATGGTATTAATAGTTCACAGCGGTCACCCCCATGCGTACCATAATTGTCCGTTCCTGTAGCCACCACTGGAGGTCTTAATTGGTCCAGTGATTGCTCATTAATTGCAACAGCGTAATTGTCGAGCAATTATCAAACCTGCATCCAACGCGGCCAAGAACGCTGTTGCAATTAATGAGCAATCACTGGACCAATTAAGACCTCCAGTGGTGGCTACAGGAACGGACAATTATGGTACGCATGGGGGTGACCGCTGTGAACTATAAATACCATGCAATTTGTGCATGTATCACCCCTTATCTACGCATGTCTCAGACCTGTTTACGATTACCTATGACTAAGGATTCCCGACGGAATCCGAAACGTCAGGAAAATAAAGTCTTTGTTCCATTGATCGCATCTTCTTTTTCGGAGTCTGTCTGATACGTTGGAAAGCATCCAGAGCTGTGTCAGGGAATCAAAACTCATGGTTAATTTTGCGCAAAACATAAGTGAGGGGTAACGTTAATTGAGCGCAGTAAGGTATGAAACGTGCACAAAAATTTACAAGGTCTATAAAATTGTGCAGCTGTTGGGAAGAGGAAGGAGTGGGGAACCAGCAATTAGCCAAAGCTTGGGCATCTATGGAATAATAACCGGAAGCATCTACACGCTGTCCTTGAAAGATAAGTGAAGGAATAGCAAAAATGAAAACACCAAATTGGCTCAATTGTTCGTGAATGAAACTTAGATATTGTAGGTGTTCATGTTCACATGAACTTGATACCAGAACTTCATCGACCTAAACAAAAAGAAGGGAAAGTCGTTGATGAAACGCTGAAATTTTTGGGCGGATTTGTTGAGTTGCAGGTCAGTCCGTGTAGATGAGGGAAAAAACTCCTAATTTGCCACATCAAAATCTCAAGAATTAGGAACAATGTAAAAAAATATAACAGTCAGGTAAATGACAAATATATTTTATATATTAGGCCCGGAGCCACGTCGTGCAGTGGTGTTTCGAGGTTAATTAGCAACATATTCACGTTGTGCTGCAACATATGGATATCAAGCCGGTGTTTGAATATTTTCACGCATTGGAACGTAACAGTCGCCTCATGTAGGTTATTCCACGGATAGAGGACCCGGTTAGAGAAAAAATACTTCCTCACATTCAATCAAACTTGGGGCATATAAAGTCTGAAGGGAAGTCCCGGGAGATTATTCGTGGTGGCGAGTTGTAAAAAGTCGTCACACATTAGAGTACAGCCCAAGCCACACACGGTGTGGAAGGTTTATTTCAAATCTTCGCGCCAATGCTTATAACTCAAAGGATAGAGCCTAAGGTTATTTAGAGGATCCCATAGGCTAATGCAACCTTGCCTCTTACTTATCTCGTGGTCAGCCGCTGCACTTTTTCGAGTACGATATAATCCTGCCACATCCACGCTATCAAGGCTGAAAGAACATATTCGAGATGTGATCTTATGAAGGCGCCGAAGATTTTCGACAGGCAATCTAAATCTCAAACGGCAAACGTCCGCTTGACGGTGGACAACATTGAAGTAGCAGCTTCAGAACCCTCACGATATTGTGCAGAAGGCTTGAGGTTGTCTGTCATCCAACTGCTGAGATCTTTCTGTATTTCTCTTTCTTGTAGTGAGATTCCGTTTAGATAGTAGGATCACACACCAGGGACTGGATTTCGATTTCCCAGACACAGCAGAGTGCATTCGTTCGAATTGAAGGACAGAAGCCATCTGCGTGACCAAAAATTTAATCCGCAAATATTTCACAGAAGTCGTTATCATCGGCAGCACTTCCGATGGCCTTCAATATTTTTAAATCATCTGCAAACATGGCACCCTCACAGTTTAATTCCTCGTCGATTTCGACGATGGGCACCACGCGCTCCAACAAGCCGCAGCAAACGCTGAAACAAGCCGCAACATACACAGAGGTGAGCTGGGCAGGCAAAACAAAAGCGACAGCAAGCGAGAGCAACGCAAAGAACTGGCACGAGAGAAAACAGAAGTTAAGGCAGACTCGCGCAAAATTTATTCACTCGCTTGCCACTCCCACCTCCGTATCCGGTGTAAATACAAAGTCAATAAGACCGGGGATGAGGGACGGTGTCGATGGCTGGTGCGATAACACTCAGCACGCGCACACTTGACACAGCTTTCTCGCTAGGTATGCTCCCAACTGTGCGGGAGCGCCATAAAGGCCGAATTAAGAGGGAGCAATTGCAGCCTGACTCTCAGTCCTCCCTCTCCTTCTATACGCGCACACAAACACTCGCGTACAGTAGGAGCAGCAACGTGGGGGGCCCGAGTTTTCCCGTCAGTTGGCAGACCCTCCAAGCCACGGCTTTAAGCGCAACGTGATAGGTTCAGACACATTCAAATTTATTATAGTGAGGAGAGAAACGCGCCGAGGTTGCCATCACTCTCTCCTCCACCGCATAGTGACCACCTAGCTTTCTGAAAACCTGAAGCGGGGTCTGAAAACCAGTGGGAGCGCGAACGCAATCACCAACAGCATATCAGAAGTGAGAGAAAGTGCCAGCGCCTTCCAGGCCGCAGGGACCGTGGTTGGCTGAGGACTGGCGTTGCATGTGAATACAGATCATTGAATCTCAAAAGGGTGAAAGAATTCCTGCATGTATAATGATAAATAAAAATAATAAATTTTATTTGTAAAGCACATCTTTGGCGCCGTCAAAAATCCCGGAAGGCAGGAAAAAACCTAACCCAAACCCCTTCTTTTGCAGTGACTATTGTATTTGTTTTGGTCCATTGCTTGGTCAATAGTGTGCGAAATAAGAAGTTTGTTTTCAGTGAAAAAAACCTGAATTCTTAGGTACAATTCTAGAAAAACATGAAATAAAATAACTATACATTGTACGTGTTGCGGTTTTATAGTAAGAATACTTGGGGTCTGGAAAAACTGTCATGTCCTGTAACTTAGGTGGACTTAGCCACGGTCAGTTTGAAGGTGAAAAATGTAACGATCCCAGGAAACCGAATGGGTTTGTTCAACTGAGGTGGGACTTGTCTACGCGCGAACCTGGGATGACGATATGAAGCTCGTGAGTGAGTGAAAATGACCGGTGTTCCTTCCTTTCAACTGCTGATCTTTCCCACAGTCCCAGAATTAGCTCTATAAGGCTTTCTATACAGGCTCTCCTGTTTCCAACTGGCTCTCATCGTGCCTCCCCACAGCTGGCTGAAACTATGCCCATCCAACGACTCCGGCTTCCAATCCTCCACCTGCAGTTGAAACGTGCTCTGTGCTCCCCACCGGTTATATAGCTTGTTTGACAGTAACGCTCTCTATCCAGACGCCGTAACTTATCCTTATGTACACCCCTTTTCCCCTAGATATTCTCCCCTTATTGCTCTTAGTACATGCTTAACCTTCTTCACAGACTAGCCAGCTTCTATCGTATGTATGCGTTGTGACGACTTTGACAGTCCCATTCGGACCTCCCTTTGAGCGTACTTACCACCGGCATTCGACGTTACGCAGTGTATACCAGCTATCCCACAACTTCGACCCCACAGGAGCATTACAAAAAATCAGCTGAGGACATTGCATCTTCCGTATAGATGGGTCTGCTCGATACGGAGATTACAATCGTTGTCCATTGGCAGAAGTTTGATAATTAGATGGGACGTTGCAGATGTCTGAGGTGGGTCGAGGCAGCTGCGAAGAACCATCGTCATTCAAGTGCATCGGCAGAAGACACTTGGCCTTTCTTTTGTCGAATATCTAAGTGAGATTGAGATTTGCATGATAAGCATTTATACTTCTGATACATTATAAGAGGAAACTATATATTTTGAAATAGTTGTAGAGCAAATTATTTTCTTTCATAATAATTTTTTATAATTATTGATATATTTGTCGAAGAATATTGGAATAGATAAATTGTTCTTAGTTTTGTTTTTTATTTTTATTTTTAAGGATTGGAAAAGGAAACAAGGCACAATTTTGCTTAAGCTTTCATTTGATCAGCGTTGGAAACCGTCGTCTGGAAAGCCTCCTGCAGTGGCCAGTTTTCCCCAAATTGTGCGGGAACACTCCTGGACCGTTAGATCCCTTTTGGTTCGAATTGGATGTCAAAGAACTGGTTAGCAAAGTGTCCTATTTTGTTCAGAAATATATGCATCATGTCATGTGAGAAGAACTGCTTGATCTTTCTTCTAAATTTGGCTAAACTGTGGCTTTTGCGAACATCGTTGGGTAGGGCATTCCATATGATCGCATATCTTATGGTGTAGAAATTTGATATCTGGGCCGTCCTAGCTTTAGCGTTATTAATTGTATGCTGGTTGTTGCTAGTGGGACCGGAACCGTTTTGATTTGTTAACATATTATTGTTAAGGATGTTATGATTATGTGTCACTTTAAATAGGAAATTTAAACCATTTTGGAGCCGCCTTTGCCAGAGGGGTTTAAGACCATATCTATTGTACATTATTGAATAGGAGTCGCGGGCGTCATCGCGTTTTCACAGAAATCTGGTAAACCTTCTCTGGATTCTTTCTAGTTTCTGTCTGTCATCTGATGACATGGTACCGAAAAACATTGAGCAGTAATCTAAAAAAGGTAAAACTTACATTTTGTAAAGTTTAGTCTTAAGTGTAATTGATGTGAAATTTTGACTTATGAAGCCACCTAGTCGATTGGCTTTTGGTGCGATTTGTTTAACATGTGGGGATAAGTCAGGAGTATTAGAATAGCTAACAACTAAATCTTTTAAAGATGTTAGCTCTTTTATTTCTTGACCACTAAAAATAATGGGCGGAAGTTTCCGTGGTCCAAAAATCATAAGATGACATTTTGTTGGTGAAAACGGCATTTGCCACTGAGCACTCCAGTCGTTTAGTTTTTGAAGGTCTGATTCAATTGTTCTATGCACACTACTTATCGAATTTTTGTTCTAGGCATATGCAAGTTTTGAGTCATCTGCAAACAAAAATGTTTAAGCCGAGGTTAATATCGTGAATAACTCATGAATGTAAATGAGAAATAAGAGGGGACCTAGGATAGTGCCTTGAATCACACCACTGCTTATATGAGCTGGTTCTGACACTACATTTCGAAGTTGTACTACTTGGAATCAGTTTTGAAGATAGGATTTGAGGAAATCAAGAAGGGCGGCCGACTCCCGTGACTCACTAGCTTCAAGATCAGTCTTTTATGGGGAACTTTGTCAAAGGCTTTTTTTAGATTGAAGCCTGGGCCAACACCCTCCTGAGAGGGGTAAACAGTCAGTCAACGACTGAAAGGCACTACCTATGCTTCGTTGTCGGTTGGCATCCGTGGGTGGGGCTGAAAGGAGAGAGAGACAGCTGGTGACCTTCGGACTGTGGATGGGCAGAAGAAGGAAGGAGAGAAAAGGAAAAGGGAAGAGGGAGAGAGAGAACTGCAAGAAACGAGAGGAAATTGAGTAAGATAGTCACTTTAAGTCACTTTATTAAGGGAAGACGGCTTTCGCCCTTGACAAATATAAGCAGAGAAGGGGTAGGAAGGCACGAGAGTGAATAAGGAAGAAAAGTGAGAAGTGAGAGCAGAGCCAAACGAACAAGTGAGAAGAGAGAGAACAGAAACAGGTAGGACAGGAACAAGAACGCAGCTTACCTTTAATCGAGGTTGTCGGGGGCAGCCTGACGCGACTGTAGTGATTGTGGTGCTGGCTAATAGTGTTTGGTTTGCTATTTACAGAAGGACTAGCAATGCTGCATAGGAAAGAGGACCATATTTCGCAGGAATAAGGTTGCTTGAAAGCTGGTGCAGGTTAGGTTTGGTAGGGAGTATCAGAGAGGATAAGGCTGTACCCCATACTTGTTATTGGTATTTCACGATACAGCACGACAAGGCAGCTTCGTAAGTTGAAACCCATAAATGAAATTTCAACAGTGCTAAAAAAATTCGGAAAATTTCCCTTATGCTGATGACCTTAAGTGTATTTACTCATTTTCTAAGGACACGGCCAGTACTTGTGTTGATCAAGTTAACGCAGACTCGCGTACTCTCTCAAGTTGGAGCGCTACATGGCAGATGGAGTTTTCTCCATCAAAATGTAGTTTCTTGCGTTTTGGTCCCGCAAGGCTTCCTGGACCCATTATCTTCCAAAATAGTCCACTGTTAGAAAGATCTACGATAAAGGATTTGGGTCTTACTTACACGAATAAGCTTGCATTATCACCTCATGCAGATCGAATTTCTGCAAAGGCCGCACAGATATGTGGGTTTATATCGCATAACTTTTTCCTTCCAGAAATGAAGTTAAAACTATACCGCATGTTTTTTCTTCCTATACTAGAATACTGCTGCCCGCTTTTTGGCCTCATGACCCAGCATGACCGTAGTAAGATTGAAAAGGTTCAGCGAGTTTTCACTCGTAAAATATTTTCTGTTTCTGGGTCTGTTATGTGTTATACAGATAGATGTCAATTAGCAAACATTAAATTTCTTTGGATAAGAAGACTCGAAGCTGGTCTATGCTTTCTGTTTCGCGTTAACAATAGTCCTAATCTCCCACAAATTAACGCTCTCCTTCCAGTTGAACGACCTTACGCCACTCCTAACTCTTACATGATAATTTTACAACCCCGTAGCTCCAAATTTAACCGTTCTCGCTTTTTTACCTCCAAATATGCTTTTATTTGGAACAACCTTCCTCTCGATACTAGACTGTCTTCTACACTGTCGATTTTTAAAGGCAAATTATATAGGCATTTAAATTTAGAGGAAATAAAGTCGTTACTGTCTGTTTCCTTTCCAAACACACAAGTTGTAGATTTTGAAAAGGGTCCTCCCGGCATTTGAAACTCTTCCCAGGATACTAAAATGGTTTCTAAATATGTTAGCATTTCCCTCTGCAGAGTCAAGCATCACTTCCAAGGGCTGCGAATTCTTCTCCGTTTTTGCAACCTTCGCTGTGGTCTTCGCGATTGGCTCTGGAATCTGGTGGGTCGCAACTCGATGATGTTGCCTTGACTTCTACTGCCTTCTCCTGCCTTCCGGATGACCCCTTCCTAACTCAACGATATATTATTTTTTCCCATGACCATACACGTCCCGAACCCTCAACATCAGGTCCCAAACTAACTACATCAAACCCTTTTACCTATTAAGGCAGTTTTTTCTCCTAAAGTTTTTTTGAACTCGGTGGCCCACTGAACTCATCCACCGATCTAGGAGTTTTTTTTTACTGCCGATGACAATTATTTTATAAGAGTTCACTGCTTATCATTATTATTTTTATTTTCACGATAGCACTAAGTTTGTAACGACAGGGCCCCTTGGGCCTTAAATATACAAATTATTATTATTATTAGCAGGTTGCTGCCAGCTGGCTCTGCTGGTCTTCGGATTACTGTGGGCCGCAGGCCGTGCAAAGCCACCACGTACCTCCCCCTTGACCCATGCAGCAAAAGTTGCACCCTCGAGTTAAGTTGGCGTGAGAACAGCGATTGGCATATACTACTACCCGGACGGTCTTACGACGAGCGCAGCATGAAAATTGATCTGTACTCCCCCTAAGAATTACGTTAGTAGAGTAAGCCTGACTGGCGAGAGTGACGATAAATCCCCCCATCCCTCAGCGCACCTAGCCATGCCGGCAGTTTAGGAGTAAATTGGCAAGGTAGCAACGTTAGAGGCGCGTATTGGGGGGAGGGGGATGACTGAAAAATTTATATACAACAGTGGTGACTGTGATAGGCGTGATGCGAGTGCAATGATATGAACGAGGCAGGGTAAGGTACAAATGAATGCACAGCAGGTCCTAAAGAAGACTGCGAGTAAGGACGAATAAACCTGAGTGGAGCTGGGACTAAGATGCTAGTGACGTTAAAGGATTCTAATGCTAGTGAGGCTGGTATAAGAAACCGTGCTTAATGGTAGTAATAGCAAGTAATAGTAGCAGTGGTGCAAAACACATCGTACATAAGGACAGTAAGGCAAATTAAGAGGCAAGTTCGGCTTATCTGACGGCAACTTACCTGGGTGTCCAGGCAAACTGGATGCTGCAATCATGAAGTGAAGCGAAAAGTGAGTGGGCTTTGGGCTGCTGGTGGGGATGTGTGAAGTGCCGGATGTGTCGACATCACGATCAATGCCACTGTCGTGAATATGCACGTGACCTAGTAGGCCTATGCGATGAGCGAATGATCGGGGGCAGTGTGGGCAGTGACGGTGGCGGTCTCGTCTGCATGTTGGTGCTCCAGGCACTAGTTCACCAGTCTCTGTGCGATGGATTCGAAAGTGAACGACAAGGCCGATGCGTGAGGTGAATCTGCAATTGGAGTGAGGACATATCAGGCCCTCAGAGCTGGAGGAGGGTTCAAGTGTGGGGATGCGAGTTGTGGCAGGCAGTGCTGTGTAAGAAGGGGTGGAGGAAGTTGCTGGTGGCATGGATTTGGTGGATGAGGGCATCGAGGCATCTCTTGCGTCGATTATTGCCGTCGAGGTGGAGGGTGGAGTAGGGTCTGGTGGAATGCAGTAGACGTGGATGCTGTCGGAGCAGGGTTGCATGGCTTCCGGAGGTGACCAACCAAGCCAATGTGTGCGCGGAAGGTGCGTTGACAGTGCCGACACGTTTTGAGGGATTGGGTGGTGGCAGTGTGCATCCGTGTGTTATGAGACTATCGTGCCGTCCATTTTGCCTTGGCGGCGGCGATCCGACTGACTTCGTAGATTGCGGCGCCCGTTTTTACCGCTCTGCGCTACGCGGTTCGGTCCAGGGCAAGCATCTCCCAATTTAACATGTTGATTTAGATACGCTTGAAGGATTTCATCAGAGTGTCTTTGAAGCGTCTCTTTTGTCCTCTTTTGCGATGAGTGCCGACGGCAAAATCGCCATAGAATAGTCGTTTGGGTAGCCGTTCCTAGTTAATACGTTCCACGTGACCGCTCCAGAGCAGTTGTATCTGCCTGAGCATGGCCTGGATGCTGAGAACTCCCGTTCTTTCCAGAATTTCCATGTCCGGAATCCTCTCTTGTCACTTTACCTTCAATATGCGGTGTAAGCAGCTGATATGAAAGTGGTTCAGTTTCCGCGCTCGGCTTGCATAGACAGTCCAAGTCTCCGCTCCGTACAAGATTGTTGACAGCCTTGTACATTTTCAATTTCGTTGACAGTTGAAGACAATGACGACTCCATACGGAGGCTTGGAGCTGACCGAAAGCTTGGCTTGCTTTAAATATTCTGCAGGCAACCTCGTCGTCTATTTAAGTGTTGCGGGAAAGCGTGCTGCCGAAGTAAGTGAAGTTGTCCACGTTCTGCAGTTCGGCTCCGTTGACGTAGATGCGCATGGGGTTGAAGTCAACACCTGGCGGCGGTTGATGCACAACCACCGTCTTGTCCATGTTGATGGTGAGGGCAAAGTTGGCGCAACCTGCTGCAAAGAGGTCCGTGCTCCTTTGCATGTCCGCTTCGGTGGTGGTGTTGAGAGCGCAGTCGTCCGCAAACAGCAGATCATGGACTGTGGTTGCGGAGACGCACGTGAGGGCCTGCATCCGACGAATGTTGAGGAGGTTTTCATCCGTTCTATAGTTGATGGGAATTCCGGGACGGTCGTCACGGTAGGCGTCCATCAGCATGGCAGAGAACATGAGACTGAAGAGGGTGGGTGCGAGGACACAGCCCTGCTTCACTTCATCGGTCACGGCGAAGGCTTCAGACAGCGTTCTGTAGTCCGTGACGCGCGCCATCATCCCATAATGGAATTTTCGAACTATGTGGGTGAAGTGCTCCGGACAGCCAAACTTCTGCATAATCTTCTAAGGTCAAGGCCAGTTCACTTTTTCGAAGGCTTTTGTCAGATCTACGAACGTAGAGAAGAGATGGGTCCGCATCTCTTGACATTTCTCCTGCAGCTGACGTGCGGCAAATATCATGTCAGTGGTGCCTGTGGTGGTCCTGTATACAATCATCAACAAACAAGATAAAAAAGGCCGGTACTAACACCAAGCCTTGATCCTGGTCGTCCTACATACAATTTGGGAACGACCAGAATTTTGCCGCCGATGCTCATTAATTTTATCTTGTGCGGAGTTGCCTGACAAACTCCAATAGATCATACAGTGTTGCAATTGCCGTTTTTGGGATGTACTTTGGAGCAACGGATATCTAATGGAAAGTCTTGAATAGGTCAGTGCTGGAAAATATTATTGGTCAGGCTTAGCTAGATAAAAAATCATGGAAGTGGGAGGTACTTATCTATCGGGCACAGTGCAGTTGTTCAATCGTCCATAATGCCCTCATGGCGTCAGTCAATGAACGACGTTTAACGCAACATATGCAGAAGATTGGCCCAAGTCTGAGATTGCCTGATACCGAAAAAACTTTGTATGCTATCTGAGGCATGATGTCAATGATAAGACCAAAAAACAACATAAAAACATAACCGAGAATGATAGTATTTACGTCAGCAATAGTTATTTCCCAGCAAAATGAACGCGCATTGCCCAGACCTAGAATAAGATATCTTTGACCAACATTTTTATGAGGTACTATTATCTGCTTAAAGACAAATGAAGGGTGGGATGACTTACGATCATTTTCAGTTTCAGTTTATTGATTAAAAGTAGGCATGAACGTCGTAGTACCCTATTTGAAAAGTAAATTGAGTCTTATTTACAGAAAAATCCTATTGGTTGCAAGAATTTGAACGGGGCTTTAACATGTGAAAATTGGGGGCGAGGGTTTGCAGGGTGAAGTAAAATCCCTCATGGCTCTGACTCATTTTGAACATATATCTCTCAAGGTTTGTTTTAAAGCATTCCAGCGACGATGACAACACAACACATGTAGGGGGGGGGCATTCCGGGGCTTCATCATTCTGGCAGTGAAGGAAAATTTGTGCATACTTGGCCTTGTTCGCTCAGCGCGCAGTTATCAAATGTAAGAAAAACAATCCCCAAAGCCAGTCAATAATACACTGCCCTCAAAATGCGGAAGGCGTTTAGGAGATCCCTACGAATTTGCCTTTAAAAAGAGATAAAAAATGTAAGTTGTTTGTGTAAAATGCATATGAGAAGGTGCTTTGACTTTTTACCAAGTCAGTGACTCTCCTTCGAAGTGTATCCAGACCAATCGTTTCTTTGGAACGACCAAAGTGTCCAAACTGTTATAGCATGCGCCAAAATCTTGCTATCCTTATAACGTGTAACGCAGACATTGCCTGACGTTTCGGATTCCATCGGGAATCCTTAGTCATAGGTAATCGTAAACAGGTCTGAGACATGCACAGATAAGGGGTGATACATGCACAGATTGCATAGTATTTATAGTTCACAGCGGTCACCCGCATGCGTACTATAATTGTCAGTTCTTGTAGTCACCGTTTGAGGTTTTAATTGGTGCGCTGATTGCTCGTCGGAGAAACTGGGAGATTACTCCGGACGCGAATAGCCGAGCGTGCAGCGGCGGTGGGAAAGAACGACGCCAACTCCCAGTTTTCATCTCACGCAACGGGACCCGACCATATTTTCAAGTTTGCCGAGGCCGAAGTCCTCGCAAGAGGGGACAAACGCATGAGCCGCGAGCTGCTCGAGTCATGGTTTTCAGGACCCCAGTCCATCAAAAAGTGCAAAGATTTGGCGTTCCCATATGGTGCACTGAGACATTTCCTTAGCAAGAGAATCAGTCACGTGGGAAGGACTGGGTGCAACAATAACTCCGACAACAGCGGGCATAATTGTCGCGCAAATTGGCAAACCCGCATCCGACGCAGACAAGAACGCTGTGGCAATTAGTGAGCAATCTCCGCACCAATTAAAACCTCAAGCGGTGACTATAAGAGCTGACAATTATAGTACGCATGCGGGTGACCTCTGTGAACTATAAAAACCGTGCAATCTGTGTATGTATCACCCCTTATCTGCGCATGTCTCAGACCTTTTTACGATTACCTATGACTAAGGATTCCCGATGGAATCCGAAACGTCAGGCAAATAAAACTCTTGTTCCGGTGATCGCATCTTTGTCTTCTGAAATGCTTCCTGGGACTCGAATATTCGCTTCTATTGTGCATTTAATGACGTTGAACCACAGAAGTCCACCGTTCAGTCCCTCTTCAAATCTACTTAAGTTGATCTGCAGCCTAGTCTCGTCAGCAGGCCCCGAGATAACACTCCAGCTTTTAATGTCAAAAGAATGGGCCATGGAAATGAACCCTGGTAAACTCCACCTCGACCGCAGCAGAATTTGACTTGGAAGTTTTAAATTATTCCATTGTATGCGACAGTCAACGTGGATGTAATTAGACTCATGACAGCATCTCTGGCCGCAAGAAACTTAAGGTAAGAACTCGTGTCGGCAAATAATCGAAGAACTCCGACCATTGCAGACACACGTAGAACGAAGCTGGGAAACTTAAAGTCTTGGAACATCTCGAAGTCTTAAACGTCTTATGCGAGTTAACGCCAAACCGTTGGTAAAACCATGTGAGTCTTTCCGCATTCTTAGGGCATTTCGAATAGGGAAGGCTCCAACAGCTCCAGAATCAATTTCTCGGCCACGACATCCCAAAGTCATTTTAGAAACTGAAGCACAGGCAAAATTCTTGGAAGAGCGCAAACCATCCTTACGGAGTCTGCATTCGCAAGTTTTTTTTTCAGCCGGATTACGAGTTGAAAGAGCGGAGAAAGATTAGATAGCTAATAAAATAGCTGGAGAAACGGAGAACCAATAGCGAGACAAATCTCAAAATAAGAGAGGGACAAATAGTTCAAGTCAAAAGGACATCTCTCTGGTCGAAGTCGGTAACAGTGACGGCCTAGCTGTCCTGCCATCGAAACCTAAGACATGCCATCTTAAATTGGTCGTTTTAAATGCCAGATCACTGCTTAATAAAATGACTCTGCTTCAGACTCTGGTTATCGTCAACCGCCCAGATATTGTTATGGTAACTGAGACCTGGGCATCGGCCTGTGTAGCTGACTCTGAGCTCTCTGTTCTAGGCTATGCATGCGTTCGGAACGATCGAAACAATGGCCGTGGCGGAGGAAGCTGCATCTATATAAAGCAGCCACTTGCATTTCTCCAGTTGGACTATCCACAATTCACAGCGTTGGAGGAGAGCTGCTGGCTGCGAGTCGTTTTAAAAACAAATACTCCTTACTTGTTGGCTGTGTTTATCGCCCAACTAATGCCAATGTGAACTACGATCTTTGTCTCTTGCAGGCATTCTATGCCACAGCTGACTTGAATCTTAAGTATTGCTTGATTGCAGGCGATTTTAAACTTTCTGACGTGCAATGGTTTCCACCATCCAGTCCTTTAAAGTTCGAGAACTTACTTGAGGCAGTAGATATCGGCATGTGGGATCAGGTAATCGAATTTCCCACTCGAGGAGCAAACATACTTGACTTTATTTTTTGTAGGGGATGCGAACGACCTTCAGTGTCATCCTAAGACGCACTTGGGAGTTCAGACCATCTTACAGCTGTTAGTAAACTAGAACTAGAGGCGGATGAAAAATTTTCCCAAAAGTATAGTTTTTATAATGACTTCCGATCAGAAAACACGGCGGACCTACTGGCACATCTAAACGCTCTCGAATGGTCTGAATTTTTCCAATGTTTGGATGTAAATGTTTGTACCGATGCACTGTAAAATGTGGTGGATCCGCTCATCCTCCACTTTGTCCCCCGTAAGAAAGTAATACATGTCAAGGAAGACGTGTACCTTCCTCTGTCTTTCCGTCGTAGGCTGCGTAAACTCTCTCGTCGTTTGCATCGGCAGAACGACACTTCCGTTCTGCCCTTGATCACATTGATCTTTGAGCAGGCTAAGAAGCTCTCCGAAGAAAAGCAGATAGCCGATGAGGCCTACTTCGCTGAAAAGCCTTCCCTAAATGTTGCGAAACTCTTTTCGCGTACAGTAAAAGCGCAGAGGACAACGCAACATCCCATACTTAAAAGCGCCTTAGGAAACCCCATAGCTGACGCTTAGTTGACCACCGATAGCTTCAATGCGTTCCTATCTAAAACGCTTAGTGCAAGCTTGCTAGCTGCACATTCGGCTATCTGGGCTTGGACGGGTGCCATCCTCGAAACCATAAGTTTTACCCTCTGGGACGTGACTGTAGCCATTCGTCCTTATCGTCAATCCTATAGTACAGGACCAGATGGCGTCCCAGTTAGCCTTCAAAAAGCTGAAGCGAATGATATCTTTCCGTATATTCTTTGTAAGGTATTTAATCTTTCTCTTGAGAGCGAAACCTTCCTTTCGTTTTGGAAGGAATCGCACATAATGCCTATTCGCAAGTATGGCCGATCGACGTCATTCGACAACTTTAGGCCAATAAATACACTTCCCGCAGTCTCGAAGATCTTGGAGACCTTGATCAAAGAAAAGATGATGCGTCACTTGACAGAAAACAACCTACTTGATACAAATAAGCGTGGATTTCTCGAGAAACGATCTTGTGGCATATGCCAGCTCTCTTTCTTTGATTATGTGCTGCGATCTAGAGAAAGTGGTTTTGCCATTTATAGCATCATTTTGATTTAACTAGGGCCTTTGATTGGGTCGATCATAACCTCCTCCTTCTGAAACTGGCCTCCTTCGGCATAGAAAGCAAGCCTCTGAACTTCATATCTTCCTATTTGGATGCTCACACACAACGAGTAAAAATTTCCAATGTTATTTCCAACCCCACGCATCTAAGGAGTGGAGTCATACAGAGTAGTGTACTGGGTCTGCTCATATTTTGCCTGTTTGTAATGACGTATTAGATTTTTTTCAGTATAATAATATGTTTATTATGCCAGTTTACAGGCAATTATTCAAACACGGACACCCACACAGCAGTGGCAATGCTCGCATACACGAGCACACACACACATACTGGTGGGACCGGCAACAGCAACAGCCCCGCGATGTACACAGGTACACACGCACACACAAAAGGGACTGCCACCGCCAGTTTACCGCTCCGAATCCTTCCAGGACTGCGTGAGCAGCAGTTTGGCAGACCATTCCTGTACGCTGATGATTTCAAAGTCGCTTATCGATATAAACCGGCCGATCGCAACATCGTGCTCGAGCTGATAAAAAAGAATATTCAGGCCTTCGCCCAGTGGTGTTGCACATGGCACCTCACCCTTTCATGGCACAAATGTTCCATTATGGTTGTTGGCGATGATCATCAACCAGAATTAAGTATTGACGGACACGAACTAAATGTTCTAAGAGTTATCAAGGATTTGGGCATATCCTACTCTAATCATCTAAATTTGTCAGAGCACTGTGTCCTGATAGTCTCGAAAGCACGCAGAACCACCGGATTTATCCTTAGAAATTTTAAGGCTAAAGGTAAGCACTAGCGTTTATGATATGTACAGGAGAACTAGTCTTGAATACTGCTCGCCCCTATTCAGTCTTCTGCGCAATAGTGAACGGAAGAAAATAGAATCGGTGCAGCACTTCTTCGCTAGAAGAGTTTTCACTACAGAACACCGTAACTTAGCCTACCAACAAAGGTGCGAACTTATAAAGCTGGATCCCCTGTGGCTTTGTAGATTGCAGAAGGGTCTATTTTTACTGTTTAAACTTTGGAATGGTCAAACCTTTAACCCTCTCGGTACAAAAGGACAGCTTGAGCACTCTCGACGTGCCAGTCATCGAGACGTATTTTTATTTCTTCCTATGGCACGTACAGTAAAGTACCGGCAATTCTTTTCAGTAAACACCATATCAATCTGGAATAAGCTTCCCAAAAGTATTAAAACCCAGCAAAGCTTCCCTATTTTTAAGAGAGCTTTAACAAGTTTTCTACATTCAGGACAACTTTCCTGAATTTTGGGTGCTGACTCGGTGGAATCTCTCTTTCACTCTGATGGCGTTGTGGACTTTGAACCCCGCCAGGCTTCATGCTGAAGATAATGCTGCTGAAGCAGCAGCCCACAGTCTGCTAACCCTTCAGCCGATAGCGCGTAACTTTTGCCAACAACCATTGAAGGAAGTCTGAGAACACTGTGTTCTTCTACCAACCCTCTACGTCTCGAACTTATGTCCTTAAACAATATGAAACATTTCTCCTGCTGATGTGTCAACTCAGCTTACAACTGTACATATATTCCGTTTGTATCATAACTTTGAAGGCAGATTTTTTCACTTGAAGAAAACTCCATATCTCGCCCAGTATTGACAAAATACAAAACCTGAAACAAAACCAATACTGGCTGCAACAAAGGGAGTTTGTTTTAGGTTTTTTCGGTCTTCGAGGTTTTGGAAGGTGCCCATGGTGTGCATTACCAACTCTTAACAATTGCCTGTAAAATGGCATAGAAAACATATTATTATTATTATCATGATGAAAGGTGCCGTTTTGGCACGAATAGAGACCTTCACCTCAATAGGGCGTCGGAAGTACTCGATTTGGCGGTCGTCTGTGTCAGATGGTAGTTGAACAAACGAGGCAGTGGTATTGGGCACACGAAAAGCTTGCAAAGAGGAGGGCAACCACTTGATGAAAAGCGAGTTGAACATAGTGCCATCCAGGCTTCGTCCATCAGTTCCAGGCACCTAAGAAGCTGCGTGGGTCTCTTGTCAACAAACTCCTTCTGGTAAATCAAATGCTGGCGAAGTGTTGGTAATGGCATAAAAGCATAGTCAAGCTACAGGAACGTAAAGTCAGAGGTAAGAGTTTGGCAACAGTGAGACAATATATTATTTTATTTTTTCATTCAACATTGTGTGACTTTACTAAAAGAAATATTTTAACTTAATAAGACAGATGGTTGTTATGTTAGTAACCTTGCGCGTAGGACATGGCTGCTCATCATCTGCATAAACGAGCAACCATGGCAACTAGTGTATTGCGTCCTGTGCATCAAGCTCGACGTCTTAAAATCCTACAATTGTGCTTACTGAACTAAAAATCTGCAGTTCTGTAAAAAAAGATTTTCAAGGTGATGCTTGCCAAATTTGAGTGATATATTTGGAATTGGTAATTTGTATTTTTCAGCGCTGGTACGGCATTATCTGTACAAAGTTACTTTCGAAAAAATGAAAATTCAAAAAATAATTTGACAATATGTGCAAGTAGACGTAAAAAGTCGTAATAATGTCAGCATAAATTGTCCTTTTGAATTAACATTACGTTATGTTTTGCAGGTAAATTTGAACTAAAAGCGAAAACTTATGGCAGTTTAAGAAAACTCTTACAGTGAAAATGGAGGCAGTGTTCAACAGGCCTCCTTGTTCAAAAAGTGTGTAATATAGAAAAACTGCTTAGGAAGAAAGTAGTAGGAACATAGTAGTAGAGCAGAAATAGGTGTGGGTGGTCTGATAAAGGTGAGTAGTCAACGAAACTGCAGCATTTTAGACTGATTACTTCCACGTGGCTCCGTTTCATTCAGCGGTGGTTAATGGAAACATCTAGGTTCTTGGGGGACACGAGGCAGAGAGAATAATTTCAAGTGGATCTCCTAAATTTCATGTGGTCCTTTCTCGGAGTCATTTAGAAAGCTGCTCGGAAAAGATGAGGAGAAAAGAAGGTTAATAGAATCAGTGTTAAGATAAATGTGCAGTCTCCGTTTGAAAGCAGACAGTCTAGTTAACGACCTAATTTCGATTGGCAATTTATTTCAAAGAAAGCTACATCTGGAAGCAAAAAACAAAGAGCGTTTGCATGAGGAAGATGCAGGAGGGGGTATAACAAGTGCCGAGTTTCTTAGGTTATAGGGACGGCTAACGGGGGTAATGACAGAAGTCCTGGGGAAATTTGTGCTATTATTAAGCCAAAAAAGAGACAAAAGCCTGCTTCCAAACTCCTGACCCAAAGGAATCTTAGTTTTGTTAAGTGACATCTATTTGAGTAGCAAGCATTAGAAGTTGTCGGATACAGCAGTTTTCGTGTGAAATATTTTTGAATTTGTTCAATTTTTGAACGGCTACCTTCATTCATGAGACTGAAAAAGGGGCAACAGTATTCTAAGATGGGGAGCACGAACATACGATAAAGTCTTAATTTCATTTCAGGAAGATAGAAATAATAAGAGATAAAGCCGCAAATCTGTGCGGCTTTGGCTGTAATTCTATCGGCGTGAGGAGAAAAGGTCAAATTTATTGGTGTAGCTTAATCCTAGGTCCTTGATATTGAAACATTCAGTCATTGGGTAACCTTGAAAAATAACAGTTTGTGGCAGATTTTCAGGCCCAAAGCATATATATCGGCACGTAGAAGGTGAGAACTCCATCTGCCATGTTGAGCTCCACGCCGAAAGAGCGTGAAAATCAGAATGAATTTGTTCTAGGCATCTCGCGGCCGTAGAGTAAGCGAAGGAATAAACACACTTGAGAGGCAGTGTTCAACGGGCCTCCATGTTCAAAAAGTGTGTGATAGAAAAAAACTGCTTAAGAAGATAGTAGTAGGAACATAGTAGTAGAGCAGAAATAGGTGTGGGTGGTCTGATAAAGGTGAGTAGTCAACGAAACTGCAGCATTTAAGACTGAGTACTTCCGCGTGGCTTCGTTTGATTCAGCGGTGGTTAATGGAAACAGCTAGGTTCTCGGTGGCCTGTCTAGGCCTATCTCGTGCAAGCATTATTTTAAGCGCTAATTCAAATATTTGCGCTATTCTTAAGTGAACTGATAAAAAGCTATTAGACGTTTCCTTAAGTTGTTTTGCAATTTCCTTATTCTATTTTGAAGAAAATGTGGCACAGTAGAAGAAGCTGAATTTGACTTAAAAATCTTAAGTGGGGTAAGAGCCTGAATATTTTCTGTAAGATTTTGCAATAGCTCCTGGAGCAAGTAGGGACTTACGAAATCATTTATTAATTCATGGTTCACGTTACCAAAGTCGAGTTTATAACATTTTACATCGGGCTTTTTAGAAAGAGAGACTGGAAAACAAAAATGAACTAAGGCATGGTCACTTGTAAAAATATCATGATGAAAACTCATAACAAGAGGGTGGACATCATTTGTAAAAATTAAATCTAATATGTTGTCATTTTTGGTCACTGAACTAACAAGTTGTGACATGTTTGAAACGTAAATAGTGCCAACCAATTTCTGAAATCTTGGTGGACAGGTTTTTTGCATGCCAGTCAATGTCTGGCAGATTAAAATCACCTACAATTATCTTGACATCGAATTGAGTCTCTGCAACTTTTTCAAACATTTCACTCAGCTGCATTACATTACTTGGGTTACAGGGAGGATTTAAGACACAATCAATTGTCACTTTTTATTGTGTGGCAGGATGACTGAAATAAGGCGAAAATTTCCAGAAAATGTCGAAATGCTCTGGTAATACGGGAAATGTACCAAGGATGATTTAATATAAAGAAGGCAATCAACTTCATGAGTTTCAATGCGGTCTTGTCTGTATAAACTATAATTATCTATGGCGAGTGTCGAGTCAGAAATAAGACAGTGTGTCCATGATTCAGTGACACAGAGCACATCTGGATCAAGCTCAAATGCTACTGTTTTAAGTTCTGTCATCTTATTAACAACTGATCTCGCATTGAGTGAGACCATACTAAGCGTATCCTTCAGATTCAGGTTACGCTCGTCAGTATTTATAAAAAAGGAAAACTTGGTGGCGGAAAGGGAAACGGGATGGGCGAAACAAAAAGCGGAAAGCAAACTGGCCCTGGTTTAGAGTTTGTCAAGTAATTATTATCAAATGAACGGTGCATATTGAGAAAGGCATATTAGAGGGGGCTCCATAGAATGGGCGGCTGCTGTGTGTCATGGGAAAACCAGGAGGCGGCATAAATATAGGATTTTGAGGCATTATATCAAAATTTGACGGAATATTGGCCTTCGAAAATTGCATGACTGGTTTTGAAAAACGGTTAATTTTATAAGCTGGCTGAATTATTTGGGGATGTTGATGAGATTTGGGGATAGAAAAAGCGCTAGCTTGAGCAGTTGGGTCTTTGTTAGATACTGAGTTATTATCGGTAATCATAGTGCCGAATTTTAAAACTGACGTAGATTTACTAGGGGCGTTCATAGGTTTATCGGAATTTAAAGCTATCACAGACGTGGTTGGCTTAGAAGGAGAACGACTTGACGAGACAACAATCTCACTCGAATCACGAGTAAGGTGAATAAGAGAAGTATCAAGGGAAATTGACATTGGTCCAGAGGGATGTGGGCTTACCTAAGCGGGAAGGCTGGCCTCAGAGACAACTTTTGGCTTTGTTGAACCGGAGCCAGTGTTCTCATTTGCTACTTTCGATAAAACCCGACGCTCCATTGGCATTTTATCCCTGCATACGTAAAGTTTATTATCCTCTAAATATTTGGCTGACCACCCATGCTGAGAGAATATAAGGTCTACTTCTATCGCCGAAAAAAGTTTTACGAGAATCGGCGGTTTTTACCTTGGGATGAGAGTGTTTTTGCTTCTGCAACTTTAAAATTAAAGCCACAAGAGTAAAGAAACTGAACAGCAACATCTATAGGTTGTTTTTTCTTTTGAAGCATTTTTCAAAAGAAATTAAAATTCTTTTTTTTGATCACGGGTCACAGTAGACACCATATTGACGAAAGGCTCTAGTTTCTCACATTGGTGAGAAGTGAGCGTGGATACCTTTCCATCAAAGATGGCACCAAGGACCGTAAACAGACAAGCATATTGGTTATAAAGCTTACTAAAGTTGTCTCAAGCATCAAGATTAAGTTGCTTCATGCTTAAGATGGGTTTATCGTTAGGAAGATTGGTATTATGGGTTAATTTACGTCTCAGTTGTGGCTTGAGTATCATATTGAATAGGAGGTGAGTGATAGGATATGTTCTTAACAAAGTTCTGCACAAAATTTCGACAGAAAATTTTCATTACCGAAGAGGCTATGCAGGATGAAAATTATCTCTTAAAGTATATCGAGTAAAACAAGCAATTTCTAGCTGGAAATTGATAAAGTAACAAATTTTTAGATATAATTCAGCACTTACGCAATAGATAACTTGCTTTTTACGTGAATCTACCGGAACTAGAATGAGGCTATATCAGTGAAACAGTATAAAAATGTATATTTTGACCTATCGGTATAAAAGACAACTACCGGTATGTGCAGTTGCTAAAGGGTTAGATATACAAATAAATAACAATAATTAAGCTAGTAAATTCAGCAAGTAACGAGGAAATCTGATAAAAATATATATTTCACTTAGCTTTGAAAGATAAATTTGATACAGTTTGGAGTACTTGTAAGTCAAGATCAAAATGGATTATGTTTTGATAAGTTGATTCACTACAGTGACTTCCGAGCGAATAATGAAGGGTTCAGTAGTCACCGTTTATTAAGCCCATCTCGGGCCCAGACCAAATTGGGTTTAATAAGTGGCGGGCGCACTAAAGGGAGAGCCCTAGTTCTTGATTTACAACACGGGTTAGGCACTATACATTACATATTATTTGGAGAGCTTGGTGATGGACAAGAAAAAACTGCTGTTTGTCTGTATTTTACCTAATAACAAAAACAAAAAATGATTTGCGATGCGTTTAAATAAAGTGATCTAGTGTCAGTTGTTTTGAAGGAAACTTCACTCGCAGATGCTCTTTGATGTCTTTTTCCACACACCAAAAATCGTCGAATTTTGTGAAACCTGATGCCTGTAGATCGCGTTGCAGAGTGTAGAGTACAGCTTTAATCTGTGCAGCAGTGGGAACTGGCTCTTCGTCGTCGTCGTCGTCATCGTCCTCCTCCTCCTCCTCCTCCTCCTCCTCCACATCATCATCATCGTCAACAAAAACAACTTCCTCATTTGCTTCTTCTCCATTCTTCCCTTCTTTTTTCTGAATGATTTCATTGACTGGCCAAAATATGTAACCAGTTGCGCACGCAGAGAGACGAGAATCTCACTCTATCCTGTTGGCAACCTGGCGACTGGGCTTATTAGCCAGCGGATTTTGCTGTGTAAAATTCCATCCCAAGCTGATTTGGGCTAAATGTGCGGCTGGGCCTATTATTCTTAGCCTTAATTACCGGCGACTACTGTATTAAGAAGAGTGAGCTTGCAATGCCAGTATGGTGAATACAACTTCAGATGTGAGAGGAGGCAAACTGCAAATATATATATGAAAGCAAGACAGACAGCAGCTAAACATCAGTTCTCACGTTTTATTTGGGTTAGACCGTGTTTCTTTATCCTTTACACAACAACTCTCCGTTAGACGCAGATTGTAGTATTTTATTTTGGGAGAATTCGTTTTAGTCAATTATTTGACATGGTTTTACGGTTGTGCTTTTGTGAATTGGTATCGGCTGTTGATTGCATGTGGTGTGAGTATCCGGTACCTCATTTGTATGATATATTTTGGGCCCACTGCGCTTGATTCTTATTCGGGATTTTTAGTATCGATATTTATTGTGAATGGCCTTCACTTTTGAAGTAATAATGACTAACGTAAAAATGAAAATTTCTGGTCGTGTATGTTTTAAGTTTGCCCACGTGAGTAACAGTCTTGGATGATCTGACGTGTCCCAATAGCAAAGTCCAGCAACTACCGAGCAAATTAAGTAAAAAAAGCATTGAACAACAGGAGGCAATCTAATCGGCGGAAATGGCGGTCCTCTCTTTTTTACACCGGTCCGCAACTTGCCAGCGTAATGATATTAAGTACTGTACGGTACAAGCTTACTGATTTAAAGTGAGTTTGGGGGAAGGTTGTATTTTTCTGTCATAAAGTTACGAATCAACGGAGACGAATATTCAGATACTTGTTTGTTTTCCAATAATGTGTTGTTTCAACAGCTCACTTTTTCCGGTCGAATAATTCATCGTCAGTCCAGATATGACTGGATTTTCGGCATACATCTCGTTTATAATCTGTGCGAAAACGTCTGCATTACCCCTGCGACATCTCTTAATTCATTTTATTGATATGGTTCGATCCTTTTAGCCATACCCGTTTCCACCCTCTCGCGCAATTAACCGGTTATATCTTTCAGTTTGTCTTCCATATTTCTCTTGCATTATTGATGTGTATCGAATGTTAATTCCTCTGTCTCACCCCTAGTTGATTCGCATCGATAGCCCCAGACAATGCCCGACAAAAGCCTGCCTCCCGCCCGGTCTAGATCCTCGTAAGTATACAGCACCTAAGTAATATTTTAGATTTCAATTGGAATCTCGATTTCTACCTAGATTTTCGGAAGCTGGACAAATATATGTCAGTTTTTTATTACCTTTAATCTTCTGTTTAGGTAACCAGCGACTGGGAAGTGCTGTGCTCTCGTGATGGAGAGGAACGACTGGATATTTTTACAAGACACTTGAATAGCACAGAATGGCAAACATTTAATGTCTTTAACGAAGAGGTCACCTGTTTCTTTGCCAGCCCGTTCGATAAGGCATGCAATTTAACCGCTAATGCTAGCATATTCAGACGATCATTCTGGCGTCAAAGGGGCTCTACCTTTTAAAAATTGACAGAGAAACTAAAAAACTTGTTAAAAGATGGAATGTAAGTCGTTCTTTTTCTTTACGGCAGTCCTCGCATACTAAACCGATATCAGTTATGCACATGAACAGAACATCGACCCGACTGGCTACTGGGTCTGACGACTGTTGCATCCGGATATGGCATGTTGGCGAACGAGAGGGATACGTGGCCAGTTGTAAAGCACACACATCAAAAATTACGTACGTTTTTGTTGCTTGAAAAGTGTCTTGACATGTATATTGACGTATGCTTGATTAATTTCACTCCGACTGTCTATGCGTTTGAATTTTCCCGCTAGACTATTTTTATTTATTATTGAGCTGACTGCAGTCGGTTAAAGGCCGACTCCCGAGCAACCTGATACCCGTTAGCATGATAGCCCTTCAAACCGTCGACCACAGAGCCAGAGATGCGTCCTACGTCAGCTTTCGTCACATCGGTTAGTCACTCGATGCCATCGCCATCAGCTAGAACGAAATTCAGGTGTGCTCACTGTACGGGCAGGAACAGCACACATTCTAGTTGTTGATACGTCTGCAAGACGAAATTGACATGTGGAGTCTCTCACACATTGTATATCCATTCGCTGGAGAAGCGATTGGAGCAACATAATTGCTTAATGAAAAGCAAAATCCGTATAGAGAATATAACGAGGCGGCAGATTGTCTTTATATAGGCCTCGTATACATACAGCTCATTTTCCTGTCTGATCTAACGTCGATTTAAGAACTTTAGGCAAAGTCCGCAGAAAATTTTGCGCATCAGGTAGCTCAGATGACCGACCTTTCCCTCATCTACCATGTTTGATGCAAATTTCGGCTTGAAGTAGCAGAAAACGTTCACAAGCCGAAGGCTTCCATTGTCTAGTATGGCCTAGCAAATTGCTCTGGTTACTAAACATGATATCATTATCCATGTTCTGCTGTTGATATTTTGGAACACTAGATGCTTTAACGCCTATTCGGGTCATCAGACACGGCATTTATGCAAAGGAGCTCAACAACCCCAGAACGTCATACACATAGTGTATAGCCTATGACTTAACGTAGCAGTAGGACCTGCAGGCGCACGCTAGAGAACCCACTCTATAACTTACTTAAAGAAAGCAAATACATGAATTCAATCTTGATGGACGTAAATAAAGTCACTCAACATTCGCGTGGCCTTTTTCAAAGCCCCAATAGATTGCAACAACTTTTTCAGTGTGAACGACCGCTGAAAATCCGGATTTACAGGAGCAGAGTAAAGGAGAAGTCCACAAAGTATGTTCGGGTTAACCGTTGGTAACAGTGGCGGGGTTCGAAGGTTTGGTGAAACAGAAAAATTTATCAAAACATCTGCCCTCGGCAAAATTAACAGTGTCTTTTATCCATGCATCAAGCAAGGGTTTGCGCTGGCCAGCTGTAGAGACCGGTGATGGCGCTATAGAAACTGATTCTGCGATAATTCTACCACCATGGTCCGTCATATCTCTTAATGCTCGGCGCAACTTAAGTGTCGCTTTTGTCCCCTCCCAAAATTTGCATCAAAAGGCCGTGTCTCCCATCAGGTGCTTTATTATCAAATTTATCTGCTGAAAGGTGCTCATCAGGCGCTTTATTGGCCTGAAAATATGCTAGATGGTGGATGATGGAGTGCAGCCACAGTTATATTCAAATGTCGCTATTTATTCAAGCCGAATAAAAACTCAGCGCGTCGAACCAACCGTGCTCAGGTATGAGAAAAAGATCTGATCAATCTTAGCGTCCTGTCTGTTGTTGACGATATTAGCGACTTGGTTGTGAGCAAACTGAAAGGCTGATCCGTCCTCAGAACTTGACATTATCTCCGTATCCATTAACAGCACTCTCCGTAACTTATGTGCCTGTTTTCGGACTTCGGAACTACACTTTATAAAGATTAAGCTTATGTTAAGGATGACATATGCCGCATCTGCCCCTTCATTTTTGACTTCCACCGTAGTAGAGATAACCTTTTAATCCGACTATTAGAACCTTAATTTTTTGTTTCAGTTGTAACCATTTTAATCCCTAGATCCACAATTCAGCTAATCTTAGACTCCAGTGTCTCACATCTGTACAGGTAGACTTCAGTACTCACTAACCTTTCTACGACTCCTTTCTCGTCACAATTTGAGGTAAATAATTGCCATTGTCAGCTATTTTTTTGGTAGTGAAGACTGTCTCGAACAAACTACAAAGAATCAGCCGTTTGACTCGGTCCTTATAGCTCTTCTATTATATGTTACGTTGCAATATATTTTGTCGATATTTACTGGTTTTTACAATCCACGTTAGGTGCCTGTTAACCGTGCCTTCTGGTAGCTTCAGACTCGGTTGCTCTAAATTTCGAGCGAACTTCTAGTTTGACCGAGCAAATAGTAAAAAGGTTTGCAAACCTTGGTGACCTTTCACAGTCCAGGTTGCTCCTTTCTGTGGTAGATTTGAATCACATCGGGGGGGCCGATTTGGATCGCTCCAGTTATGGAAGCCTGTCAAATACTTATTCTTATTTGTCAAAACAGGCTTTTGGGTTTTATTCGAACTCAAATGTGATCAGTTTATCGCGTTAGCCATTTTTTGAAGTAGAACTTAGTGCTAATCTTACTTATTTGCATGTTATCCTAGGCTCACACTACTCAACCAGCTTTCTGGCTTTTGTACTCGAAACTTAAAATCATTGCACTACGTCTGTACAAATATACTACTTTCCTGGGGAAGCACTATTTGCTTATTAATCCCGAACTTGGAATAAATCAGTCTACTTGAAGGTTTATAGGCGTAGACTGAAACTTTCTATCAAAATTCGAATCGACCTTTATCAGCCACAGCGGGCTATACACTCACAGTAAGTCAGTATTACATATAGGGGTTACAGGTAACACTATATTGACAACACAAGTACTAGCTAAATTAGCATTTGCTGACTTTAAGCTAGCTTAACCTTAACTAACGTAATAATGATTTAAGATCCACAATTTAGAAAAGTTATGATTATCCTGCTTGAAAGTTTTCCCATTCCATTCGCATTCAGCCCTTTGGTACCCTTAATCTTAAAAACTGAGGACGAAAAACACACACAAGCGTCGCTCTCGCGCCGATAACACAGCAGTTTCTCTCGCCTTATCTCGTCAAGTTAAGCGTACTGGTTTGCTTAAATTTTATAGTTTTACAAACGAGCAAAGGGTTGAGGTAAAACACTCAACACACATTTTTAAGTTTTACCCACAAAGACACGGACACTAGAATGACCATTTCTGGCTTATTAGCCGTCGTTAGCTGGTGATACCCAACTCCAGTGTTGCCGTGGAAATTGCTGCCACACTCGAGTTGGGTTTCACTAGCTAACGATGGCTAATGAATCAGAAATGACCATCCTAGTGTCCCTGCCTTCGTCGGTAATACCTAAAAATAAAATAAACGTTACTGAAACTTAGAAAGTAACATTACTATTCGCCTTGCAACATACGCTTGGACGAGTCCAACCCTGCAACGGCAGCAACCAAGATGGGTACGTCCTGAAAACAGATCGGTGCACGATTACCTGCTACTCAACACACATTTTTGAAATTTTTCCGCAGTCTCCTTCGGTTTCACACCTCCAAGAATCTTCTCTTCTCGTCTGCTCTCGGTGAAGTTGACGTCATTGTATGGGACACTGAAAATGGCAACAAAATAGCCACACTTGTTGGCCACCAGGGTGCCGTATCGGACATAGCTTTTCCCGAAAACGGTTCTGAATTTGTGACGTAAGTTCCCCTGTCCATTTCATACCCGTCTCTCGGTTTCTTAGGTGTGGTCATGACAAAGTTTTTATCCAGTGGTCCTCCGAGACTTTCGAAAAAGTTAAAGTTTTCCCCGTTCTCGAGGTAACTGCACTTTATTCTGATTTCTCATACCCTAATTTGCCTTTTATTGACTATACTTCTCTCTAATGGTTTTACTTATTTTCAGAGCCTCACAAGCATTTCTTATCTACCGAAAGGCTCACTTGCCAATCATCTTGGCAACTCAGCACATGAAAAGAACTTTATTGTTAGTGGTGGCCAGTGGGGTGTTTTGCGCGTGTGGGATACCCAGCGTGGCGTCTGCTTACTAGAGGTTCGTGGTCCCAGTCTCTTCTCTGATGCCGATAGTCTAAACCGTCTGGGTTTTGGCCTACATTCGGTCTCCACCATCCAGCGATTCGCTGTTCCCTGTCTCCCTGACAATTCGGACGTCCTTATGGTCGTGCGCCAGAGCAGTCACGTAGAATTCTACAACGCTGCCACCCTAAAAGTCTTTAATCAGGTATGCTTATTTTCTTTCCTATCACATAATTTGGTTTTTTTTTGCAAAAGCTCCAAAACCCAGCCTTTTTCCATATTCAACGTTTCCGTGCGTCGTTTTGTTTGTACGGACTGCAACTACTCTGGTTCACTAAGCCCACCTTTTGCTCTTAATTTGTGAGACGCTGTTTAGGAGAAAAGTGAAGGTGAAAGTTCGTCCGCCGCGGTTGACGACGAGAGACTTCACCACATTGGTAGTTCTCGTACTGAATAAGGTGTTCTAGTACTCTCTGTAATGAATGTATACCTGATAAAGTAGGTTATCGTAGTACATAATTTTCCGGAGACTGTGTGGAGGTTGTTGTCCGCAATTTCTGCTAGCGGATCTCTATGCGTGCCTCGATGAACATGTAGATACCCAACTAGGTCTTTGTAGGACAAATATTTCAGCTTCTGTATTGTTTCTATTTTGATCGGCATTTATGACGGTTGCCCTTTATAGAGACAGCGTTCGGGTTGCGTTGACAACAAAGGCGTTCGTCAAAGATTAGCTGGGACCGGCAGATATGAGCAATTTCTTTCGAAATACTAATGTTTCGGAGAGCGAAGAGTTGATGCAAATGTGTCAGACAATGACCATCCGGGTTCCAATTAAAACGATATCTGGCATTTGGAACTGATCGAAGGATTTGAAAAAGTGCAAACGTTTGTGCTACGACAGTCTCCATGTTGACGCTTCAGCCCTCCTTTCTGTACTCGTTCAGTCTCGGAGCTTCCTGGCCCAGTCTCTATAGTAGATCAGTTTACGTACGTTGAAGCTGCTTTCCGAAGATGTCATCTTTGGTGGTGGGGACGACACCGTTATCTTGTTCTTGTTCGCCTCTGAAGAAAGTTTATTTCACGATTTCTGTCATGGATACTTTTCATAAATGAGGGAATCTTGTTACTGCGGCTTCGTCCAACTAGTTTCGAACCACAGGACGGGGGCTATTGCACCTGTTCGGTTAATCGATGGGTTATCTAAAGAGGCGAACTTCAGAGGCTGCTATAGTGAGCACGGTGACTGAGTGAACGGTTTTCGTGTACAAATTTTGTTAGTATTTGGGACATATACACTTCATTTCCCGCACACCTGCGTGATGGCTTGCTTTCAGGTGGTGGGATGACCTATATTTATAACTCACATTTTCTATCTCCTCCGCTGTTCATGGATAAGAAGTATTTCCATACATATAGCTGCTTGTACCTCGTGGTATCTGTCATTTACGGGGTTGTATGTTGTTTTCAGGCCCCTAAACAAGCTAAGTGGTAAGTACACTGGACCAACGTGGGGGCGAAATTCGGGCCCGGCAAGTGGTATCGGGAGTGCGCACACTACAATTGCCACGCATGTGGGGTGTGGTGGCATGCCTAGGGGTGGGCTCGTGCCACGCCTCCTATGTACGCCCGATCGCGCTTCTTGATTCTATCATTACACAGGGCCCAGGCGGCCGAGGAAATAGAATGTGCGGGAGATACAGCGCAATTCTACTATCACTATACACTTATTCGCGCAAGTCACTGCCCGTGCGCCTACGGTGGACATCGTCGGAGACGACGGTCGAACTGTCGAATGTAGTCTTCACCTCGGGCCTTTGAGGTAGGGTTGATGTTAGAAGTGAATGGATGGTTGACATGCCTTGGGCGTGGGCTGTAGTGTGAAGACTCGTGCGGTACTGGTTCAACGTGTAAACTCTCATTGTGGGACGACAACCTCGAGGTGATTGGCGATGAGACAAGGTGCTTTGTCTGAGCATTTGCGAATGCTATGAAATAGCTGGTTCTGTCCTTCTCAATACCCTAGGCTGCATACACACACCGTTACTGGATGAAGAGACACCGGACACCAATAATATACCACAATGGGTAGTCGTGCCTCCTCCCATCTAACTTCATGTTTTATTACTAGATATGATGGGCAGTTTGTACGCGGGAGATTTTCACTTTTCCAACAACGCAGTCAGTGCCAGTAAAGGTAACAACTATTATCCTTGTTTCTAGTTCATTGGAGAAATTGGACCTGTTACCCAGCTGTGTCTCATGGGTAAGGCCAGAAATCACCTAGTTTTGGCTGATGCCTCTTCAAACCTCAAGTTCTTCCCCTCGCCTCCGCACTGCTCTGCTACCTCCCCCAGTGCGGCCTCTTGGACCTGTCGATTGGTTCAGGGTCCTCACACCAATGTCATCTCTGATCTTGCCGTCTCGAGCTGTGGCCGGTGGCTCGTATCCGGAGGCCACGACCAGTCTCTTTGCGTTTGGCACTTAGAAGAAACCGATAAGGAGGGCTCTATGTCTGCTCGACTTGTTCCACTTTTCTTCGGCAAGGAATTTCACGACGCCCATGTATCTGCCGTCTGTTTCTCCAGGTTGGTAACACTTCTGTTGGACCATTTTTGCTGCATCCTCTCAATAACCAGCGACCTTCTATTCAAAGTTTATGGCTGTCAGAATGCACGCTGGCATGTGTTTAATTGTCGCGTTTTAATCCATGTAGTTGTGGTGAAATGCAGCTAACTGCCTACCAGTATACAGAAGGGAGTCTGTATTTACTTAGTATAAATATCCTGCGTTGCGAATTATTCCTTGCTATGCTTTGCTTGAAGGAGTCATAATCACCGCCGCCGCCACGCCCTCCTGCTACCGGTATCTCAAGTGTCACGAATGAAGACACCCGACGTGCCCTTCGCAGACTGGGCACTGGACGGTGACTTGCGCATACATAATTTTATACTGAGGCAGACTCGCGAAAGGTCTATCACACTCTGGTCCATCATGCACCTAACTCTGGTAAAAAATGTCTAGAGCAGAGGAAAACTTTGAGCAAAATTTACTAATAAATTTGGGCAGTCCGTTTGTGCGTGCCATGCACAACCTAATCAACACCATCACCACCCCTTATTCTCGAATTTTCCGATAGTGACTCTGTTTTGTACAATGTCTACTTTACTCTTTCTGTGTCCATCACATGTTCTGTTGACAAAGAAGTGTCAAAACGACCGAAGATAAGTGTAGATGCAGTGGCTGAAAATGCTCAACAGTCCGTCTCCGTGTACCACATGACGCTTACTTACTTGTACTTGTTTCGGCTGTGATCATGGCTGATCTAGCCGGCCTCAATGATGTCACGAACGGTACCTCTCCAAGCGTGGCGATTGGCGGCAGCGGATATGGAAAGCTCCACCCAGTCTCTTCTCCAGTGACGGAGACCGAAGATAGGTCTAAGAACTGCTTCCATGTCTTGACGAACGGTGTCGAGCAAGTCTTCAGTTGCCCTCCTCTTCGACATTGTGACATGGCGAGCGTGAACCGCCATCAAATAGGTTTGCTTGCCACCACCACCACTGCCTTGTGGTTAGGTTCTTGAGCTAAAGTGCCTGAGGAGTCAACCTTGAACAAAGAATCCGAGCGGCTGTTGGGGACCCGCCTGTATTCAAAATTTCCAAGAAACCTCATGAATATGTCAACAACCATATGACGCGGTGTCAAACCTCAAGTTTCATACATCAGTAGGACCGGGAGGGGGGAGGGTGGGAGTCTCAGCTTCTCACTAGATGACAGTGCTATAAAGATCACACAAAGGAACCATTGTAGTCAGTTCCTATTTCTAAACGAGAACCGAGTTGTTCCGTTCATTGGCAACATTCTGAGTCCCAATTTTGGCATCATATTATAGTCCCAAGTATATTGGACGTATTATGCCGAAGAGTGCGTGATCACCCCTTCCCATTCCATGCACAGTTGACCACTCCGAACCTGTCGGCCGATTTGTCACGAGACTGGATGCAGTGATTAATGAGCAGCGATGCCCGGCTATTGTCTGCCATGTGCCGACGTGGCCCCTGGCGCGACAGCGGTGAGGTGTACTTGGGGGAGAACAGTAATCACGAGCAATAAGAGGCTGTTTGCAATAGTTGGGGCCAAACAACTGGTGCATTATTTGTCGGTCTGTCTGTTGTTCAGTTTGAAACAGACTTCGATGGAACATTAGTAAATTCGATGTTCTTTGTCTGAGGGACTGTGGATTTAAAACAGTCCCGGCTGTGATTCCTTTTAGTGAATGAAAACTTGAATTCATTAAGCCGGATTCCCCCAAAGTTTTTGTTTGCTTGGCCGATTTTCAACTTAGACCTTAAGGTAATTCATGTTTATGCCTTCAGACCCTGCTGTTTAAGAAGAGGAAGAAGAAGAGCGCGGGTGAGCTGACCTCTTGCTTTGTTGTTGGACAAATGCGTGGTCTGTTATCACCAGAAAGTTGGTTTGCGTGTTCTTTGTCGCATGTTTTGGGTTACCGCGTTGAGCTACAATTATTCGCTTTACGTGCGGCAGTGAAATCCTTACACTAGAACCTATCTGGCCGACCGGTGACTGAGAATTTTATCTTACAAGGAACATGTGATCGCTAGGACAAGACTCATTCGCCTGACGTTTTGGAATCCGTCGCGGATCCTTCACCAGAGACCTTAGTGGAAACAAGGTCCGCGACAAATTTCGAAATGTCAGGCGAATAAAAATCTTGTCCGAGCGATCTGAATTACTTCCTGGGACTCGCATGTTCTCTTGTATTGACAACTCTTGTCTTGTTTAATTCCCGAGGACATTAGTGCGCGAACTTTAAGTTAATCCTCCGTAACAGACCTGTTCAGACTAGGTCTGAACCTTGGTCTTAATATTTGAGCTGAAATGCATCAGACTGAGACTCCGTTTCTAACATTCTCATCCATAATCTGATATTTTCCTACAGGGATTCGAAGACCGTGTTCTCGGCATCGACAGACGGCGTCCTGAAGGTTTGGACCATGTCTGTAGATCCAGGAGACGCGCCAGAACTTAGCGATGGCAAACTATCTCCTGATCTTCTCCGCGAAGGATGTTCGATCCACAATGCCCACTCGGGTGCAATCAATTGCCTCCATGTGTCAGTTAATGGAAAATTTCTGGCCACTGCTTCGAGAGACAAGACAGCAAAGGTAAATTTACCCAACGTACTTTTTAAGACTAAGTAGCTAACTCATTTTGCATAGTATTGAATAGTAACCCTCAAACAGGGTTTTCTTATAATAGACCGAAAACCCATACACCACATATCTCGCCTTTCACCGTTAACTTAGTTCGTTTTACACAATAACTTTGGTGATTTTAAACTGGAATGCCAATTTTTGGCACGCCTAAATGGAATGCAAGAAAAAGTTTATCATGATGACTTTATTGTTGTCTGTGCCTTCTGTTCAAGATGAATCGTTTTCGGTCATTACAAACATTCTTCACATTCAAAATACATGAAAGCAGATGGTATTCCTTGTTCAAGTATTTTTCGTCGACTTCTAACGGCTTCCGTCACTGAGTGATCAAGAGTGCAATAAACACGCCAAGGGGCACAAGTTGTTGTGCTAATCCGGAATCAGCATTTCGAATTACTGTACCTCGAATCTGGGCTAGGGTAAGATCGCAAAAAAGGTAGGAAGGTGCGGCCCAATAATGAATAGTTCTTAATCCAAATCTCCAAAATCAACTTCTAGCATCATCCCCATTGGACTGCTAATGTGTCTGCTTACAGGGCAGCCGTCGTTCCCTATGGAAAAAATATAAGCGGACTGTGAGCAAGAAAGGTAATTGCAGGAGTAGATTTGCGATATACGAAAATATAAAAGTAGTTTATGTCCATCGCACGATCGTAGCGCTCTTGGGTTCTGCTTTTCCCAGTCTATCGCACACTGTAGTTAACGATGCCGCATGACCAGACGCCGAGATGTGTGTTTAAAAGCTTGACCTATGGCAGGCATCAGAGGACGCTGCTCCCACTCAACCATTGCACTCGACTTTATCCCCAGTAAGCTTGATCAAGTGTTTTCGCTAGCGCGGGAGAGAGAGAGATAAGCGAAAGTCGATCCAACTTTGATTAGCGCCCTTAGTTTCATCCCCAATAAAACTCTGAACGGGCTTATAAACCATCGGAACACGCCAAAGGTCGTGAGTCGGAGATTCCTTTGTCTTCCTTCGAAATAACGGTTAGACTGCAAACTACTTTTCTGAGTCTGACGTTTGTGGCAGGTATTTTCGATAAAGAATGTCAGACTCCTCTCCTATGACTCCCTTATCCAAAATAATGAGCCACCGCATTTGTCGCGCGCGTAGACGTAAATTTTATGTAAAACCAGCCAGTACACCCCCATACGTCACCGGTTGTCTTGATTTTATCTTTCTACCGACATGCCGAGGATTTGGCAATATACAACGAGGTAGATGTATGTAAGTCCGTCGTGCTGTTCATTAATTAATGCAGTAGTAAGCACAGTTAAACTAGGGTTGGCTAACTGGTTGCCCTTGTTGGATCAGGAGCCCCGCCGGGTGCGCCTCACTCCCGGCGGCGAGGAGGAGGAGGAGTCGGAGCCGCATGGTTGGGAGGGGCTGCTCCGTCATCAAAAACACAGATGAAGAGGAGGGGAGATAGGTCCACCGTAGGGAGATTGGTATAGCGAACCTTGGCCGCCGTGAGGGCGGGTGAGACCGCAGCGAAAACGCGTCTGCTGTGGTTCCTTTTAACGAGGGTCAAGGTCCTTGGTGCATGGCCAGCTTCAGAGCTGCGCACACGTTCTCACCGGATTGCTATGGGCGCTAAATGACTAAGTGTCATATGGGAGCCTGTCAGTATCAGCTTAGGGACTTGCTTGATCATTTACGGAATTTGTGCACGCATACGATTGGTTGTCCTCAAAAGTGAGTGTGTGCCCGTGTCATCGGTTCATAAGCAGTAGGCTACTACGCGTTCCAGTCACTACGGTTCTCATTATCTGCAATAGACGGACTACCATATTAAGTTTAGGTCGGTCTGAAAACTATAGTGTAATTTGTGAGACATCAGTCGCTAAAACCGCACACACTGGTATTGAATCGATGTCAAGAATATCTAAAGAAGGATGGTGATCAAACAAAATTAAAACATCCGGGAAATCTGAGCTCTTGTGAAGTCAGCGTGGCTCTGGGGCGACTACATTTTGAACATTTATTTATTCCGAACCCGAAATTTACCTCGACCGGCAGGAATTTTATTGCGAGTTGGTTATTTTTCTTTTGCATTTATCTACCAAAAAAGAGCATCTTAGTCCTATAACGAAAGCATTTTGTGATGCTAATTTAGAGTGCACCCGTAGCTTGCCTGCAAGTAATGGTCAGGTTACTCCTACTCAGACAATCAACAGTATGAATGTGTCTGTTTTTCCATGTCTGCGTCGTTTTGGGCAGCCTTTTTCATTGTTGTGTCCTCAAAAGTCCTTTTAGGTCTTAGAATTAGTGTCTCCAATAAGGCACGTGACCTATAATTGTACTTGTACTTGTTACGACTGCGATCTAGCCGGCCTCAATGATGTCATTGACGGTACTCTGCCAGGAAAGACGGGTTGCCCGTTATTTGCTAGCTGCTGGCTGCCTGGCGCGTCCCCAGGTAGTAGACAACGGAGCGGCCTCCAGCGAAGGTTACCTGACAAATATGCAGGCTTCCGGGTCTGACAAATAAGCAGTTACGGAACAGCAGTGAAAGTGTTACCAGGGCGTGGAGGGCTGAGGTCTGGTGCACCGACTGCCTTAAAGAATGCCGCAAGTCCCAATGACGGCAGTGTGACATTGTGAGCGCGAATCGCCATTAAATAGGTTTGCTAGCCACTACTACTTTGTGGTTAGGTTCTTGAGCCAAAGTGCTAGAGATGACAACCTGGAACAAAGAATCCGAGCGGCTCTTGGGGACCCGTCTATATTCAACATCACCAAGAAAGCTCATGAACATGTCAACTTACGATGTGACTTTTGTCAATGGACTTTTCATATTGCTCAGAATGAATATCCTGCAGCTGTAAAATTATAATTTACATTGTCTGTAGTGTATATACTGTGACCCATAAACCAAACCTGTTCATTTTGTATGTATTACGTGAGTCCACAGATTGACCCAGGTAGACTTTTATGTGATCCCTCACGTTACTCCGACTGCGCCATTATGTACGGTCACTACTGGTGATTGAATAGCGCGAGAAAGCTGGTATCTAGCCTGTACGAATTATCGTCCCCGTTGGTCCCCTCTAGCTAGACCCACCCTAATAATCACTGAAGTGGCTCGCATGCTAAACTACTACTACGCGTCAGTTATGACGACTGTGCTTTGCTTGCCTATCTCGTATACTGTTCCGTAATTAACCCGAGACGGTTGGCAGGTGAACTAGAAAGGACGTAATTAGTTGACGTCATCAACCTCTGCTAAAATCATGATATCAAAAGTTCTTGCGTTATAACATTTTATCTTTCCTATTAATGACAGCCTGAAAAAGGACGATTACAAACAAACCATCATGGCAGCAAATTTTTAGGAAGATAGCGGGAACAACTGTAGGAATATGTGCCTGGGAAGGCTCTTGATTTGCAATTCACATCAAACATCCCTCTTTTTTAAAATTAACCAATAGTTATCATGCCTTTTTATTGGCCAAAACAGATCTGGTCGTTGGATACTGGGAAATCCAAAGGTGAATTAGCGCCAAAGCTTGTCGGATCTCTTATTGGACATTCGCGGGGTGTATGGTCTGTCCGTTTCTCCGATTTTGAGAGGGTATGTGACGGTGTGCTCCTTAGTACACTTCCTTACATGCTTTTTCGTTTCCAAAATTTAGGTCGGCTTTTCTGACGTCATTTTCATCTTTTCAATTCCAGGTTGCTCTTACAACATCGAGTGACAGGGATCTCCGTCTTTGGAATTTAAAGGACTTCACCTGTATCCGAGTAAGACTTGTCACCAGTTTTTGTGCAGCTCTTTTGCTAAACTGCGGCTTTGCCCTGGAATTCATTTGCTTTCTCCCTTTCATCTTCCAGACGCTGGAAGGTCACGGCGAACCTGTTTATCGAGCAGAATTTATTTCCAAGGGACGGCAAATTCTGTCCTGGTAAGCCATCTTTATCGCTATCGACAACCTGAGTAAGGGATCCTTTTCATTGGCGGAACTTTCTCTGTTACCGTTGCCCTTGCAGTGCACTTCCAAGTTATGGTTGTGTAGCTTAATTGCGATATGTCTGAACCTTCGTTAAACCTAATGTAGGCCACGAGGTTTCCCGGAAGCTGTCCATGTACCTTCTATATTCGGTCGCCGTCGCCGGAGAAGAGACTGGGTGGAGCTCTCCAGATCCGCTGCCACCAGTCGTCACGCGTGGAGAGGTACCGTCCATGACATCATTGAGGTCGGCTAGATCAGGCATGATCACAGCGGTAACAAGTACAAGTAAAACAAACCGCGCTGGACCAGCACGGGGACTAGATCATGGTACAGCAAGCGTTAGTGAGAATGCGCACCCACACGAAAGGAGGTGTGGTGGCATGCCCAGGCGCAGGCTCATGCGACGCTGACCACCTGTGCCAGATCCCACCGATGGTCTTTTTTGATTCTGTGTTAAAGCCGGAAGCAAGTGAGGCAGGAAAGAGAGTGTGCATGAGATGTAGCACAGGCATACTTTAATTATAAATTAATTCAAGCGCAAAACGCCATTCCTGCGCCCACTATACTGTGGAGCACACGGTGGACCTAATCGGAATTGACAATTGAACTGACATTAAATCTCCGTTAAAAGGAGATCTCAAACACGGGATATTCGTATCAATGTCGGTTTCGCATCTTCGAATTGTGCGCTGGTGGACGTGGTAGATGTTAGTGGCGCCTTTAGTTATGTATAGGTGTATGGAGTGCCTATGTAGCAATGCAACTTCTGCTGGGTCGGCAACCGCACCGTTTATTTTGCTGTATGAGGTGATTTGCGTGGTCTGTTCCCTTTAAACAAAAAAAACTTTCTTATGCGGTTCAGTGCAGCGAGCTTTATGAGAACCTACTTAACTGGTAGAATCAAATCAACGCAGGTAGGTTGTGCATCTCCTCATCCTTTGACATTTATTGTAGCCTGGTTTAATCACTTAGGGGGGGGGGAATTAGCTGTGTTGCTGCACGCGTAGCGGGGGATTTTACGTCGGGTCATTCGTGCCCTGTCTCATCGCCAGTCTTTTTGGCGTACGCTTAAGTTCAAATCATGTTGAGATAAGGAACAGGGAAGTTGGAACCTAAAAAATTGGCGAACTTGTGTGGCTGTAAAATCGGAACCTTTATGTTGATTTGGGCCTCTGGTTGTTAAATTAGCAGAGTTTTCACTACTACTTTTTTCAACTGCGTAGTTGTTAACATATTCCTTTCATAACATATTCCACCTTCAGATATAAGAAACAGCAACAAAAAGGAGACTAATTCTAGTATGCCTACACCAATCAACTGTCAGGGGTAGTCAGATCGTAAGGGATAAGAAACAGTGATAAAGAAAGCGGGGAGGCGGGGGTAATTATAGATGTATACTTTGATTAGGTGTTAGTGATGTCAACGTTCCTTTCTGCTACCCACTGGTGTATTTGCGTCACTCAATCCAATGAAAAACTATCATTTTCACTCCGTGTCTGAATTAATTCATGGCAAACACTAGAAATATGCGGTACCTATCTCCTTTTTAAAATGCACCTGCATATATTCCTATGCCTACTCCAGTCCTGCGTAGATAAGCAAATGTAAGCGAAAAATGCAATGCCTTAAAGGCCTTTTTATCTGTTGATCAAGCGACTGGACCTATTAGGAAGAAATATAATTGCTATGGCGTGTTACTGAGGATATTTTTCGTAACCGCGTCCTCTTGTTTGTCATGCAGAAGCGGCAACATCTATAAGAATTCAGGGATTTATGACGACTTAGAATCCAGTTACTTATCCTTAGCCCACTTCATGTCCTTTTTACGTTACAGTGACCAGAAAGGTCTTGTTCGTCTGTGGAATCTCACGAAAAAGGACGGGGTTGCTAGTATGGTGTCGAGTGATAATTCGACAACTCCTGGCGTGTACGAGGCTCACCAGGGTCGCATCTGGGCCCTTGAAATTTGTCCCAATGGCCAAGGCTTCTATACTGGGGGAGAAGACGCGACAATCTGTCATTTTAAGGTACATAACAGTTCCTTCTCTGCTATTTTATTAGTTGATTTCAATGATATTTTTAAACACAAGAGTCAGCGGCGTTGTCGATTAATGTGCCTTTCGTTGTCCTTTTGGAAACTATTACCCCGAATATGCGACATTCATAATAGAAGAGGAAAGTTATTCTCAAATGTGCCTTTCCTTTCGTGTGTTAAGAAACAAAAACCCTTGAGTACACACTGGTGCAATTTTGCGCCCGCGTTGCAGAAACTCCCTGAATAGTAAGCCTTACGTTCTATCTATTTTACACGTTTTGAAACGCAAGTCTTTGGGATAGTACGTTTTTGAACTTATGGTTGAAGTCACTTGATCCTTAAACATTCTGAGGTTAACCGTGTCTACTGACGGATGCTTTTCTGATGCAAAATTTGTTTTAGTCCACTTGCCTTATCTTCGATTTTCACGTGGCAGCATACTTCTGTTTAATTTTATACTTTCGAGGCATCGTTTGCGTTTTCTTCACTTACGATCGTAGACTCCTCCAGTATATTTTTTATTGGCATTCGAAACTATTTAAACCTTTGCGACTGCCAGCCTGTTTGTATTTCTCTGCTTTCTGATCTCCAAATTTTCGGACTTAGGTTTAATCAGTTTCGGTTACTTTATCCCACAACATATTTTATTACTTATATTAGCAGTTTGACGGATTTCAATAATTCGATTGACCCAATTGTGGAAAACTCGCGGCCTGGTGGGAATCGAACGCATATGGCAGGGGGCTTCTACGCAGCCAACGCTGTACCATTTGAGCTACGAGGCTCAGCGTACGCCGTGAATTAAATAACACTTGGATCGATTTGTTTGCCCAGCTTTACTGCATGTATGGAATCCAGGCAGGATTTTCTAATTAGTCATATAGAATCCACCGGATGGAATACTAGGCGCATGGCGCTTGGTGACCCCCGTAGCTCAAATGGTAGAGCGTTGGCTGCGCAAAAGCCTTTCCTGCTGTGTGTGTTCGACTCCCACCGAGGCCGCCAATTTTTTCAATTTCGCTTTTGATGACGCTGAAATCCTAGCCCGAGGTAGTGACCGGACTACCAGAGAAACACTTGAAGCATGGCACACTGCACCAAATTCCATCAACCGCTGTACGATTCTCCCGGCGGCTTACCAGGCGTTACGCGTGCGGCTCAATCAACGAAATCGCCGGCAGGAAGTCAGATGGGTCGCAACGACTAGCAACCCCACACCGGGCCAGAATACAGGCGTCCGGGAACCTACCCCAGACACCAATGCAGCCGTCAGCGACGCCGCAGGCAACGTAAACCAACAAGACCTCCTGTCGGGCTTGAACGCAGTTGCACATGACAACGGTCTCTGCATAAACACTGATGGCGGGGTTCGATATTCCGCCGGCGGGACGAACACGGAAAAGTGCCAACGGGGGAAGCCAGCAGGAAATGCGGCACCGACGCGATCGATGCAGACGCAAGCAATGACCGCTGGCAGGCGAACACTGCCCTCCCCCTCCGACGAGGTCACGGCGAGAAACCCTGGTCAGCAGGACGATGACGAAGCTCCAGCCCCGCCCCCGCAGGGGATCTAGCGCCAATAGACGGAGAGCGAACGAGAAGTCAGTGGTAACACCTATAAAAGACTGTGAGGCGTGTACAAACACCAACCTCCGACGATGCAAGCCTGTACGCTTTCGAAACGTCAGGATATTATACCCATTATTCCCGAGATCGCCTCTTCTTCTGATATATATATATATATATATATATATATATATATATATATATATATGGAAGGATAAGGTAGGGCGATCTCTGGGGGAGAATGTTTATTCGTCTGAGCTTTCGCACTCATGCTCGAGCACATCATCGGAGATAGACATTTGGGTCAAGAACATGAGTTAAAATAGGGGCTTACTGCTAGCTGCTGGTTGGTCCACCGTCCCCTCGTCTTATTGGACCTCTTCTCGTGCGCATGTGCAACCGTGGGGCATCATATGGCTTGGGGAGGTCTATACTTCTACACGGTTTATACTTCCTACACGGTTTCATGAGAATTGGCTGTCTTTTTTTCTTCCGTTTTTACACTGCTGTTTGAGATGCAACCAGGGTTTAGCTTGATTTCTCCGGCAATAAGCTATTTCATAATCTCACAATGACTAATAAACCGGTCAGTGCAATTGTAAACGTACCATTTTTCGTATATCAAGAGAACCTTCCTTTCCTTTCTATAAATATTTCGGGTGTTGGATTATGATGAATTTCGGATAGTCCTTGAAATATTGATAAATACGATTTTCAGTGTTTTCACCCACAAATGCAGATTCTGTTTTGTGTGTTTATGAAAGCCTTAGAGTGAGCATTTACCGAAGTATTGAGTTTTTGGTAGTATGTTTTAATGGGAATGGCCGCTTGGGTCATATTTGTAGACGCAACCAAACATGAAAACTCATTGCCGAGTAAAGTGAGCGTCCACAACGAACATTGGAAATTGCTATGCCCAGGATCAATTTAAAAAAAAACTTTATCTTATAAGTTTTCCATCAAAACCGCTTTAATTATATATTTGGCTGACAACTTTTTACTTTCCTAAAAATGGATAATATCATTTCAACTGAAGATGAAAGAATTCCTTTTGTCTTTATGCTATTCGTTTGTCGCTATGATCGAGTAATTTAGGTCGTGTTCTGAGATTGTCAATGCATAATGAAGGGGCAGAATATATACTAAGATGTTGCGAAAACTGATAATTTTCCGTCCGTGTCATTTCTAAATTACACATTTGCGGAAACATCAACATGCAAAAACTGTCTACTCACCTGCTTCAAATTTAACATTCCCTTATGTGTGCGTCCATCTCCACAGTAAAATATACGTATATTTGTTTTTAATCCTGATTCTAAGCATGGAAAAACAGAGTACGGTCAAGCAAGTTTATTAGGGTTTTTGGGGACAAAAAGGGGCCGAAACTTTGCAAAAACTGTTGAAAGCTGAATTCACTCCTTGTTTCTGAAGAGCAATGCGATCCCCCACACTTACCTTCACCCCATTTTCATTGACTGGAGACCGGATTTTCGGGTTCTTGGCGGACTTTTTTTGAAACTGTTAATGATTAAATTAATGTTCTTTTATAGGACAACACACAAAAACAAAAAGGTTTTGTTCTGTGATGTTAAATAGCTTATAAAATTCTTTGGCGTCCTCCGGATTTCCTCAAATCTCGCTTTTATCGTTCTTTGATAAACACGATCTAAAATGCAGTGTTCTTTCGTAAAAAGGGGCTTTCCGAGCCTCATGTCCATTCAACAAGACAAAATGTACGCCAAACTGCTTGCTGAAATTTCTATTACGACATTGCATGAGTTAGGTCATCATCTGCTGCTGGTGCTGCAGTATAAACCAAATTGCATGCTCAAGTCATCGCTGCACCACCTACTGACAGTTTCTGGCGAACTAATGAGCTCAAAAAATGTGCTTTAATTGTTTTTACCGGAATAAATTTAATCAAGGCAAAGGTGACCAAATATTCGGAATTTAATAGCGTGAAATTTCACCTGCTTGCGGTGAATGCCTGAATAAACCGACCTAAAGGGATCAAATTTAATAGATGAAAAAACAGAGCATACTGCTCACACCATGCCCACCTGTGCGTTAAATCAACATCCTGTGTTTTTATATACTTTTCACGGGTTCTTGTTGGGCAGTTAAGCTTACTGATATGAAATGACTATGAACCGTTTAATGAGAGGTTACAACGCTGTATATTGGTTGTCGAAGGGAACTCAGAAGACCTAGTTCTCTTCTTTTTCGGATTCCTTTAGTTTTGATGTCTACTTTTGCGCTATTAACTTTCTTCAACCTTTTAAAAGGACAAAACGGAGGAGACAGCTGAGGATAGTCTTGCGAAGCTGGAGGAGTTCGTAAAAACGTACGTTTCCTGTCACCCTCTTCATCATCCCATATATCCGAATTCCCTCTACCCTGGTTAATTCAATGCTTTCTATCCTCGACTAAGATACCGTTCACCGTCTCTTGCTAATAAATCCCCTGAGAAGCCAGGAGTCACAGCAAGTTCACCTATATATGAGTTGCTTAAAGGATTTCCTCATCTTTTCTCTACTAGTACAGTGAAGTTTCTGAAGAAATCACATTTCGTTACTGTTTACTTTCTTGGGCCCGACTTGGGCGCTGCAACCTTAAAAAGATGATTGTAAAGCCAAGGTTTTCTCTCCCCGGATTCTCGGGCGTTTTATAGACGACAGCTGCTATCGATTGCTTGGGTCTGCTTTGAAATTTGGGCACTTTTAGATCCATACTTGTCTAGTTTTGTTTTTACATGTCTGATTCCGATTAATAAACGTTTTGCGACTCATTCACGTTTAGTGTGATATTCATTGTCTCAAGAAACAATAATTAAAATCACCATTTGAGCTTCTAAAATAGTTCTTACCTCGGGCTTGCAATACCTGTATGATACGCGTTTTTACATCCAGCTCCCTCATCTATTTCATTCAACGCCCTCTTAACTCCACACGATAATCTGTTTTGAGAATATTCACACACGTTATGTACACGCACATGAGTAATCATTTTGCATTTACTGCTTAAACGTGGCCGTTTAAGCTTGATTTTACAAATCCTCTCTTTGGTGACGTTTTGGAACAGGTATTCAGCTAGGCCTGTGCCCTTGGTTTCTCTACGCTCATATGCATATGCTTGCAATAAATCCATTTTCATATTATGGGTGACTTCCGTATAGAGACGTCAGTCGGCAATTGTGCGCGTAAAAAACTCTTCGGTTTTGGAAGCTTCAACATGTATTCAGACTTCATGTACAGTGAAAACAATTGACCATCTTAGTACCCTCGATGCTGTCGCGGGCTGTGAACAGGGATTTTTTCCCTTCTTGCTATTGGCCCTCAGCCAGTCCAATCAACGCGCGGGGATTGTAGCCTTTATCTCGTCAAAAAATAGGCTGGACCATGGCTCTCTAGACTTGATAAGGGACTCAATGGCGTATATCTTCGCCCGCCCCTCTAATGCAGAGATTTAAAGTTACACCATCTCGTTATACCTCATACAGTGGGGCCTTGGGTGACGGGCAGCTTCATCTATGAGCATTTTAGGTAACGAGCGAGCCACTCGCAGAAAATTTGTTTCGATTTGCGAGCCTTCGCTCAGTTACCGAGTTGCCAGTGCATGTGTGTGTCTTTGTCCGCAGTTGAGGCTTGCTCCCAGGGCGTGGGTCCTCGGTCGCCTGCAGCTCATCATTAAACTGATGTCGTTTGATTGGCTTATATCCGCAAAACGAACGTTTCAGCTGACGGGCTCCGTGTTGGAACAGATTAAACTCGTTGATCGAGGTTTTGCTGCAATTTGTGAGCTTATTATATGCGCTGGCTTTGCTAAACTGGTACACAGACACGCACGAAGGCATTTTGTGTCATGGTCCGTAGCTACTTATTTATAGTATCCGAGGGCTCGTAGCGAACCTTTTCTGCTAACCGTTATACCGTTCACCTCCTGTGGACACACTGGGCAGGTTAACAGACAGACCCTGTCTTCTCTGACTTTCTGTCATTTCCATTTTGATAAGGTCTCATGAATCCTTGTCTGCTTTGTAACTCAATACACCAGTATCGCTTTATTGCCCCTTATTACAGACAGCAGCAGCTAGAAAACCTCTGTAAGCGCCAAAAGTTTACGAAAGCCCTCCACCTGGCCGTCAAGTTGGACAAACCTCAACGCGCTTTCGAGATACTCCAAGGCAAGTTCCGTTTTACTTGAATTGTGTCCGTTATGCAGTACGTGTGTTTGTGAACCTATTTCTTGGTTCCCAACAACCTCAGAAAGATTTGAAAATTGCGAGTAAAATTTACTGCGTCAATTACATTTGCTCTTCAGAGTGTTGTATACAGTCATGGAAATGCAAGAAAGGGTTTGCTACGCTGGATTTATAATCGTTCTTACCCGGTGTACAGCTTTGCTTGGTGACAGTCTTATTCTAATGAGAATTGCCCAAACACGACGGTTGTTCCGAAACAAGTTTGTCAATCTTTAACAGAGAAACGTTCAGAACTAGGTAATAGTAATTTATGAAATTTGCTTGTTGAAGAAGTCTTCTGCCCCCCAAGGAGGCTCGTCTTGCCACGTATTGAACGAATCTGCCCATGTGCCATGGTCACTTCTCTATTAGCGGTACGACTGTATCCGGCTCTTCCTCCAGGGCAAGGGGTTTCAACTTTCCTATAAGTTTCCTAATCGTACCGAAATTGCAGTCTGACTAACGGCCACACTGACGTGCATGCGACAGAGCGATTTGACTTCAGACTCAGTTCCCCCTCAGGCATAATTGCTAAAGCAATTTTATGTGAATATGAATTAGGAAATATTGTCGAAATAGCACCAAAAATCAGTCTCAAACGACACGATTGTCAACTGTTCCACACTAGTCACCTCGTCCCCTTTTTGTCATTAGTCGGTAGAATCTTTTATCTGCCTATTTTGTGCATTTCCACACCGTGTGTGTTCACGAGACATTTGGATAATGACCCGTTAAAGGTCAACTAGAACTCACCATATTCCATCTGCTGGGTTACTGCTGTAACTGTAAAAATATCACTACCTTGATTTCAAAGAGTCTTTTTGTTTATAAGAGCCTTGCCATTCTGCTGAACATTTTTCGTGCAAATGCTGTAAATGTGATCTTGACTGTTACTTCGCGAGTTCCCCCACCTTTTTGACATCTACGTTTCATTATTAGTTTTATGCATTTTGCACTTAACAACTACCTATAGAAATTTTGCAAGCTAATAGCCTTTCATGCAGACCTGTACCGTTTAAAGAGATAGTTTTCAGGGGCCTCTGTCGTTTACTCCAAATACACTCGTTGGCATGCCGTAGTTTCGCCAGCGACTATTCTTACGTGAGGCAACAGTTTAGGATTCTGCACGAAGTAAACCCTCCATTCTTGTGTCTTTCGTTTTATGCTGATGAGGCCCATTGTTTATGACCCTTGAGGTCCACTCACTACCCAAGCTCCTACGGGACGCCTGCTTAAGCAGTCGAATGTAAACTTAAGCTAGCGTGGCGTTGTATCTCGGTATCTTTCCTAGTTCAGAACAGGGCTGCTGAAAAATCGGAAGCTCGCGACTGTAACCATTACGCTCCAGTGCAGGGCTATTCCTGTTCCCTTTCCTGGTTGGCCCAGTTCAAGGTCCTTTCTGACTTGCAGTGGAAGCCTATTCGCACAACACTCATGATGTATATCCAACCAGCTTCCGTCTATGTACTCTAATACGCGCGACACCTTCCAATCCTATTTTCATTTTGCTTGTAGCTTAAATGGCTCAAACGATTAGAAGGTGGTTTTCGACCTCCTTCCCTCTGCGCCCAGTCCTTGCTAATTTCTCTCCGTTTTTTTTCATTTAGAGATCGACCTACTCGATGGTTTGTCCGTGACTGGAGGCAAACAGCATTCTCTCTTCGAACGAGCTCTCCTAGCTCTTGTCGAACCTTCCGTTGGCTCACAGCCACAACAGGCTCCTTCCGACGAACTTCCTCAGCGCCTTCTCAAATACGCCGTTAATTGGAACACACGTGCCCGTACCTGCCTTATCGCTCAACGTGTCTTCAACTGGATTGTGACGCACTGGGCACCAGAAAAACTTCTTACCTGGCCAGATATGGCTAAAACCATAGAGGCAATGGTTCCTTACACTGGTACTTTTACCATCTCTCTACCAGCATGCATATCCTTGCTGTCTATAGCTCACGATTTCCTTTCCTACTCTATCCGCAAAGTCGAAAGGAATAATTTTCATTCGTGTATCAACCCATGCCATCCTTGAGGTTCTGGTTTATCTCTTCACCCAACAATGATTTATGACTAGCGTCAAGCTGCGATTTTTAAAAAAAGTGCCGTTAAAATGAGCGCCTACTTGCCTAATGTCGGCTATCGGCAGTAAAATACTCACAAAATGGTCTTTTATTGACCTTCGTTCCAGGGATCTTATGGCTAATTTGTTTTGCATCCGTGTCAGTACAAGATAGACGGATGTGAGTTTAAAAATTAGCTTGCGCACTGAGTACTTATTAAGACCTGTTGTTCGGTGTTTTGCATTGGGCCCCCACGCTATTGTCGCCGGAGCTGCCATCCCTTGCAGCTGACGTTAGAATACCCTGGATAAAATTTACGCACATGCGTCACGCGGCATGAAGGTCTTCCACACACGTGCCCGGGGATATAATCCCTAAACATGGGCCTGTGCATATAAGCGCAAAACTGCGTCAGCTTTGTTTACGTGACACTTCCATGGATCTTACGGAGGTGGGACGACTTTCATGTTATGATGTACTCAAGTCAGTACATGCACTGCACGCCTGCTGTTAAAGCCGCCGTGTCATAAATTGAGAGTTTTGCGCAACCTGAATCCTAACTGTCAACCTGCCCGTTTGCTGAGACGTCGTCTCTACATTCACTTGCCTCATGGCGGTTGAGGAATACGTGGCGGACAGCCAACAATGCTGTCCAAGTTTCATTATTCATCGCCGGCTGCCTCAACGTCATGCAACTTCACAGGCGGCTATTTCCGATTCGCTGACCTGAAGATCCTTAACCGACTTCCATACGTGCTTCCAAATGGTCGCGGCTACCTCAGGGCAACTTGAACACACTATCTCTGAGCCAACGCAGTACATATGGGCTTTTATACGCGACATCCACTCGGGCAATGCAACACACCAGTCGTACACCGCTCGAACTTGCTCCACGATCACAAAGAAGCAGATGCTACCAACCTGTTTCACACACTTTCACACTCACTCAGGTATGACTGGGTGCAGTCGATGCTAGTCCTTGCTTTGCCGCTGGAGACAGCAGTTGGGAGTTCTGTGCACAACAAATATCTCCCACCGGTACCTTATGCCTTTTCCAACTATCCGGGATTCGATCTCATGATTGTAAGGATTTCAGTTCTCTCACTGCATAGATGCTACAAATCTCGTTAACTTCGCAGAGCACATGAGAGTGCTGCAAACATATATAGGACAAGCAAACATAGCATCAAGCCGTTTCATTACAGTAGTCGTCGGTTATTAAGACCACGGCTGATAAACCCAGCCGCAAATTAAGCCCAAGTCAGCATGGGACGGAATTTTACACAGCAAAATCCGCCGGCTACAAAGCCCAGTTTGCCAACAGGATAGAGTGAAAGTCTCATCTCTCTGCGTGCGCAACTGGTTACGTATCGCAAAATTTTTTTTTGTTCTTTATATTACGTAAAATACAGACAAACAGCATTCTTTTCTTGTACATAACCAAGCTCTACACATAATACAGTACGTATATAATGTATAGTGCCTATCCTGCGTTTGCTAATCAAGAACTAGGACTTTTCACTTAATGCGCCCGCCGCTTATTAAGCCCAATTTGGTCTGGGCCCGAGGTGACTACTGTATTATACTTTTACTAATTCTGTTCACGAAGTAGCATGGCACATCGGGCGGTTAAACGCCACTCCGTGACTATTCCCACCCCGGCAATTTTCGTCCACCAATCTATCCTCCTTGCAGTACAGGCATGAAAATTTTATCCTTTCGATAAGGATAGGTTATGCAAGCTCACCGTGTTTAAAATGCATAGGCTCGCCTGGTTTTGTTTGAATTATTATTTAATAGGTATGAGAGGTAACTCTCTGTATATTAACTACTAGGTTTATATGCCGACATGTACAAAGTTTTTTGCTGTTATTTAAATCCGTTTCATTTGTTCAAAGTTGGTTTTGGTTCATTTTTTCAAAATACCACTTAATTTTGTTGCTATAACAGAAGAACACGTTTGGCAGAAATTTATGCGGTTTTTATGTTTTCTTGCACACATTTCGCTACCTGTCCGCGGCCAGGACACATCCTCAAAATCATCCGTAACGCCATTCCCGTTTTAAACGACTCTAGGGGTTACTAATGGCTAAAGGGACTTTCACAACCTGTCGTTGCCTTTCTTTGCCTTGAAGCTCTAGTTCTTAAGACCACCGAAAGACCAGTAGTTAATAATTCAGAAGTATTGCTGGCAAGGATGGCCTTGCTCGCCGTTATCTTCGTTTCCCTAATTCTCACACTTGACTTCGCAGTCTTTATATAAATGCCTCTTTTGGTGGGGGTCGGACTGTTTAATTAGATGCCATTCTTCCAACCGTCGTTTGTTTCGGTTTTACGAATCTAATTTGTCTCTTGTTTTTCCTTGTTTAGTACGTCACTACCAACGGTTCAATCGGCTAGAGGAACAGCTCGCAGTCTTAGACTACGTCTTTGATCAATCACGGAATCACCAGCTTCTCACGTGGGCAAAGTCAATGGACACAGAACCGGCTGATGCTGACTCCTCGTCAGCCATTCTCGTCGAGGAGGAAGAGGAGGCGGAAACCCAGTGTGCTTCATCAGAGTAAGTTTCATTTGCTTCGGCTCACTCCTGGCATTGAGTGTGAGTAGTTGCCTTAACTGTCTGTTAATGTCGTCCCGTGGTCATTGGGATGTGTGAGTACGCAGGACCACGGGACGACCTTAACAAATTGTCGGACTCCTTCCCCTTCCCCTACTCCCCCACCCCCATTTCTCTGGTCCCCAATTAAGACTAGAATCTGATCCCCTTGATCACTTAACACCTCTCTCCCCCCTTGTTACTACTGATTGGTTTGCCTAAAACTTTCGTTAACTCTACCCTCACTTATATTAGTGCACTAGCGCGGAAACCCGGCTTCGCCTTGGGCTTCCTTACATGTTGTTGTCCCATTACGTAGATAAACCGTATGTGAGAATGAGGAGATTTTGAAGACCAAAGTGAGTCGGTCGGAATTTATGAGGTCGTTTTGACTCGATTAATAGTATTTGTATGCTCAGAAGGACTAATTCCACAGAATTTAACGACTGAAAATGGTATGAACGGTATGTCTCATAAATCCTTTGCAGTCTATCGTCTCCCTCCTCAAGACAATATCCATGTTGCCATGCTGCGTATCTGACATGACGACGGCCACCTCATTGAATGTGGGAGCATTAAATCTCCGCTGTTGTTCTCCGCGAGGGCATTTATCGGCATCTATGACAACGGCGACGGAAGCATGCATCTCTAGGGCGGACTTGAAACTGTTAACGTATCTGTTGCGCTGGTGTAGCATGTCTTGAAGGGACAATATTATGTGATGCTTTAAGCGTGGGTACACCTGGGATCGGCTTTGAGCCTGTAGGTCGATGTCTTCTACGAAATATATTTATAGAAACTTCGGCTCGCCATCATGAGGAGGTAGGAACAATCCAATCTGGTGGCAAACTTTGCCTTCCACCTCAAAGGTAGGCATAAATATAACCTCATGAACAACGTTGGCAACAAAGGATATCATTTGGAAATCCCCGTTGTATTTCCTAATATTCGAAAGAAAATTCTTCGAGTCGTTGGTATAACCAGCAAGCAAGGTTTGGAGTAGTTCTGGTGATGGGAGGAAGTTATTCAGTAGAACTTTGCCGTTGGAACGGCACATGCCGATCGTCTCACCAGTCCATTCTTTCGCCTGACAGTATCCGCAAACTTCTACCATTTTCCCAATGGAAACATTTGCATCTTCCGCATAACCAAGACTTGGGTTGTAATTGAGTGAGGCTTTGTTCCACACTTGAGCATTTATGGAAGCAACCAACGGGCCAGAGTCACCAAACCGTATGTGAATCGGCTGCGAACTGGAGTTTCCAGCATCGGTTGGGCGTTGATCCGCTCTCTGGGATGCTTGCATAGCCAGACGTTCACTTCTACGTCTGGGTAATTCGTTTTGCTGACGTTGCGAATATCTTAACCTACCTAACTCTCCTTCGAGGGATGTTGGTTGGTAGCCCTTGTTGGATCAAGGGTTCCCACCGGAGCCCAAACTGAATCTGGTTGGGAGACGGAAAAAAGCCGCGACCTCAGCCGGCTTGAGCCAAAGGTCCACGGGGGTGGGTTGGGTGCCTGGCCGTGAACTGCAGGCGAAGAGATGACGGCAGTCATGCGGCGAGACGCCGCAGTCGGGTATGGGTGGGTCGAGTCAGAGGCCTGGCTGGCTAGTGCATTATTTGGCAGGTGTTGTTTGGCACCCCTGGGCGGAGGCATACCTTCCTATCAGTTTATTAAAATTAGGTGATGATGATGATGATGATTCAAAAGTTTGCGAGAAAAAAGACAGGGTTGCTTCTTTTACTCTGTTTTTTCATGACTGGTCTGCGGGACATTCTTATGCTCCGAGAAACGAAGTCATGATGTCCGGATGGAATACCTGCAAAGCTGTTAAAAGAGCTAGCCGTAGCGTTGGCAGAACCTTTGCACTTACTCTTCCGATCACTCGAGATCTTAGCGGCCTCGCCCTTTCTGCCCCTTAACCCCACCCCCGGCCACCGTCCGTGGCGTATTCACATCCGCTTGTCACGTCGGGTGTCAATCGCGAGTCTGAAACAGCTGCCTGCCACCAATGATCAAGGGGACAAACACAAACACAGTGACACCGACATGTCCCCTGTGTGATCGACGCACAAACTGGCGAGCGAAAGGTGCTCGAAAGGCCGGGGGCGTCGCGTGTTACTGATATACGGACATGCGCGCATTCGCGCGCGCGTGTGTGTGTGGCCAAGCTCCGTGATCGACTTACAAATAGCTGCCATCCACCAATGATAATTGAGGTCCACACACAGGCAGGCAAGACTTTTATTAAGTATACAGATTGCCGGATGATGAATTACTCGAAAACGTTCGTTCTCCTAACTTGAATTCCTTAATGCTTACATGGGTATCATCGCTGAACTTAACTTGAGCCTGCTACACCCCTGCCTAAGATTGGTGCTGGTCCGGAGCCGAAGTGCATGTCGTTGGAGACAAAACAGGATGATTTGTATGATTAAATTAACAGAACGCAGGAATAGAAACACCCCGCTCACTTAAAGTAAGAGGCCTTGTGATAAATTTCAGGAGAGGTAAATATTTCTGTGTCTTGACCCTAACACTAACTCTATCATAAAGCTAAACTGTAAGCTTATCCAAATTATAACCCTTAACATTATCCTAACCCTAGCGTCAACTCTGACCTTTAAGTCAATCCTACCTATCACCCTAATCCTAGACGCAATTTCCTGGGAATTTGACACAAAGTCACATTTATTGTGGGCGGTTCCCGCTCTCGTGCCTCGTCTGGTTGGCTGCACAAGTCACCCTTACCAAAAAACACGGAAGATCGATCCTTATGTCAAATTATACTAAACACGGGGTGAACCATCTGCCAGGTCCCTGCCTTTAGCCATTGAACTAAAAAATCCGCCCCTTTCCTTGTTGATCGAACAACGCAGAATAAAGGTGCGAAGTGTTGGCTAAGGCAGTTAGCTCCTAGATCACACGGTAGGCCCATCTTCTGTTCTCCAAATTATTCACTGGGCCTGTCTTAGACGCCCCTGTCGCTCTTCCATGTGAGGCCTGGCGTGACAACTGCACTACCAACACGCAAACGATGGCCAGCCGTTCGACAAAAGCGTCTTATGTGTTCTCTATACATTTGATGCAATAAACGACTGAAATGCCGGAGACGTAGCCGTTTAGTTAGGTTATTGGCCTATGGTGTGCTGAGAGATATAGACACTGAATTAGAAGAGCAATATTGGCTGACAAGAAGACCTGTTTTTAATGTGGTTAATGCGGTATGTGGGAACTGGGGATTACCATCGGGCGCCGTAAAAGAGGAAGTAGGCGGCTCATCGGGTCAGGGAGATCATGTTCCTTTGCTTCTATATCTTCACCACACCAACTTTGTAGGTTTTAGCATTTTTGAGCTATCTGAACGCGTAGTTCACACTATCTAAACGCCTGCTTAGTTTTCCGCTTGTGAAAGAAGATGGATGGTGTCGCGAAACTGTGCTTATGGCATGATCCCTCTTGGAGTCAACTTATTTGGACTGACGGATCAAGATCCACCTCGCGATACGAGGACGGAAGATTTCGTGCCTGGATATCAAACAACAAGTTGTCCGTGCTGCACACCAGTTATCCCGTCATCCCAAGATTTGGACACAATGGAATAGATGTGTTATTATGTCAGCATCCTATCACCCATGCAACATGCAGGCGATACAACCTGCCAGCGTCGAAACGACGGTCCAATCACAGCATGCGCAGATGCGCACACGCCGTGCACCCGAGAAGCATGTTAGTTGATTGCGTCCGACCAACTGGAGTGGTAGACCAGCACGTACTAAATTAGAAATTTATTTCATATCAGTCTAATCCGCTGTTCCGATCTTATCGTCACTGGATCGACGGATTTGGACAGTCGATTGACACCTAAGAGAAGAATGATTCAGATTCCTGGGATGGTTTTTTCTTCATTGTAAGTTTATGAATTTTGGGCTAGGATCAATCGAACGCGCTTGAATATATCACAGTGCCGTACAATCCATGTTTCAGAAGGCTGCCAACTCGGTCCTTCTTGAGACTGAATGGTGGACAGCAATGACTTCCTAATGGGAGCTTATAACACAGCCTACCCGATTGAGGTATAATATCTCTCAAAATGTTGACCAGTGCACATGGAGTAGGGAGCAGACCATTCATGACACGCGCAGATCTTTTTTTCGCAACTGCACCTACACCCATCTACAGCCGCCCTACTTCATCAGTACAAGGTAGCTGTATGAAGACGGAGGGGAGTAGATACAGCGAAAGTCCGCGTCACTACAGATTAGTTTACATGGAAGTCACATATGCGTCCTGCCCCGTGTGGAAGCGCTGAATGTTGTTGGCAATGAACAAAACACGGCTTGTTTGTATGACACAATGACCCTTTCCTTGCTTTCAATTTTATAAAATGAATAACTTTTGCTGTTGCCCATCCATGATGAACACCTCCATCCGTTGGCTGAGGGAATCTAAATGTGCCGCGAAATGATTTTTGAATTTAAGAAATTGGTGTACCTTTATTTGATGAGCCTAGATTACAAATCCATACATGTCTCTTGGTAGTTGTCTGGGTAATGGTTCCGTGGCTGCAGCCGCCTTAGGTGACTCAAAAGAGAAGTCGTGACTTTCGTTACTGTAATTCGCCGTAAGCGATTAATGTTTATGAGAGCAATTGACACTCAGCAATATGGAACTACAGCATATCCGTTACCTAATAATCAGTAAACCAACGCTTTTATCTACAAAAGTCCCATACTCCTCGGCTACTTGCGTTTCGAAATATTTAATTACACCAATCAGACCTAGTAGGCTTACTCTACTGGCAATTTCCTTGTATTGTGATTGAAGTAAAAAGTGTATGCGCCTTTCCTTGTTTCTTTGTATGTCTTTGACGGGAAAGTCTTAAACAGCGTAATCACTTTTTCCTATTGATACATTTTTAGAAACTGCTAGCTTTCCGAGAACACATAGTTATAAGACTCAGAAACAGAACCTCTCCGGTTCTACGAATGGTCGATGTGCAGAATTACAGGACGGGCACCTGTTCCCAAGTCATGATCCGCGTCCCAGCAATAAGCGTAACCCTACTTAAACACTAATCTCCCTGGAAATTATCGCAAGCCCACCACAGAATAGGTGGAAAAAGGGGATCAAGCATTACTATTCCTGTGTCTTTTTCCTGTATTCGAGGTATAGAATTGGTCAAAATCGAACTCGGCAGCCACATCAGCATCCTAAATGCTGTAAGCAGTAAAGAGAAACATTTCGCTTTATGAGTAAGTAGGCGCCTTTGCTTGACACATTAAATTCGCGCTCCAGTGTATCTTCAGCGAATCAAAAAATTTTATGTTTAGCCCATAACATCAGCCACAGGCGTGTCTTGTGACTGGCTATGTGGTGACGGGTATGCAAGTGAGCCGTCTATCCAGTGACTTTTTAGTTAGTCGCTGAATGAAGATGTCCTTGCCGTCTATGGGCTATTTTTGCTGACCCCACTAATTTATTTCTAAGACAGGGAATTTGGAAAGTCAATTGGTTAACATCTGTTTTCGATATTTTATCATCAGGCTGCTGCAATTACCTGACAAATGCACTTAATATACAGACAACGCTCAAATCATACTTGCATTTCCGTCCTCCCCCAGCTCAAACGTCCTCACCACACTGACTCTGTCACCTAGGTGGCGTGAGAACGACACTGACACCCATAAAACCTGCCCATACCTTACAAGTTAATTCTGCATGTAATTGTAATGGCTTGGTAATGAACTAGCGAATTGCTTATTGACTTCTCAATCCGTAAATGGGAATTTTCATAGAACTTAAACAGCAGTTGCTCACCGGAACAAACTTGTACTGTCACTGATGTTTCGATCGCTCGGCCCGAACGTGTTTGGCTTTGCATTCTGAATGTCAATTATAAATTTAAGTGACTGGTCAAACTTACGGCCTTGCCTTTCGCGAATGCGGAAAAATCGATCAGTCCGAAGCCTACTAATTCGGCCCGGCATTTGTCAATTCTGATTAATATTTGACAGTAAATGCTTTGAGAAATGAGAGCCGACCATGCTCTGTGAAGTGTCAGCGTCGGCGACACCAACAAAACATCTGTTCTGGCGAGCAACTTGAGTTCCTCAGATGATCACCCCAGAACTCTTATGCTCGCAAATCTAATCTATTTAAAGTAAGCCTGGTGTGTCCTATCGCATTTCAAACGATCTAGACTTAGCGATCATTGCATTTCACTGCAGCCTTGTGGTCCTGTTTGGGGTGTCGCTGTACGGCCTGTCCAACCCCCGTGATAGTGGAAATAAATTGGCATCAGAAAACTGCGTCTCCCCTTCACATATTATACACTCACCCCTATCCCTTTATTTACTACTAATCCTAAGTTTAATGTGCTGCTTATTTGCCAAATGTGTCTTTCGTTCATGTATTATCACTCTATTATATACCAACTTTCTCTTTTATAGACTGGAAACCGAAGGATCAAGGAGCAGCAAAAGACCCAGAGTTAATATTGAGAAATAACTTTGCTGTATATTATTACACACAAACATCATGTGTACATTTTCTTCAAAAATCGATAACAAAATACATATAAAAGCATCTTAATGTTTTTTCATCATCGATAGTGTTTTAATTTGGCAAAAGTGAACGCTTTTGACACAAATGTGGTCAGATTTCCTGAGGGTGATAAAATGGTGGGAATTTGCATCGGTTTTGGGGACACGAAGGCAGTTGAATAGACTTTCTAGAAAAAGTAGCCACTTTTACTGCTTGTGGGACTGGGAGACGCTTGTATTAGGCTTTCGACTTCAGAGTTTTCTTTCTGGACTGGGCGCCAGTAAGTGAAGTCGGAGTAGGTATCGCTGTATTCCATTCGACCAAGGGAGGGCGGGAACACAGTATCGACTAGTTCCTGGAGTTCTTTGTAGCCCAGTTTCAATTGAACACCCGAGGGCGTCGTTAGCTCCCCACGAGGATTGACGATGAAGATGTGCGTGTTCGGGATTCCGACAGCTCGGTAGGTGTCTTCATCGCTAACTCTGTTTCCGAAACCGGCAATGAACGGGTTGATTTTGGGATCGTCCCTTTGGAAGAGTCGCTGAATTCGTTTCAAGTTTTTAATCTTTAAAACCTGTGGCCTTTTCTTTATCATTTCCCTGCGCAAAATGAGTAAAGTGTTAGTTGAGAGGAGGCCGTTCGATGCTTTTAAAAGCTTCTAAAATTATCAAAGTTACCGCTACTGTCAATTTTTTTATTGAGCTATTTCGGCGAAACCGGCCTCCGGCCGATTACCCTCGAGGGTTTCCCAGCCGATTGTTTTTGCTGTGTTCCAACATGACAGTAAATACATCTCCGCACTCACCTGATCTCATTTTGCGGATCTACCACTGCCATTTCAGTCATGTCAATCGGCGACGTTAATAATTGGGTTAATCTCTGACTTATAAGAAAAGCCTATTGTTTGGGCAACTGGTCAGAATCACTGAAACACGTACGACGGTTCGACCACCCGTTCCGACGATGTCTACGGTGTGCTCCACAGCGTGGGGGCGCAGGAACTGTGGCTTACGCATGGATTAGTTTTGGGTATTAAACGATTTGCGTTTCATCTACTGCACCCTCTCTTCCCTTACCCGGTGTCAAGGAGACCGGAGGCGTGATCGGGCGCAGGTGGCCGGAACCGTCACGCCGGACTCAGATCCCACAGAGTGGGAGTGTCATAAAGACCACGGGTGGCTGGTATCTGAGCCTGCAACCACAAGCATCAGCGACGCCCGTCCCCCCCCCCCCCCCCCCTACTATGTTACGCAGGTTATGGGAACGGAATCTGGATAACGCCTGCCGTATCCTGATCTGGTACCCGTGTTGCTCCATTGAATCTACCATGCTGTCCATTTAAGGGGTAAAACACACACACACACGCCTGATGTTCTTTTATTCAGATATGTCTAAATTTTGGCCCCCCAGTGCTTGAAGACCGAGCTATCACCTACTGTGAAAACGGCAAACTCTATTGTGTTCTCTCAGAGTTATTGGAGTCTGTTTTTCTAGAGAATCCCACGGGCAAACGTTGCTTGATTTAGCATAATATGACGGGAGAAGTTTGACTACTGACACTACGGACGTAGTAGGTGAAAGCTCTTGCTCAAGATAATTTATAAAATTGTTGAAAAGGAGAGTATAAGTAGGATACAAGGTGTGGCTAAAGGAGGCCGTTCAACCCGCAGAAACTTCACATGAGATGGTCTGGAGCTAACGGGTCGACGCCGGGTAGTTTGAACCAACGCGCTGGAGACCACTTTTAAATTGGCCGGAAGCTGCATACTAGCTTTTCGTTTTGTCTAGGTACGGGTATGTATTCATGCACATAAACTAGAACCTATAAGCTACTAATTTTGTATCACGACGGCATTTTCTTATAAAAAATCAGTGATTACGCGGGATCCTGAACTACAGTGATATCGGACCATGGCTAAGATAAGGGAACAGTGATGTTTCAGTGTAAGATATCCTGGAACTCAATAATTTTCCACTCCGCAGAAAACTCGTGAGAAGTGCGAGTGCAGATTTTCACACTTATAACAGGAAGCGTTGCCGATAGTTAACGCGAAAAAGGGAACCGGGACTTTGCACTGCATCAACACCACTGCACGTAATGCTCGTTGGTGTGTCAACCTATCCAGAAGAGGCTTTAACTGGGACTTTGCTAAAATTCCTATTGTTGGTCGAGGAAATTCAGTGTAAAATGGGACAAATAGGCTATCACTAAAAACAAACAATTCTGACAAAAATAAAAAGATGGTTATTAAATTTCTCTAAAATAAAACCAAACCGAAATGACAACGTCTACACGATAATACAGCATTCCAGTACTTGGGCCAGGCTTTCGATATGTCGGATTGGTCTTTCCCTGTGATTATTGACAGATTACTATGCATAAGGCTATCTATTACCTGAGTAGCGTAAACTGACTGGACCCACCAACTTCCATCCGATATGGTGTAGCATCCACAACCCCAGGCCACCACCCAAATCACGAAAGCAGTGTGAAGAATATGGTCCGAGAAAATGGCGAGAACCACAGTACTGTAGACTAAGCCATAGAAGCCAAGCTGCGCAATTTTAGTCAGATTGACAAAAAATGGACAGCATAGCATCGATTGTTCGAAATGCACCCTTTCCTTGTTGACGTCTCTTTATGTCTGCATTTACATCCGCCAAAAGAAGTTTCTGCATTCTTCATCCTCTGCTTGGAGATTGCGTGCACAATGATGTTGCCAATACTATTTGGTCTTGATCCATCGTCATAAGTAATTATCTAATTTTCCCTTCGGTTGCCATTAAAAATCACTGACTGGTTCTTACATCGTTCGATTCGAGTCCAAATGCAACTTTCAAAAGCTCCCGAAAATTATTATGATATCTAGACTTCACAATTTAGTTGTATTCTTCATGCAGTCTCCTAGTGACTCAAGAGAATAATGAATATGCGGTTATTCTTAATTAATGTAAATTTTATATTCTTTTTGATCTAACGTGGCTTGCTCTTGCATGGACAGTTTTGACGGATCTCTTTTGCGCCAAAGCGAAACGTAGATGCTTGGTGAATTCGTAATCTTGAACGGCTATATTTGAAGATTTTGAGGGATTGTTCGTTATTTATCGTTATTAAACGTTGCAATGTGGGCCAGAGGGTTTTTGTTTCGATAAGCAATCAGATGCGTCCATCTTTTCGAAATATTTATTTTATGTGCGATTTAGCATACGTATTAACTTTTGTCAACAAATCACAGAAGTAATTTTGAGAAGAAGATGACTCGCTGGAACAATACTGTTATTCGCCTGATGTTTCGACATCCGTCGTGGATTTATCATCAGAAACATTAGCAGAAAACGGTAGCAGAAGTAATTTTTCTAATTTTGCTGATTAACTGCTAGTTCCTTGGTGAAAAAAATCGGTATTTTAATTACATGAGTGGTTAAAACAATTAGACGCTGCCTTTATGTTTGCTCAAACCTTCCCTTCAGAAGGTGTGAATAAAAAAGGCGTTAAACGTTTACAACAAATTAAAAGCTTCTATACAAGTTCATATACTCTTTCATTTTTAAACTCAAGTTCCAGGTTACGTGCCTGTCGAGGTTGAGATGAATCAACTGCGAATTATCATTATATCCAGGAAATGATTTTAGTTAGAAATGTTTTTGACAAGAAACAATACTTTTTGCCGAAAGGCTGATTAATCATTACACCATTAGCTTACAGCGGAGGTCATCAAACATTACGAGGAAGAACGGTCTTAGAGTGTGGAGTTTCGACGAAAAATTCTTATTCTAACCAAAACTTGTTGTTTCAGCGAAAGTTGTCTAGTTGGAGTCAGCTACTCCTTCAAGCCATTTTCTCAGGATGACTAGAGAGTGTAGATCCAAATAAAGTCCACCCCCAAGCAGACGTCGAAACCAAGGATTTGGCTGACGCTGTCCTAGAGTAGGAAAATGCCCAAACCCTGCTGTGCGAGAATTAGGGAAGCACCAGTTACAATTTATCCACCAACTAAAGTCTACATCACTCGGCCGGCCGCTATAACCTAAATAAGCAAGAAACAAATCCCCTCAAGTACGCGTGATACAGCATATAGTAGTCCAACTGCAACACTCATTTTTCATGCATATATAGATACCATTTGACAGTAAAGAGAAAACTCCGCCTGTCTCACTTAGTCAAGTCCATGCCAAAAATTAAAATAACAAGAACAAATGTACGCTAAACTACTGATCCGTATTTTGATCACGAGACTGCTTGAGTTAATTTACCTACTGTATACGATAAATGCTAAAGACAATTTTTTCACGAAAACAGCTCACATTTTACGCACCTGCCCTATTCGGTAAGACCAGGTAGGCCCCAAAATCATATTATCGGTCGACTAATTCTGAAGCTCAACTGCTTTTCACGTTAAATACATCTTATACCTCGGGAATCAGTGTAAACAATTTGCGGAATATGGTTTGTTTCGAGGCAATGGAACTATATAGAAGGTCAACTAGCCAGCCCTAGATGCTGGAAATATGCACTATTGACGTTAGACCATTCTTAGGTCATATGTTGACTGCCGTACAAATGAGACTACCAAACTCACATGTCTAGAGTCTTGAACACCGAGTTCGGTGAGAGTATAATGGGACCAGGAGGAAGACTTTCCTTATCTTGCACTATTTCTTCAAGTAGACTCCGCGTGGCATTTGCCTGTCCAATGGCTCGTGCCGAAACGTACATAATATGGAATCCGTTGTGTGCAATCTCCTTGTAGAGTTTAGTTACACCAGCTTGGACCCATTCAAGGCCGACGAGTGGCATGAGATGCCCAAGTATGTCAGATCTACAGCAGAGGAAAAGAAGAATAGGGTCTAAACGACTGCTAAATCAAGCAAATGATACAGGACGGAATCGAAGGAGAAGTAATACGTGTTTCTACATTTTTAGTGTATCAAAGTCCATCTGGCGTAACAAAGAAAAACCTGCACAATCGGGTTTGCACCTTTAAAAAGGCTACAAAATCATTGGCGTCCAAGCACAGAGGCCAATTTAATATTGCCTTGACGTCTGGACTGCTCTAGCCCTCAACAAGAATTTACCAGCAGCATCTGGAAAATACAGTCTTTCTTCACGTCTTGCTTCCACTGGATTGGACAAACATGAAGTATAATGAGCTCACACGCGAGTTATTTTTAAGTGAGGGTAGCCTTTCGCCGCAGCTGCTGCACCCTCTCGTTCCACACACGCCCGTGCCCGGTGTCGTGACGGAGTCATGATCTACCGCCCGCACTTGTCCAACGCATCTGTCACACGGTCCTTTTAGGGGGCACACCCAGACCAGGAGCACCAACATATACTCACCGCACCTGCCTCAGCTGTCTGGATTGTCAACGCACATTCGCTTACCACATGGGCCTAGTAGGTCACATGCGCCTACAATGAAAACCTGCAGTAGAACACCGTCGGACACGCCTCATCTTCACATCTTTCCTCACCAGCACGTGTAGCAAACATGCCCACGTCCAGCATCACACAACGCACGCTCACGAATGTCACCTCCCACGTGAGGGGAAAATGCGTTCCTCGGTTCCTTCTCCAAGTAGCTCCTCTACTGCACGCCTTAGCCTATCTCGGGGGCTAAACGCTGTGATTTTGAAGGTTGCCATCTGTTGCTTGAACCCAGATCGCGAAATTTCTATGTGTTTGTGTGACATGGCCGACGGGTCGACTGAAAGTCAAGCGGCAATGGCCTTGCCTATATCTGACGTCTGGAACGTGTGAGAGCCGAGTCGCTCACCCCGTTTTGTGTGAAATTATGATGTTGTGTTTTCGGGGCCAGGACATGTATGTGGCCCCGCTCTGGATGTCTTATGCAGCGCCTCGCTTCTCGTGAATACTTGCCCGTACGCAGCAGTGGCAAGCTGGTTGTCGGCCGATCACAGCCGTTCATACCGCCAATAATCTTCAAGGCCGAATTCGGCATGCCCTCGTCGAAAGCACTGTGGTGAAATCCCCACTCTCGTTCACTCAGGATCTGCTTTCACCCGGATGCCCACTTCTCTTATATATTCTGTACAGTTTACAGCATCCTCCTCCCAACGGGTGTTCCATTTCTTCCCTTCCTATTCGGGATCGATTCTGAAGGTCGTAATTGCTATAATTTTCGCTAGAGCTTTAGCAGCCGTAACGAGGTCATTCGTTATGTCAGTCACTGCGCTCATTCCCTACACCAGACAATGGACCAGCTCGGACAGTGGCCTGAGGTTGTGAAGTGAGGGACAGAGTGTGGTCGATATCGCGGCGCCTTTTCCTCCTATGAACAATCTGACGTACTTGAAGCTAATACGATGTGACTTAGAAGGTGGCTAACTGGCGGGATAACACAAACCTCGCAATCAACCCAGTTTGTGCACGTTTATGTTGTGTGACCGACTGGCGGACTTAGAATCAGACTGCAACAGTCCCTTCCTAATGGGACCTCCGGCACTCACACATGCAGGATTCGAGCCGTCCGGCTGCTTTAGGGTGTACTTATGGGCGTGCTGTTTTGCTTTGGACCTTTGGCCTGGCACCCTCCTACGTCACAGTTGGTCACCTATCGAGGACCAAGTAGCCATGGAAGAATAGGACCGATAAAGCTAGGCCAACCAGGATGATGAATTCTGCCTTATTTTCTGTCGCCGGTCGGCCATACCTCAAGTCTAAGGGGAGACGCCACGTTATGCGAACTTCTGACCAGACGGCCTACTACATATGCCGAGGGCTCATGCATTATAATCTGCGATCTTGAATGTTCAATCTACGTGGAAGTCGTTTTTATTGGCTCCTGAACCCATCTTTATTGCTGTTGTAATGGCAAATGATACTAACATCACATAGAAATTTTTTGGTAAGATTGAGTTACGTGATTGTGCCTAAGAAACACATGATGCAACTACGAGCGGTGCGCTTTTTACATGAAATCGGATCAAGAAATAGTCGAAATAAAGTCTGCTTACCTAGTTATTGTTCCATCGATATCTGATATCACAATTTTATCGGTCGATTTCCAAAGGTAAATCAAACATTCACAGCAAACGGTTCCTTGGTATTTGGTGGTGACCGTGAACGTTGCCTCATTAAGGCCTTCCTTCAACTTAAGGGATTTCTAAAATAAAATGCCTGTTTTATATATCAATAGACCACAGGGCAGACGAGGGTCCAATTAGTATATACTTATTTGTACATTTATATGAGAGACGAGTAGCACTAACTTACCCCGCAATTAGAAAAAAACAAGAAAAAACTTGGAAAAGCTTTGACTTAACTCCTTGCATACAAGCAGAATTTCCCTAGCCAGCGTACCACAGGGCTCTAAGCATTCGTAAATTGCTTAGCGAAAATTTAATCTATGGTTATAAGGCTCTAGATCACCAACATTTATCTGTTTTGCAACACGTATAACGTTACCATTCAGGCCGATGGGCACAAGCACCTAAAGCTTGGGACCTACTTAGTCTATGTAAACGTGGGAAGTTCATTTTTTATTGAAGCTAGTCAGAACCTCCAGTTGAATACAGTTCATTCATACCTTTGCCACCCACAAGTATTGCTTCATGAAGGGAGTGCTCATTGACTTAGGTAGCCAAATGAATTCAGATGCGGTTTTAGTTATTGACACCGTTGGCAACGTTCGACTTTTCTATGGCCAAAGTTTGTGCCTACTTAATGGACTACGGAAACCCAAGGCTATTCTCATCGACATAACAGAAGAAAGGAAGCAGGTTAGGTGATTTTAAATGGCGACATTATCCAGATGAAGCTCAGCTCACCAGCTCATCCGATGTGAGATTGAAGGCACAAGTATCGTAAGACCGTTCCCACTGCCGGTAGACCTTCTTGGTCCGTTTGGTTTGGTTATCATCCGCAATTTCGTAGCCGTCGGAGAAGTAGGCTCTCTCCTTTGGTGGTGAGTTTGTAGGTGACAGCGGGTCTAGAGGTCTAATGGACGAAGAAGAAGGGACATTATTGCATTCATTAAAAGCAAATATCAACATTTCGCCCCTACTGAAACCTCACAGTCACCGAATAGTAATCTCGAAAGCACACAATCAGTAGCAAGAACAGACTGGGGCAGATTAAAACTCCAGTTTAGGGACAAGAAGATTTGAAAGCTTTGGGTTCACCGACACAAGAAAACAAAGCACAGTAGTTAAAATGGTCAGAATCTGGTGAGTGCTCCGGACAGAATCCGACATTGCTGTCTAAGAAAACTGTGGTCACTGACGCGGCCAGTGCGTGTACTGACAGTAGGATCAAATTGGGAAGTGTCCCCTACATGGGTGGTGCGGCTGAGGCGCTGGAGCTACATCGGGGCTAGATCAGAGCAGGGTAGGCGTTATTTGGGCTGCACTTCTACAAAAAGCGCTGAACATGGGGAGGGCTTGGTGACACGCGTAGGTGCAGGCTCACGCTGCGTCCGATCCTTCTTCCAGTCCTCTTAAAGCTGTTTTGACATCGAACACAGGCGGAGGAGAGGGTGCAGTATATGCAGCACATGTCTACTGTAACTCAAAACGAATCAGCGCGCGAGTCACCATCCCTACACTAGTCTGCGGTGGACCTACATGGTGGAGCTAGTCAAACTATCGTCATGCCTGACGGAGGAAGAGCGGGAGAGATTAGTGTCAACTATATTTATATGCACCTCACAACCAAGTCTAAACTCCTTGTATGAAACTCCCGGTGGACGATTTCACTGGCGATGGTCGAATTGCCATGTTCCACTACGGGAAGGGTGGTGCATTAAATATGTCTGTATTATAAGATAGGTGGGTGTGGCGTTTTCAAGTGGGAACTAAACGGCACTGGACGATTCTCTGACACTGCCCGACTCAAGTAAAGTGGTGAGCACAAATCTGGGTTTAATTTTAAATTACCCCGAACTGCAACGAAAGTCATGATCATCTGCCTGCCTGTCCGAATCTGATGAAAGGCTGCCGGGCCGGCGTTCGGAAGGGTCTCCCAAGATGCGGATTCCGCCCTCTGGATCGCTCGTTTTGGTTGACTTGGGAGGCTGGGGTTTGGCTACTGGGCTCACAGCATCCTCAGGGGCCAGATCCGTCAAATCGGGTGCCTCTGGTAAGAGAATGTAAGCTGGGTTCTGTCTGTCAATGTCCATTAGCCTCGTATCCAAGCGCTGAAATGTGGTGAAACGGACATAGTTAGCTATACGAATAGTTATAATATCTTACATTATGCGTTCATCCTCCAGTGTTAATTTTTCTGATATAAACCGGCAAGAATACGAGCCAGTGGATCAAGTATTACAGCATGTGATTTCTAATCAACAGTCGTGGGTTGGAGCCTCGGGTGGCGCATCATCTGGGGCTGGGTGTGGCTGACTGGTGACGGCTAATGAGCCAGAAATGTCTATACCAGTCTCCCTTGTCCCTGTAATTAACTTTCTTTTCTGCATAACACCAGTCGCTGTGCTGCTGCTAGCGTGGCTCGAGAATGACCCCACATCACAACAGAATGAATGAGTCCCGTAGCCGTTCGGTGAGCGTTCATCCACCAATGAGGAGATTTATTATTTTTTAAGTTCAGCAAATAAAGAACCCTATTTATTTTGTGAGGAATTCGGTATGACTATTTTTGATGGACAAAATTTTGACGAATAAGGAGCTGAACAAATTATATTGTTTACCGGTCCTTTCAACAACTAAGTATTTTGCCCTATGTTCGGATTTCCAAAGAAAAGTGATAAGGATCCGGTAGAAAGAGTTCTTTAGGAAACAGTGGTTTATTGTGTTAATTTTCGACGCTGGCACACCAGGTCGTCGTCAGACGGATGAAAATTGTACGAAACAGTTAATTCAAAATGATGGCTAACAGAAGCTTATATGGTGGATAAGGTACTAGTCCATAGTCGTCACCCACATGTGATTATGCAGTCAGTGGGAGAAAATAGTTGTCACCCGCATGTAATTATGCGGTCGGTCGGGAACTAATTGTCAACCGCAATTAATCGTGTGGTCAGTGGTAGCTGGTTTTCGCTTCCTCTAGTTCGGATATGCTGTCGTCTCTTTCATGCTTCCCCGAGGTTGGTGTACATCGCTCCCGATTCGATGTGCCTGTTGATGCACGGGTCGTCGGAGTTGATGGCTTCTAAAAGCTCGTGACCTTTCCTGTATGGGCGAGAGCCAACAAGTCTATCTCACCTCGATTCTATTTTTAGACGCCCAATAAGCATTCTCCCACAACCGATCTTGTTGCCGAATCAAGAAAGAACGCCTGCAGACGATACCACACCCATTCCCTCCGCAATCCAGTGTTGAATTGTGCTCCTGGCTGATAACTTCTGTTTACATCCAGAAGAACAATTTAGCCAGCCAGCATTATACCTTTCCTCGATGCCATAGTTTCATGTCACCAGGTTGGGCCAAGTTATCGATTAGCGCAAACAGCACTGCCTCTCATCCAGTCCCCTACCCCTGGAACTAATAACACACTACCTACCTTGCTTGGCTGTTCTAAGCTTCCAGGTTTGAGTGGTTCCTATCTTACCTGTGTTGGGTTGACAAAGGTCACATCAAGAAGGAGCTACTACCGCCTGATTCTCAGGCTATTAGTTGACCATCCCGCAGAAACACACATCGGACTGAATGTGGGGTTTCAGCGTAGTTGTAAATCGGCAACCTGCCAAGCCACGGTGCTAAGTGCACTGTAATAGTCTCCGGCTCCGATCACACGTGCAGCAGAGGAGCGACATAGGAAAGGAGCCGAGAATCATACTTCCCTCTCATGTGAGAGGTATTGGTTGCAAACAGGTGTTGTGTAATGATGGGCATAGCCATGCACAATGCAGCTGCGGCTGAGGAAAGATAAAGCAATGTGGGATAGCCAGTGGTTTTTTACCGCGGGGTTTCATAGGGGTATGTACATGCGGCTTTTATGGCACTCCCACTCGGTGGGAACCGAGCCATGTGTGGTGGCCTGCCGAGAGGCACCTTTATCCGCGCCAGTCTCCTGCGCCCGCTTTCACCTCTGGTCTTCTTTACTCGGTCATGACACCGGGCCAAGGTGGGGGATGGATAAGTATTACGATAGATGCAATAATAATATGGCAATATTTATTACGCGCAAGTCAATGCGCTTGCTTCCAGCCTGCTGTGAGGCACGTGGTGAACATCGTAGAAACCGATATTTAAAACTGTCGACAGATCTCATGGAATATGGACCAAAATTCTGCAATGATTTTTTGATTGGGAAGGAGTACTTAAACTGTATTGTAAGACTGTGGATGTGGTCGCATGATATTTTGGACAAATTAACATGCTGGGTTTTTAATGCACTTCTTTTCGACCGGTTGCAAAAACCACAATAGTTACACAATTATTCACTATGTACGACGCATTTTTCACATTAATTTTCGATGAAAGTTTAAGTTAGGCTCCACTACCGCTTATTTAGGTAACCGAATATGGGTGCGTAATAATTAAAATGGTCCATTAATGCCAAATTGGACACAATCACCGTCTCTATATAATCTCTATATAATCTCAATATTCACTTTAGAGAGATGACATAAAGTTGATGTAGAGTCGACGATTGTGTCCATTTGTGCATTACTGAGCCTTCTTTTTTCCCACTGGTTGCATTTCTCAGTTTAATTATCCCATGCAAATATTTGGCCATTTGATTAATAAAACCTATTATTTTCTACTTTTATAAACTTTACTACTAACCAGTATTACCACCTGTCCCGAATTACGGAAGGATGGGATTTTTGCGCGCTGTTGTGGACCCTAAATCTAATTTTTACCTCATTTCCGATACCCTTATAAATGATAACACATGCTTAATAAAACATGCCCAACATATTCCTTTGTGAACTCCTTTGATATGAAACCACGTCTACTTTGAAGGTTGTACTTAAAGAAAGGATAGATTGGGTTTTCAAAAAATTTCCAACTATGAGGTTTCTAAGACAGTACAATATACGTTTGAGCAGCATCGTATTTGTTCTTTTATTTTTGTTTTTCACTTAATATACAACACAGATTTAACGTATTAAAACACCTGAGGAGCACTAGTGGTACCTTCTTGATGCCAAAGAGGACTGTACAATTTGCCTTAGAAGGCTTGTAGACTGAAACTCCTACACGCAAATACAACGTCGGATCAGACTTAAAATGATTTGAGAATTCTAAATTTTTTAAGGCTTACTACACCCTCTCTTTGAAGATGAAATTATTAGAAGTGACAATCTGCCTATTGGGCACAAGAATCAATATTTTAGAGCATAATTTCTGCAAAATATGTTTGAACTTAGTAGGACATCAAACATCAAAAGAAAAAATATACGGTACATGCATAGGTAGTCATTTTTACCTAATGCATTCTTTGCTGACGGTCGAAAAGACATAGACTCAAGTACAAGCACCTTGGCGTGTCTGTAATGTCACGGGATGATGCCCTAAGGTGATTATTCCTGCAGACCTACTACAGTTATCCTTCCTAATCGAAAATGCACCTCAGAATATTTGTCCACATTTTATGACTGTAATTCACGTTCACGCATAGTCGCCTTTCATTTTTCCGTACAAGAACAGATGTAAAGGCCAATGACTTTCTTACGGACCTTTGTCAGTACAGCCTGCTGAAAATTGCATAAACGTAGTCCCACTTCTTGATCGCCAGCCAGTCAGACCTGCTGCTATTCGGAGGCAAATTTGAAAAAAAAGTTATATAAGTTGTTTGAATTGCGGCCCTATGAAATATAGGCTTTTAGGTGTAGAAAAGAACTTTAAAGTCAAATGAAAAAGGAAAAATCATAAACTTTATGTTTACTTAGGAAGTCACTTGCGCTCGACTCCACCGCCGGTCCTCTTGGCTCTATCATGGACGGGTGAGGGAAAAGCTATTGCAGTATGTTCAGCGCGGGTTTACTATCAGTTAAAATTTGGAAAGTCGATTTGGAGCAATTCTTCATCAGGTCAGTGCAGTTGCAGGGACTAAAATGGTTCTGAGGGTATGGGGGTGTAATTAGTCATCGCGGTGTCCCCTCATCTCACGCATGCTGGCGCGCCAGCCTGTTGGGGCCGGCGAGCAGAGAAGAGGGGGGAGAGGGCTGCTCTCAGAGTCGGCCTGCGTGGTTGCGGATGGCGTGTGTTTGGGCGGCTTGGTATTCACTTGAATGTTCAAATTAATCATGGGAATATTTGCGAAACTTATCAGTTAAAACCAACTAATGTGCAACTCAGTCTATTGAAGCCAGCAGTGGACATCGTCGGATTCAGCAGCCGAACTGCAACTTAAGAAGTCATCTGGTTTAACTTAGTTTGAAAAATATTGACGGTTAAATACAATTGCAGGTCAGTCACCTCACTTTTCAGTATAACCAACCACAATTACGCTACACAAGTGCTTCCTTTGACGCTGCCCTGGCAACTGTCATTCACCAGGACAGAAAATTTCCTTCGAGTTCTGCAAAATATTTAATAACACTACTCACTTGAGAGATGGGGGTATTGAGGTTTCGCATGATTCGTAGGCGGATCGCAGCCGTTTTCCACGAAAACCACTTTTTATCCCAAAATACCCACACACGATCCGAGGGCAAGTGGGAAGTCCTCGAGTCAATGAGAGTTGACGAATGCGTTCCCCTGTCTCCTCGGCAGGCCTCATGCTGCTCTTCTGGAATGCGGTAGGTTTGTATGAGGCGCAGGGGGTGAAGTTGGTTCCACCATGAAAGGTTCAGCTCGAATTCACTGCATCGGAAAGTGGAAACACAGGAGTAAATTAAACGTCATTTCATTTGTGATATTAACTCGAAATCCTTTTAAATGTCTACAACAGTATCCCCAGTTGATAAGCTAATGTGATCTATTTTGGTAAGCATCATAAAATAAAACATACGAGGTGTAAGTGGAAATCGTTCTTGCGAGAAATTGGTGAATATGAGAACACTATAAAGTGTGGAAGTTTTATTATTTTCGTTCTAAGTTGAGAGGAAAAGTGTCTAGTCTGCCCTCCACGGTAAGTAGGTTTTTGAGCTTAGAATTAAGCCAAGTCTGTCCTCGGAATGCAAACTCTGCAATAACATGTAATTCCGAAAGCCCATCTGTATATTATAATACTCAATGTACAAAGTTTGACGATCCTTGCGGCAAATGAGGGACAGTAATTTGAATGATTAGGTTACCATCTCCTTTCTGATGTTATACCCCAGAGTTCATTCCGTAATCTTGGAAAGTCCTTATATTGATGCTTTCTGAAAATAAACAAGCCACCTCCCCCCTTAGCATGTCTTCTCTTTTAAGGCATTCGCGCTGTTATCTGTCAGGTTCTTATCTAGCCCATTCCATCGATGGACGGTTACTTTCAGGCAGCTAGACTTTAGAGTACCCCAACACCTCTCGCGATTGCTAAGTTCTAATCTAGTGCCAACAAGACCTTCTAGTCCAAACCAAATTGGCTTCTGCAAATTGCTTCAATGGACCTCTGTGTTTTAAAATGCCCCAATCCCCTTCAATACCGGCCTTCTCACGTCCACAAACGTAAAACACAACAAATATGATCTGGGCTACTTAAGCAGCAGCTGACAACATTCAGATTGCGTGCAAATGTGACCGTCAGTCTGTGCCCCTTAAACTCTCCAGTGTCAATTTTAATGCTTTTAGATAACTATGAAAATATTATAAGGCACCTAATTACTTGCGTATTTTTCCGTTGCTAACTGACTGACTAACCACTGTTTACCTCAGAAGGCCTTCTCTGTAGCGAGCCAGTTGAACATGACATTTATCCAATCGAGCGTGCTCGGCTTAAGTGAAACTCACCAAATTTATGTGAAAAGGCTGGAAGTGACATTTTATCACAATTTTTTTAATCGGACCCGGGAAAATCTATTTAAAGCAATTAATTTCGGACTTTATTTGCGTTTAAGTTTTGTAAATGGTTCTCAGCCATCATTACTTCACACAATGCCCTTAAGAGGTATTCATAAATATTGTACTCGTAAGCTCAAATAAAACCTGTTTAAGCAAACTATACCTGACAAAAACTGCAAAAAGAACGTCAATCCGTGGGTTCACGCTAATCTGTAGGGTTTCAGGGAACAAATAAGAACGCAATTTGGTAGCGAGGAACAGATAAACGTTTAATATGCCATGGTGCAGGGAGCTTGGACTGACAAAAACTGGGAAGAAGGATATAGCAGCTGTGCTGGGTTTATCCGTGCCAGTATCTGGCAAGCCATGGCCAAACAAAAACAATGAGACACATTACGAGACTGAATGGGTTGTTAAAGTGAATTGAAGACTTTCAATTTGGCACGAGCCCAGTATTGGGTCGATGTTTTTGAATGGCGGGAAGATGCCACTGCCCCTTTCTTTTTCAAGCACTGACTCCCGTCCCTAAACTATCCTTGTCGCAGACCGTCTCGCTTCCTCTCACTCATTGTCAACATCTCCATATCCCGCCCTTGCAGTTGCCCACAGCGCTGCGCCCCTATCGGTAATGCAACATACACGAGAGTATGCCCCCTGGCCCTTCAGATGAGGCATACATACACGTTAAAGGCTCTTCCTTGTGGGCAGATTAACATTGCCGGAAAAAATAATGAAGGCTGGAGTGGGTATTTGTGGCTCATTAGTCGTTATAAGCAAGCTGTACCCAGCCTCAGCCGGTCTACCAACCGGGGCTCGAAACCGCCACTTATTGATCACAAGGCCAACTCTCTAATAATTGGGTACTGTTCATCTGCCCAAACTGCTATTTACTGTGCGGCTGCTGACAGGGCTCGAGAGTGAGCCCTTAGACAGAAGGGGGCGAGTGAGTTTCCATTAAAGGTCCACGAGCGTTCATAAACCGCTCTCTTGTGTTCTATTGTACCCCTATTGCATGTTTGTATGTTTTTTGGCCTTAGACTACATTTTGTGCATTTCTACTGCTTCTTTTTATGACCACGGCATTCGTGTGTTCGGTGTGATACTCATCCACTCTATTCAGTGTTCGCTCTGACTGAAAATATCTTCAGGTGCTTTGCTCACTTGTGTGTGCCAACCTCAACGTCTTCGGCCGCTATAACAAGCACAAACACGCTATGCATATGGTTTGCAGCTGAGGTTTCACGAAGGAGTTAGGATAAATATGAAGCCGAATGTCGTCAGTGCCTTTTCATGAGTGTGTCTTGGCGAGACTTCGATTTGCGTTTCCTCGCTAAGCAAACATTTTTCCTGCTAAATTAACTTTTAGTATCCTCTGCAGCCCCTCGATCACGATTTTAAAAACGGTGTGGTAAGGTTTTATTTGTTTGGATTACCCACTGCAACATGTATAACACTGAGCTTGTTGAATACTGACAATTTTCTTCACAATTCTGTGCCTCTTTATGTCCTTTCAATGGGGAGAAAAACGTTGATCCCTGTCAATGTGTGTTTACATGCGGGTATGCAGCTTAGTGCTTCACAGTGGATTGCAATCATAAAGGTTGCCTTAATGAAGCAGTAAATTTGCATCTATGGAATCAAAATCTTGAGGGGATAAATGCTCACTGTAGAGCGCCCGGAACATCTCGATTAGAATTCAGCATCTTAACGAGGAAGTAATTAGCTAAAATGTGTAAAGGATTAGAAATCATCCCTTCAAAAACATATTGTTTACCGCATATTTGAGGTCCAACAGCACTTGAGATATTATTATCTATGTGAAAAGCATTTTTAAAGACTAGGCGCTTTTTTTGTTGAGACCGAAAATAAGGTTATCCTAACTGCTGGATGGCTCACGTTACGCAATGGTAAAAATTCTCGTCGGGCTAACAACTCTATTTACAACCCGGATTGCCTATCTTCAAATGTGACACTGAACCACATGACGTGGTCGTATACCTACATATTTGGATTTCTTATATCCAATTGACTTTTAGCGTTGGCACGCTGATCCACGGGAAAGACGATAGACTATGAAACATGTTCTTAAAAAGGATTTATTAACGCTTCTTATATTTCTATTTGTTAGATTACAACGTCAAAGGTACTCGTACATATTGTTCTGCAATATTGGCACATTGGTGGCATATGTCAGTGACCAATCCTGGTGGCAGCAAGGTGGGCGTGAATCTATTGTTTAGCTGCTGATGCATTTGACACCAATGGTTGATGGTCCAAAAATCCTGATTCAAAACTGAGGTTCCCGAGGCAAAGGGCTAAGATTTTGCTGGGTAGTGCTGGCAACGTCGAGGAAAATGATCATTCCAGTCTACTTTGCACATGTTGGAAACGTGTCTTGCTTGTAACAAGACTTTTAATCTTCTGTTCTTGGTTAAAGAATGACTAAATATTTAGTGAGGTACCTAAAGTGGTAGGATATCAAACAGTTAAGTGATTATGCTCGCAGAGGTCGATTGTTTATGGGATAGGGAAGTAGAATGGAGTGATGACCTCGAGCGCAAAGCAGCGCTTTCACGGGCGCACATCCGATCAAACTGACTGAGAAATGGATGTGTGTAGTTAGCTAGCGAATCCACATGCACTGCAGCATCTAGAAAACGTGGAGTCCAAACATTCGGGGTTTTTCCTCGAGGGACTTTTTAGCACGAAAGAGTCAATCCACGATCAAGATGGCAGGACATTCAGAGCTGCTAGGAGTCTGATAAGAAAGGCATCTTGCAGGTCGTTCAAAACCTTATAATGAAAAGTGACAGAATGGAAGGGTTGTGCCTGGAAGTCGTCTTCTGTACCCTCTCAGGCATCAACCGGGAAAAAGCATGCATGTCCTAGAGTAAAATAATTGATATAGTAATTGAAAAAGGAAGTGAAGCTGATTGGACCAGCATAGAAAAGTAATCAAATTTCCAGCAATGGTACAGAGTGTCTTTTGCACATTTTGGGGCCCATTCGATTGCAATTTCGTAACTCTATCGTATTGTCAAGGTGCAAGTAGCACACTCTCTGGTGACCCAAAGTTTTATTGCCGACATCAAACCCAAAGTAAGGTGACAGGGTGATGCTCATGCGCTTGGTCACCGTTTGAGGAACAGTCACCAGTACAATGCTTATGATGGACCAAAATAAAAAACGGCTGATGGTTGACAATGGTGACCTGTCAAAGGCATTGTCGCGGTATAAAAATCGGAACGATTCACATAGAGTGAACTTCTTACCGCTCGGGAGAATAATCATCCCTTGTAACCAACTTACTCATTGGGAATGATAAGTAAAGTAAGTAAGGCATATAAGAAATCATAAGTTCAGCGGCAAACTCCATGGAAGGTGTAGCTGAGTCCTTCTCAAAGAAAACTTAGGGGAGGGAGAGAGAGCACCGGATGCATCGCAATGATCACATTTGGTAATTTCGATGTGAACCACTAATAATACCATTAGATGAGCACAGTATAAGAATGCTTCAATACAAATCACATCCAGATTTTACCTGTACTCCAGACTCTGGAAGAGGACTGGGAGCGACTCGATGAGGGCGGCCTCCTCCGAATCTTTGTCGTCACCAAGGCTAGACATGTCAGAATTTGAAGGATCAGAAGGAAAAAGGAGGCTGAAGGTTGCACTTTTTGGAATGTTCTGTTCTGGATTGTCTGTAAAATGATATGATAGAAACAGACGATTTTCATTCCTGACCGTATCCGAATGAAGTCAAATGGTTCGTCCGCCTGATATGACAGTAACCACCACCATCTCGAGGGAATCAGTGGCGGCACGAATGGAAGGAATTATGGATAGAGTAACCTTGAGCAAGATGGAGCCCAATTTTGTTCCATTGTTTTGCATTTTTCAGTCTATTTTCACAGGAACAGAATATATGAAGACTACTGGGGGTGAAATTTGCCATGGTTCGTGACCTGGCATTTAGTCTGTGGCAGTGCATGCCAAAATAGGTTGAATTAACTCTTAGCTATCAAATCAGAATGCACAAACAACACAAAGAGAGGCACTCCTGTGGACTCCGACTGGGGTTAGAACGCCAGTTTGATCACTCGCAAGAGTTTTGGCGTTGCATTCAGTCCACCATCTGGGAACCCTAGATGAGAGGTGACTGTCAGATTAGTTTGGGCCTCTGGTGCTGCTCCAGGTTTTTCACAGTAATTATCTTCTGAATGCCACATGCACTGCATTACATATCACGCACCCACAACAGTTTGAATGTTTAAGAAACATGACTCGTTTGTTTCAAGGTGACTCCAAGAAAAGATGAGTAAGCGGTGTCACAGGAGGGACAGTGCCGGAAATTGCGGAAGAACTTCCTTTGAAATAAAGATGAGAAAAAACACTATACCCTTATTCAGCTAGTTAAATTAACCCAGTTGCACTAGGTGGGTTGCCAGTGGTGCTCACTATTTGCACGCACTCTGCAGTTACCATATTGCATCTTTTGGCTAGCGTCTGACGAATGATGCAGATGGAAGTCGATGGTGCATGCTGAAGCAATAATGAATTATTGCGCAATACGCAGAAGCCCGAGCAACTTAGGAGGTAGATGTGTGGCAGGACAAAACCACTTAGCAGATCTGCCGTTAAGATATGCAACAACTTCTTAAAAAGTGTTTTGATAGTCCAGAGACACTGCACGCTGGTTCAAGCAGACCGGAAGCCAAACAATTTCACTCGTCTGTACGCTGAAAATTCAAGACTGAAGTCATCACTTCACTGATAACAGAGCGAAAACAGAGAGCAAAATGAATGCCGGTAAGATTATTAAGAAAGCGAAAGAAAACTATGAAAGTGAGCCTATGAAGACCGTCAAAGGTAGGAGAGACAAAAGGACGTCACTGTCTTCTGTAGAATGGCATATCTGGCAACCTTAAAAGTAGCTTGCAGTAAGGTGCTTCATACGTATTTTCGATGGAGGCGTTTCCAACGAGAGGCAAATGAAATGAAACAGCACGCAGAGGTTACGTCTGCAGTGGCTGCAAAAATGAATTGGCTCTGTGGATATCAAAGACCCTAAATGCGCTGTATATTTTAAGTGGTATTAATGCACGAGCTTCGCTGCCCAAGTGTTGCCAGTCCTCGTGGCATGATCATTCTGAATAAGAGATCAGAGTTCCCCGATTGGCGTTGTAAGAAGTTCATGTTTAAGGGTACAGGAGCAACTGCTGAATGGATTTATAAGTGAGGAATGTATTGAGTGCATAGAGTCCAAATATTCTTAGGATTATTTTCACGATTATAGGCAAGGTGACATGCAAAATAAATGTCTATAACAGTCACTCGGCAATTGCAGAAAAAAGCACTGGCCGTAGTCACCCCAGGTACATGAGATGCAAAGTAGCGCGCAATTAATCCAGTAGGGCAAATTGGTCAGTCAGTTAGGCCCTCTATTGACGTCACAGGTTAGTGCCACCAGACGAATCGAGGCTAGTTTAGGTGAACCAGTGTTCGAGAGGCGCCAACATCACTGCTCTCCGACCAAGCTCTGCTTCAGTAACCACTAATGCACAACCTTCCCTGCTTGACCGTCCTAGGCTGTCAAGCTGCCCCACTGGCTTACCTGTCAAAACCATCATGGACACCTAGCTGTCGTGCTCGCTGTACCAGATAGACTGCAGGCCTTCGTAGACCACGCGACCGAACTTCGGCCTATCAAGTCGTCCCTGTGCCCGCCTAAAATGCAGACTGCTGGTGTTGCAGTCACGTGCCTCTGAAACGATAAACAGCTCGATTAAACGGAGTGTTGACCCCAATAATTACTGTCAGTTCACCGTGTTCTTATTATCTTCATTTACCCTTAAACATTCCTTCCCGACACAAGAAGTAGGCGGCAGTGCGACTAACCAGAGTTGGCTGTATTCGTCAATTCCCATGACAGTGGCTTTCAGTGGCTGACTGAGTGACCACAGCAGGCGGCCATGTTCCAACGATCGTGCAGTAATCGAAAGACGGTGTGACAAACCAAAAGACCTTCACTACATTATCGGGTGGCCTTTGAATCCACCAATCATTGCTTTATCTGCCTGAATTGATGGATGACTAGCAGGAAAGGCTGGGAAAATTTTCGAGTGGAGATAAGGTACCGAAGATTTACACAATGCAGCGCCAAACTGCTTGTGAGCCACCTACTCTAAGAGGAATATTGGCTCTCTTTGTCAAAGGACGTATTCACTGTCTTTGACAAATTTCACTCAGCTGCTTATTTGGCGGTACAGATAGAGCAAAAAATTGTCCGAATGTTATTTGCGAACAATTCTCTGAATAAAGCAATAGTAAGTATTTCTGAGGTAATTATAGGTTTGGCCTCTCTCGTCTGACGTTGCAGTTAGGCTGGTGGACGACGGAAATTAGACCAGATAGGGGCAACGCATTCTGCCTCACCTGCGCTAGTAGGCCCTTCCATTAATGCAGACTTTAGCAAGCTGTTTGGGCGGACGTTCTGGTTAATCCACTGGAGAAAAAACGTTCATTGTTACGCATGGAATCCCACCGCGTTGAGGTGCTCCATTTGCTAAAACTTCAAACTACACACCGTGTGCACAATAACCACCATTCTTCACGACTCCTGATTTTCAGTTTTCCTAGAGGAGCTGGCTTAGACGTCACAAATGGTTGTGTATATTTCGGCCCAATCAAACTTTTACTATTAATTCCGGAACTAGAAGTGGACAGGGGGGTGGCATAAAGTAACACGACAAAGATTTTCAACTGAAACCAATGTCAGATGCGCTCCCTTAAGCTGTGTTATTGAGAGGATATACGAAGCATCTCTTGGTGTTTCTGAAAGTGTCGAACGCACACCAAATGACAGTTGAATGACCGCAATTACCCTTGAGTGAATGAGGCTAAAAAAGCAACATCGTGTGGGGGACGACCAACAACGCTGTCCCCCTCGTTCAACGCCCGCTGCGTCAACGTCATGTATCTTCGCAGGCAGCTGCTTCCATTTCACTGACCTAAAGACCCTTGACCGAAATCATCGCGCACATACACGCGCGCACGCACGCGTGCCCAAACAGTCCCAGATGGCCAAGGACCACTTGAACACGCCATTCCTCGGCCAACGAAGCATGAACCTCTTCACACGAAATCGTCCCGGTAAATGCAACACGTCAATCGTACACCACTTAGACTAGGTTCACAAACGAGTAAAAGCAAGAGTTTTATTTGCCTGACGTTTCGTATTCCCTCGGAAATCCTTAATCATAGGGGATGGTGACATAGTTATAATCATGCGCAGATGGGAATGATTAAGGATTCCCGAGGGAATCCGAAAAGTCAGGAAATAAAACTCTTGTTCCAGTGATCGCATCTTCTTCTTCTTCTGAACTGCTTCCTGGAACTCGCATATTCTCTACTATTGGCGAGTAAAAACAGTCGCCATTTTTCTCGCACACAAATCCACATACTCTCAGACGCGACTGGATGCAGAATACACCAGCCCTAGCCTCTCTAGTGGGTACTGCTGTCTAAGACTATAATATAGGGTTCTGTGCACATTAAATCCGTCACATTGGTGACCTCTGTCTTTTACCTATAACCTGAGATTTGACCTGGTGATTGTAGTCTTCTGAGCAGAATCACTACTTATACGCTATAATCGCTAGGTAAACGAGTTTGTCTGCAATATGCGGCGGGTCATAATTAAACACTGCACGATATATGCGCTAGCACTCAACGTACAAGGTACGTAGAGGAGAGGGAACCGACGTCTTTTAAAAGTTACAAACTTCAACTGATTCCATCACCCACTCAAGTGACATATCAAGCATAATTATTTGGATTGTAGTTAGAGACTAAACCAAAGATAAGAGAAGGTCCATAGTGCGCATAAACTATCGGGATTCAAAATCTGAAAATAATACTGGTTACAAAAACATGCCGATATCAAAATGGTTAAAGGCATTTCTCCACCAAAAACTGAAAGAACCGAACACCTCGAAATGTATAACCCATAACATCCGACAGACACTAACAAACCCGAGTATTCATTCGGTTTATCAGCAAGAGCCTGTTCCTCTCTTGGGGTTGATCAAGTTTCTTGCTATGTCATGAGGAGGCCACCAATATGTACTGCCAGTCAACACACCAATACAAAAAATAATTTCTAAATAAATTAAAGATGTGAACTTTCAGCTGTGCCACGCAATAGAAGAATACCGGCAAAACACATGTTTGGACCTTTACCTAGTACACGAACTGTTAGAATGGTAAGTTACAACATCAATGTTCTATCGCTAGCTATTACATATTGCACTATTTACTCGAAATAATGTAGCCATGAGACCGGTCGTTTACTTATGCCGTCATTGGTCCACCTAGTAGCCTATGCACATGACAGTCATTGACGTGGCGGCAGTATGTCCTTCGCTGGTTGGTTATAATGCCTTCTGAGTTTCAGTACGAAATGCTGTCCCAAATAGCTACATTGGTTTGACTACTAACGCTGCGCTTTTAAGCCCAGGCTTACAGTGAGCTATATGGGTTCGGGCGCTTTTCTTAAGGAACTTAGTTCAACACGTGAAGTAAAAAAATAGGTAACTTACCGGGGTTAATATCGCAGTCCGAAAGCATGGAATATGAAAGATCTGATGGGGAGTCATCGACGAATTCAGGCTCAGCACGAGGGTTCTGCGAAGCGAAAAATTTTAAGGTCGTTTTACGCACATTCATCCGTTTTTATTGTCAACCTAGTAATATCAGAAGAACTGTAAATTATCTTTTTTTCTTTTGCGCAGTCAACTGCATTGCCGAAGATGGAGAAAGATTATGGGTTGGGAAAAAGCAGTTTTAGTTTTGATACAGTTACGAATCAAAACGATCAAATTAAACGACAGGTTGCTCAAATGTTTCCATTAGAAAGTACGCATGAAAAAGAAGTAGGCCGCAGATGTCATTAGACCATCTTAAGACATGGTTTGTTTACCTTCCTTGATCTAGATAAAGGTAAAAAGGCCTTAAAAACGAAAGTAGCATCAGTAAAATCAGAGTTCCATAAACGGTTTCAGACAAGCAACCTAAAATTTGAAGTAAACAGTTAACAGGGGGCTGCTATCGCGAGCGGCTTCCTTATACCACTGCTACACCATAAACTCTTTCTAGACTGTTGTGCTTAACATGCCTGTAATTTGTTCCGGACGACTGAACAGACAAGAACCGAACTCAGTGAAATAAATGAATGTGATTGCTAACGGTAATTTGTTGTATTAATAACCAACCATGAAAAGAGACGCTTAAGTTGCTGCTAATCAGAATATACAGCTTACTCCGAACCGGTGTGAACTTCGTCGTATCGCATCTCGGACGTTAACCTCTCAAAATGCGGTCATATTATACTAAGCCCTATATTTGAAATATCAGGCAACTTGAATAATAATATCCATGAAGGGTAATTATGCTTCTGCTGCTATGATGTTCAGGGTGTTTGTAGTGAATATTTGGTTCATCCTGAAATAAAAGTACTTCCAAGTTGCTGAAACTAAAATGATACGAAACGCTATATGGTACATCAAGTTCATGAGGACTCGGAAGATATTATTAGAGAGAAGTTGCTGGTTACGTTTTAAATATCCGGTAACGAGTTGAACTTTTGGCACAAGCCACGAAGGCTTTAACTGAAAAAGTCTGTGCGGACCCGGGTGGCAAGCAAATATTTACCTATTAGTCGATCTTTCTTTATCTAGCTACACACTACTGTGACCGTCTTTATAATGTCTCAAATGATTACCTTAGAGCCTATTTATGCTGAGAAGCAAATGAAATTTTGTTTGCGTTAGTGTCTTCAATAAGAACTTAAGTTTTCCGATGAAGGTGTGTCATTCAAAACCACTTCATAGTTGCTTCCTTTAGGTTGAAATTGGATATTTTAAAAATGCAAAAAAGCAGTAATGAGCTACAGGCTAGCATGGACAAAAACGCTGCACAGGGGAAGCAAATGTAGAGAGGCACGGACTTACTCGAAAGTCAAAGAAGGCTTGTCCATACTGATTAAGCCGCATTTTAATGTGTTCACATGGAGACCCATTAATGGATATTTCAACCTGAAAAAGGAGCAGAAAAAGACCATTACATTTAGCTGCATTTCAGAAATGGCTCCAAAACAGTTGAAGGAGGTCGGCGTGCGATGGGGGAGCGAGGCAAAGCAAGAGAACAACGTACGTGAACTTTCTGATAAAATGTAACATAGCCATTGCGCAAGTTCGGACATTTGAATGAATGATACGATGTTGGAAAAATGCTTGAATCCTACTAGTTTTGGAAATAGTACTGGAGGCATTCAAAGACTTAACCACACAGACATGACAGACTTACTTTTTAATCGATCTCACAGAAACACGCAAAGTTTAGTGCAAGCATCATTTATTATGCATTATCTGCCTGTCATCACCTCAGCGGTTCTAACCAATACATGGGCTGACAAAACGACTAGTTTTACAATCGAAGATATTATTATAAGTTATCCCTGTGTGGTAAGTTTTCCGACCCCGAAAGGTGGAGCGTCGAAGAATACGGTACCCGTTCTTAGCCCTAAATCACGTATTTCTCCTGTGAGTAAAATAGGAGTTCGGGCAGAATCGAACGGGACCGCCACTCACTCTTGGCTCAACTGAACGTCCTCAATTTATTGAAAGAACTCATATTTGGTAAACCAGGCAGTTTGAGCTCCATGATCAACCTGAGTCCTTCGAAAACAATTCGATTGAAGTCGTTGCTGCTTATTCCTTATTACAGGAGCATGTTGAAGACATCAATGCATCCGCTGATCGCATATATAAGTGCACAATTCATATTGACCAGAAAAAAGTGTCACTGAGGCTTATAATTAGGACGATTCAAATGTAGTGTGGCTGCCCTATACTCGCCCTCCCCTTTATCCTCCCCCCTCTCCTCTGACTGGAAGTGCCGACTGACAACTGTATTTACGGATAACGGCAAATGGGATTTCCTTTAAATGGGACGGGCACAAGTTGACCGTGACAACAAACAGAAGAAAAAGCCAGGCTGTACATTCGGCGGAAAAAATCAGGTGTGGTCGACAATTCAAGAGCTATGGCAGAACTATGTGTTATCACAACACTATCCATTAGAGCCTTGTTGTAAAGGCAAGTAGAGCTCAAGGCACTGATCTGGGCTCATTTTTCTCAAATCTTCGACAGTAAGCAATCTTTAACAAAGGGGAAGCAGTTTTTGGGCCTCGATCCCAACCACCCCAATCCATAACTTTATAGGACTACGAAGAAACAACTGAACACATGGGTCGTATGGATAACATATGTGGGCATTAATGTTTCCCCTCTGCCTAACAAATTTTTAAAAGAAAGTACAAACTGTCGAAATTAATATACGGCAGATCATGGATTAAAGTCTCTAGATGATAGTAATCGGATGACAGTTTAATGTTGATATTCAGTGAATGTACTCACAAATTACATCACATACCATGGCATGTTGGTGTAGTGACCTCGCAGGCTAAGCCATGCTTTAGGGCACACAACTGTGTTCCGCGCCTATTTCTGGACCAGGCCTCATTTCTGTCTCTCGTGTACGTGCGCACCAGAGCGTGTCAAAGGCCGGTTTAGGTCACGAACGTATGTTCACCCTGTCTCTATCCTAACTGGCCAATCACTTTCCAAGGACGGTCCACAAATGACCTTATTGAGGTGAATGTCTACGCTCAGACCACTCCCGGACCCGGCGACCTCACAACCGGACTGCGACTCCGGACCCGACTCGCTCATGGCTGGACTGCACTCATCTGCAAGTCAATTACCCATATCTCATATTCCATTCCTTCTGCAATTAATTGGCTCATTCATAGCACTCTGGCATTCCACGTCTTATCTTCCTGTTCATTAGTTTATAGCCATTGGGATACTGTTCTGTGAGTACGTCTCTGATGATGAATCCGCGATGGATATCAAAACGTCAGGCGAATAAACCTATTGTCCCAGCGATCGAGTCTTCTTCTTTTCAATTGCGTCCTGGGACGCGGATGTTCGCTTGCATTGTTTCTTACTGCTAAGCCGTCCTGTTTAAGCCCACACAGATAAAAACCGAAAGGGAGATAGAAGTGCCACAGCTTAACGTACAGCATTAGGTAATGGTATCAATATCGGGGCAGAAGGTTGGGAGGACATAGGACCATCTGGATATTAGCATGAATGCCAATAAACACATATTTAGTAACCATTATCAAATAAAGAGCGTAATTTAGTAAGCTCTGCGATCCTTACAGAATTGTGCGCTTTTTTAACTATAAGGAAGACTGTTATCTGTGCAAGTCCGCAGCATTCAGCAGGAACATATCCCCCACAAATTTTCCTGCTTAATGCTTACTCAGATTTATCTTTGCTGCCTACTAGGAAGCTAGATTTCCGAATATTCTAAAAGGATGAATCAAGAAAGTTTGTCAGAACTCGTGGAAGAGTAACTCGGGATGGGAAACCAGACGCTGCCAATTTGATGACAAGAAGATCGTTAAAAAGTGGCGCTTCGCTAACACGGCCCCACTTCACAACTGTGGAACACAGGATGGAGCCTCATACTTCTTCAATTAAACACGTCATAAGTGAACTGTAGAATAGGAATGCAGTTTTAGATGCTCCTAAATTCAAAACAAAACCTCCAGCAAGATTCGGCAGATAGCGTACGTGACCTCCAGTTTACGTCGGTTAATTGCTCTTAGCAGCATTTGAAGAGAAACTAGCAATTTCGAGGCTTCCTGACGAAAAAACGCGTAAGTAAATGGTTGCTTCTCCGGCCAAACAAACATATTCTGAGGGCAAAACCAGATAAGGAAACCGACATTGTTTGAATGGACAGAACATACTGCATTATGAACTTACAGACAATTGTGTCGGATCAAACAAAGTTTAGAAATATCGAAAAGGAGAAGAATCCTACAGACGAGGTTACGAAATAACTGACTTGCAGTAGGAAGACCTCAAGCGGACGGTTTTATAAACGAACGTGACTTGAAGTGTCTCCGGTCTGTCGGTACACCAGAAAGGCCTTTCGGGTGAACTACAAGGCTCTCCGAGTTACGAAAACCGGTCCTGTGCCCCCAGAAAAACCTCGTTAAGGCCCCCGCAGTTGCTTTGGCCCAAAGCCACCAAGTCCGTTTATGAGTAAATTTTCCGGTGTTTACAATCCCCTTAACGTTAACCATAAGATGTCGACTGAAGACGTCGACTGCAATTCAGAAGAAGAGGATGAGATCACTGGAACAAGAGTTTTATTTGCTTGACGTTTTGGATTCCGTCGGGTAATCCTCAATCATAGGTGATGGTAACACAGTCATGGCCATGACCTGTCGCTATATGTCTTGTCGCAAGTGAGAAGTGTGAATAGGGGAAGCATTAGCTTCATGTTTTACCTACCACAACGGAGTTCGTCCATAGTATAAGCAAAATCCCCCTCACCCTATGTCCGCATGACTCAGACTATCCCACCATTACATATGATTAAGGCTTTCCGACGGAATCCGAAACGTCAGGAAAATAAAACTCTTGTTCCTGTGATTGCATCTTCTTCTTCTTCTTCTTCTTCTTCTTCTTCTTCTTCCAAACTTTGTGTTCCTGAATGTGGACTAGTAGGTGAGGTTTCTTTAAGGAGCTTTTATTTATTCTCCTGTTATTTAAAAACGAAATGAGGTAAAATTTTCGATGTCAAAGATGGTTATCCCCACTACTGTCCCAGGCAAATAGGTATTGCAACCAATTTAGGCGGAATGGCTATCCGATGCCGGCATGCCCGCCCTCCGAGGAACTGACCAGAACCAACCTCTACCCTATGGCATGCGCTGCCATACATCAAGGATGTGTCGGAAGCGACCGAGCGCATTGCTGGGGGACTAGGCGTCGGAATTGCGCGCCACCCCAAGGCCACCATGCGCAGCCGTATCATATGAATAAATGAACGATTAAGTGCCAGTGAGCAGTCGGGTGTAGTGTATCGTATACCATGTCTGAATTGTCCCTGAAATTTTACCGGACAGACAGGACGAATGCTTGGTTCGCGCATGTACGAACATAAGCTAGCTGTCAAACGGGATGACGCACTGTCGCAACTGGCAGCCCACACATATGAGACGGGCCACGAATTTAACTTCGCAACCGCAAGGATAGTTGCTCACGCCGACAGAAAGACTGCACGAGAGCAAATTGAAGCCTGAGCCTCGGATGACAACTCAGTCAACCGGTGCACTGAGTTGGCGCTCGCCTACATCGCTCTCCGCAGGCATATACGCACGACTGAAACTGGTGATTAATGAGTCTACCCCCTCCCCCTCTACCCCTCGCCTCCCCCCCCCCCTACCCCCTATAACAGTCGATTAGTTCCTGCCCCTTATAACTGTTGCTCGATTTTCGTTGACGGTTTATCTCTGACGATAGACTTCAGCAAGAACCCGAAAGCTCAGATGAATAAAATTACGATCCTGGTAACCGCAACGATTTCTTCTTCTAGATGAATACCTGGGATGCGAACCTTTGCCTCTATTCGTATTGCTATCTGCCATTACGGAATTCAGTAAGAAAACACGAGACTTGGGAGAAAAATAAACATGAAATTCCTGCGATGGTACCCTCGTGCATTATTTTGCTGTGATTAACTGGTCTCTAACATTCATTGACTTCTTTTGTATTGATTACGGGGTCGATAAGATTTTTCTGAAGCCATGAGTCACTTCACACAGCTTCAAAATATAAATTATCCTGATTTATATTTTAGCAAATTTGCCCCAAATTTGCAAAGAGAATTTCCACTTCCGGTGACTGTGACTGAAAATCGCGCAGAGAAGGGGAGGGTTGGCGAATTGTACATGAGTTAAGAAGGAAATATCCAAGCCAACTGTTTGTAGCGGTACGGTCTCACGGCTGTCACTAGCGCTATTTACCCATGATGCCTGCGGTCCGTCTAATGCAGATGAAAAGTACTGCGTGCGCAAGTTACTGAAGCTCCGCCTTGGAGCGCCCTGACCCCGATCGGTATTCTCCTCTTCACTGATTGGCCACAATCGGATGGAGTTGGTACGCAGGTATTTCGGCTGAAAATGGCCCGGTGAGTGCACTTGCTGCAACTGCTTGTGGTGATGCGTATAGACTCTTCGTTTCAGCGAAGGCCTCTCCAGCTAACTGTCTTTCCTGCCTTCTGATGTTGGAATTTTCAGTTTGTTGGTCGTCGCAGCTCGACATGCTTACCTTCATTGCTAACTTCACCTTACGTTTTAGTTGAGTTTGACCAAATCTGTGTCGTCTATGACAGTTGGTAAGAACACAGCACTGATCACTGACAAGGGCAACAGAAAAGCCAGCGGTAACTAGTTCTATCCCAATCCCAGTTTGCAGACCCGAGTTTCGAGTATATGCCATTTGGAAGTGCGGATCTCCATCCTACATCCAGGATTGATCCACGCGTGCCAGTCTCGGGTGAAATGGAGGCGGTACTGATAGAACCAACAAAAATTACTAGATTCAGGATTATTCTAATTACCTTGCGTCGGCCAGTCACAAGTTACCGTGAGAAGGGCCAAGATTTGAACGTGGGTCAGACTGCTCAGTGAGCTTAATGGCCTAACACTTGCCACAGACTCAGACCTAGTAGACCACGATCGGGAATATTGAACATCAAGCGATAGGCGCATCCAAACTGTCGACTTGATTGAGGGAAAAACCGGCCACTACATTGTATATTAAATTTTCCGCGTTCAATGTTCGCGTCTTCCCCTTCCCCTTAGCTCTATGGTAGGTTTAAACGGCATGTCAGCCACCGGGGACCATTACAGTCGCTCTTGCGTATGTATTGACTACCTCTCAACTATTTACTGCTTTTCGCTATGTCATGACCCACGAGAGTTGTAAGACAAAACCAAACAGCCATAGCCAACGCTAAGGTCGGGCAGATCGACGGACTTCGTTGTCAAGTGAATTTTATCTAGTAACTACTAGAATTCGAGATTTACTGTGTACAGCCATGGATTGTAAATGTCAAAACGCGCAGCTACAAAAGTCAAGGAAAGCAGATGGTTCAGATTTTCCTTGATGGATATGGTTCTAGTAAATCTTCCAAAAACATTTAGAGGCGGTATTTTAGCCTTTGGCACTACGCAGTCATTGCAAAATCATGAAATTCTGTGTGTTGAAGGAGTCACAACAAAAGAAAATGGGAAAAGGGTGTGTGTTTAACTGATTGCAAATTATTTTTGCAGCGGGTTTTATTAACATATGCCTGCCCAGGACTGAAGCACGTTTGCAAAGTACTGCTGGTTATGAAGTAAAGACATTACTCAAGACATTCTTTAAGCATGACACCAAGAAGGAATACATCATGGGCGGCAATTGTAAATATGCATCAATTTTTACGGCGTACCTCGTCTTCGCTTGGTCGAAGTATTCCTGTTTTACCAAACTGAACGTAAAAGGGTGAACTGTTCCATTCGCCATCCGGATGTTGAATAACGATAACGTCAATAGCCCCATTGAGCGTGGCTCTGTTAATGTCGCTGTAGTATTGTCTCGCTGTTGAAAATAGTTTGCCGATGTACTGCATGTCGTCGATCTAAGATCTAAGCCAGCACCACAGCTTCATTAAGTGTTTTACAGGCAAGTCGTTTGGTTGGTTCCAACACTAACCAATCAGCATTCAGTGCAAGGGTGGCGTGATTACTTGTACTCGCCGCGAAGCTAACGTACGTGAAGAGTCACGCTTGCGTTTGTGACGCAATTGTTAAGGTTGAAGTGGTAGAAAGTGTGTTTTCGTGAGCAAAACCTATCTCCCTGCATTTGGATTGGAAACCGTAAAGGTCAGCTTAGTTCCAGTGGCATTTGTCAGTAGGCATTTGTCAGTAGGCTATCTTTTGATAGCACACCGAAGTGTTGGACCATTAACCAAAAGAACATGAGTTCGGGCCCCAGCCACCCCAAACCTGGGGCTGGGTAGAGCTGCGTGATACGGCTAAAAACCTTGAAATGGCCCTCCCAGGCGCCCTTACTTTTGCCAGTAGTCTCCATCTGCACACATGACAATTCATCCATCGACTTCGACGCTGTCCACCACATGCTTCAGCAGGCTGAAAGCAAACGTTGTGACGTTCGCATGAGTTACTTTTAAGTGAGAGTGGACTTGTGCTGCATCTCCTGCACTCTCTCGTCCCCCATGCGCCCATGTCGAGCGCAGGTGACACACATTATTATAGTCTGCCGATTTCTGATTGGACAGGAATCAGGCGCAAATGGATATTGCGGCGTGAGTTTGTGCCCACGCTTGTCACCATGCCTCCTTATGTGCGCCAGGTGCTATAGCAGCCCAACTCAAATAATGCCTGCCACGCCCTGATCTGGACCCCGTGTTGATCCTCCGTTTAGGCAAGCCAACACAACAGTTCAACCGTTGATTCCGACAATATCCACCTTGCGCTTCACAGCGTAGCAGTGTAGGGACGGTGACATGCGCATGAATTTGTTTAGGTGATAGTATACGTGTCTTACATCTACTGCATTCTTTCATCCGTCACCCACCTATGCCAGGTATGAAGACAGAGTTAAGAAGACCAGAGGCGGGATCGGGCACAGACGGTAGTAGCCACCACACCTAACTCGGATACCACAGAGTGAGGATGCCATAAAGGCCATGGGTGAATGTTGCTCGTGTCTGCATCTACCCGTACCACCAACATCCTCCCCCCATATTCAGCATTTACTAAAGATGCACAATCCGAATAAAACCTGCCTTGTCCTGAGCTGGCCCTCGCGTAGCTTCGGCATATCTACCTCGCGGCCTGTTTAGAAGGCGAAGGGGCCACGTACATGCACACAGGTAGATACACATGTATAGGCAGCAAAGATTATCGACAAAGATTAGGATCACTGGAATTGGCATTGCTGACAGCCATACCCAATCTCAGATGTTGCAACGCCTGTGGTGACTCACTCCACATAGGCGAGCATGTCCAAATGCCCACAACCTGTTGGATATAATTCCTATGGCTTAACAAGTGAGTCCAAAAGCTCAACGGGACGAGTGTGTTCCGTAACGCGCCCATCTATCTGTCTATAACAGACTAATGAGCATTAATCAATCGATGCTTATATTCTCGACGTTAACCAGCAAGATAACGAGCCCAGGGCTCAATGGTTAGAGCGTTAGACTCTGATCAGAGAGGTCACAAGTTCGAGCCTCGGGTGGTGCACCACTCGGAGCTGGGTATGACTGGCTGACGATGGCCAACAAGTCAGAAATTGTCATTCCAGTCTCCCTTGCCTTTGCCGGCAATAAATGTCTACCTTTACTATGCTAGCAGTTAGGCGGCTTCTGGTGGGGCTTGAGAGTGAGCTCCAAGGCACAATAGGACGAGTGAGTTCAGCAATCGATCAGTGGGTGCCCATCTACCATGCATATGTGTGTATTGCAAATGGTCGAAAATATGCGAGGCTCAAGTTACTGAATATTAGAAGACAGAGGGCGATCTCTGGGACCAGGTATTTATTTATCTCGACTTCGCATATCTTTAACCATTCGGAAGATATTCGGGTGAGAATCGCGTAAACCAGCACGTCGTAATCATCCTCTTCTATTCGACAAGTCTCAACGTAAGTACCAAGGCGGAGGCATCTTATCAATGCCCTGAAACGCTGCTTGAACACTTTGTTCAGATTCGATGGAATCATGCACAAAAGTCAAAGGTATAACGAAAGGGTTGCCATTTCCAGGCCTGATTACCGATACAATACAGTATCGATTGGAGACGCTGGTTTTCGGTCATTGTTGACCACGAGTGCGCGCTCGTTATATTGATGAAAAAATTGTTATCATCAGTGAGGACAAGACTGAGGAGGTCACTAAGAATCTGAACTCAATCTTAACCCACATTCAGTCCAAGATGAGGAAAGAAATATATAGCAAATTGTGGTTTCTCGTGATGCTACTACGCACAAAGGGTGATAGGAACTCAAGACAACAGTTTATACGAATGGGACGAATACCTCTCGTATTCTGAGTTACCTTAGTAACCACCCTTTTCAAACATACACAGAGGTGTGCGAACATTTTCCCGCATTTAATTAAGTCACTCCCAGTTTAAACAAGTAGAATTTCCAGAAGGATTGGGAATGAGCGCCAGGACATCAGGCGAATTCGTAAATATTGTAGGCATTTTAGGCTAGACGATAAAGACGCAGTCCAAGCTTGCCAGCAGGCGGAAAAGGAGACGGTACTTTAGACGATTGACGCAAGTGCGTTTCGGTGGTGGGAGGCTGGAGGAGAGCAAATACGACGGTCAGAAACTTCTGTGAACACGGGTGACTGCAACCTAGACTACAGTCAGAGTGAAGAGATGTGTTCGACTTGGATAGCCGCGAGCTCAGCCGCCAAAGTAACAAGCTGTGATGTTGGTGCATGACAATACGACAGACAAACTCTCGTTTTTTTAGCAAATCTTCCTCCATCGGACCAAACCCGCTACCTACTTAACTTTCGTTCCGCCGAGACATTAGACTCCGCACTAGAAGCTGGCGTCACTATTGATACCCCTTTTCCCTTTGCCCAGGACCAATTCTTATGCTTATTTGGTGAGCCTACTTCCGAATCCGCTGCTGGTTCCCAATTCGATCAACCCGAACAGACCCGCAACAGTCAGCTGTGGTGTTCGCGAAAGAACTTCAACGGCTGGGCCACCTCGCCTACCCGATAACATCCCCGATGTCACGGGATCAAAGTGTGTTGGATCGGTTTATTGCCGGTCTGCGGTACCGGGCGGTCACTGAACACTTGGTTATCAGTCGTCCCCTAAACCTGACAGCAGCACTTCAGATCTGCAACCGGTTCACGGAATTTTGTAGCCAAGAAGAGAAGCGCAAGGTGACCGTCCCAGCCCCTATTCATCCCCGTCCCGATCCAGTCTCGTTGACTCCCTGGGTATCATTTTCAACCCCAGGTCAAACGGCCGTCAAGAGATCCCTACCCGTCCAATTTCCAAATCACAACCCGCAGTGTCAATATTGTTTGGCCGTCGGTCCCCGGGCACAGCAATGTGGACATAACCCACCCTGTAAGTCGCCTCCATCTGAATCTTTTTTGCGCATAACGTAGCCCACTTTCCCGCGTTTCTCGTACCCGTTACGTTAGCAGGCATAACCACTCAAGCCCTAGTGGATACCATAGCTAACGTCTCTCTCGTCACGATGAATTGTTTACCTCAACATATGCTGCGGTTAGTGAACCCATTATCAGAGTCACGAAGCCTACGAGCTGCTAACGGTACCGCCATCCCTATTTCTGGCACGATTACCCTAACTTTTTCTTTCGAGAATGCTCATGTGACGCACACGTTCTTGATTGCTCCGGATAGTCCTTGGTATCTCGTCCTCGGGTTTGATTTCCTCTCCTATTATGATTGTGTCATCCACGTTCGTGAAAGACTCATGACCCTTGGCCCCAAGGTTACTAAGAGCCCACTGCCGGTTCCGATCTTCGATCTCAAGCTGAGGTATAATTTGGTCGTGGCTGTCGTCGCTTTCGAACCCGCTAACTTAGATGACGTTTTCCCTCCATTATTAACAGTAGGTTCTGTGGCTTATGCACAATAAAAGGGCATACTAAGGTCAGTTTCCGGGCTCTTTATCTGATCTCCCACGACGTTAGGTCAGACCCGCCTGGTGCAACACTTAACAGATACAGGAGACGCCAAACCAGTTTGGCAACTACCCTAACGTATCCCCCATAAGCACCGGACCGAAGTGAATAAAATCCTGGGTGAATTCTTTCAAGCTTACGTTATCCAGTCGTCTTCTTCGCCATGGGCTTCACCAATTGCACTGGTTCCTAAGAAAGATGGGTCCCTTCGGCTCTGCATCGACTACCGTCGTGTGAACGCAGTCACAGTCCGCGACTCTTTCCCTCTTCCACGTCTCGACGACACGCTGGACACGTTAGGCGGTGCAGCGTGGTTCTCTACTCTCGACCTCAAGTCAAGGTACTGGCAAGTCGAAGTCCACCCAAAAGACCGGTATAAGACGGCTTTTACGGTTGCCCAAGGTCTATATGAGTTTCAAACTACTCCGTTTGGGCTTTGCAATGCCGCGGTAACATTCCAACGTCTTATGTACAAAGTGTTACGACACCTTATCCCCGGTAAGTGCCCTTTTTTTCTCGATGACATTATCGTTTTCGGAAAAACCATCACACAACATAACGAAAATTTAAAGAAAGTCTTCGCAGCCCTCCAAAACGCCGGGCTGACCTTTATCCCCGCCAAGTGCATTTTCCTCCGATCGGAAATACAGTTCTTAGGGCACAAGATTTCCCCTGGACAGTTAGCCGCACTCCCCGAAAGACTGCAACAGATTCGAACATGGCCTACACCAACTAATGCGTCAGAGTTACGTAGTTTCTTGGGACTAGAGTCCTACTACAGACGATCTATTAAGGATTTCGCACACATGGCTAAATCTCTCCATAGGATGACCGAAAAAGACCGGCAATTTTCGTGGTCCGCCGAGTGCCAAGAGGCGTTTAAAAAGCTCAGAAAAACCCTGTATTCTGCACCACTCCTCGCACTCCCCAACCTCGAGCCAGGGGCACCTCTTTTTATACTAGACACAAGCGCTAGCGGTTTCGCGATGGGCGCCGTTCTCTCTCAAGAAGATGGCAACCATGTCGAACAACCAGTCTGTTTTGCAAGCAAAACCCTCTCGAAACACGAACGCAATTATACAACGTTCCGTTGGGAGATGCTAGTGATTATCACGTTCATAAGACAATGTAGGCACTTTCTTATAGGGCAACACTTTGTCCTTCGCACGGACCAACATGCCCTAGAGTGGCTTGCATCCATCAAAGACCCCGCCGATCAAGTCGCACGATCGCAGGAATTCCTACAGGATTTCGAGTTCAAATGCCAGTTCCGCCCGAGACATAAACATGGTAATGCCGATGCCTTCTCTCGCATGCTTACTAGTCCATCAACCCGAGTGTAAAAGCCATTTACATGTCTGAGCCTATCCGCCATACGTGGCCGACATCTCAGGGTAGCAACCCAGATACTGCAGTGGTGTACTGTTATACGTCGCAAGAGCTACAAAAACCGGCCGAGCTCGACATGAGAGGATGTAGCGAGAATGCCCGCCTCCTACTGAACCAGTGGCCTAATCGTATAATCGAAAATGATTTCTTGTTCTTGCGGGACCCCCACAACCAAGATCTAGACCCTGTAGTGCCAGGGTATCTCATTGAGGTCGTGCTAGGAGCCCTCCATTCCGAATTAGGTCACTGAAGCCAGCACAAGACAGAATTGGCGGTCCGCACGCGCTTCTGGTGGCCTAAGTTACGTACGCAGTCCATCACTTTTGCCAACCCTGCGCGACATGTGCGTCCTTCAAGTCACCCACCACGTCACCCCGAGCGCCAATGGAATCTATGATTACCGGTTTCCCTGGGGAGCGTGTGGGCCTGCACATTATCGGTCCCTTACCGATATCGTATCGCGGTTACGAATTCATATTATAAATGATCGATTATTTCACGAAGTGGGTCAAGGCTGTCCACACCCTACGTCAAAACGCGAAGACAGTTGCAAGCGCCATCACCCGTGAATGGGTCAGCCATTGGGGTTCGTCGCTATCCCTTTATTCCGACTGCGGTTCCAATGTAAATTCCTAACTTTTCCATGAGGTATGCGAAGTCCTCGCGGTCAACAAGACCCATACGACCCCGAGGGCAAAAGGTTGGTCGAAAGGACGAATCGTATCTTCCCTAATCTCCTACTCGCCTTTGCCCGGGACGGCCACCAACAAGACTGGGATCTACACCTACCCCTCTGCCTCCTAGCTTACCGGGGTAAGGTCCACTCATCTACCGGGTTCACCCCCCACTTCTTGTGAACTGCACGCGAGCTACGTATTCCGACCGATTTACGGAATTCTTTTTCGGCATCTAGTAGGACTTCCCCCCATACTTATGCCTCAGAACTCCGCGAAATTACCCGTTGCACCCATAATGCATCCCGCACTGCACTCGGAGTAGTGACCATCCACCAGAAGGAACAGTTTGATCGGAGAGTCTCCGGGGTTCCCCACCAAATCGGCGTCCTCATAATGCACCACTACCCTTTCCCGCCACGAGCCACCTCTTCCAAGTTCCATTACTCATGGCGAGGGCCTTTTCATGTTCTCCAAGTTTTAGCCCCCACACTTTCCTCATGCGCGACGCTAACCATGCTAACCTAGCCCCCTTCACCGCACACTTTGCACGACTCAAACCATTTTGGAGACAACTATCCGTTTGTACTCCGGACACCCTTCCCATCCTCCTAGACACTCTCCTTACCCCCGTTGCCATTGAGGTGACACTCCCCTCCCCCATTGACAACACCAGCACTGAGGACAGTGCTGCACCTGAAGTGAGGGCTATCTAAGAGAACAAACCTGAACCGAGCACTGTTTCCTTGTTTTAATCTTCGTTCTACTGTGACCGGTCCTTTTTCCCTAGAACAGTGATCTGATTGGACCAGGAGAACACCCACATGACGACCTGGAACTCCGATAAGTCCGACCCTTGCATCCCTTCCGACCCCTCTGACCGTTTCCATTACCGATACCCGTCTTTGTACCAAGGCAATATACCTCTATATATCCTCGTCTCCCCCTTTTGTTACGTTACGAGTTCTAACTTTAACTCGCTCGCATCAGCCCTGGATGAGATTGATGGACCTATCGGTAGTGTATTCAACGAGACGTTATTCTTCGAACCGAGGCCGAGAGTACCAATAAACTATGTTCCCACCTGATTGGACGCTTTCAACTCGGCCGTTACAGAATGCGAATGCTAATCGAGGGAAATTTGACCTTATGTAGGCAAAATTTAACGAAAATTGAAATTCGTCTTCCTGTTGGTGGAACATAAAGAGAAAATTTAAAGACAAGCTACCGAACATTTGAAAGTAGTTTTTTTATTATAAGTCGATGGGATTTTTTCGGCCTCCATAATCATGCTTGCATGATTTTCTCATTGGAAGTTATTGGTATGTCTGACGTACGTATGATCTGGGTATACACTCCAGTGTAAAAACTACTGGTCGTATTATATATCACAAGATGACGCGTAAGCTTTCTCTCCGTTAAACTAAAATCAGAAACACAGTTTAACGAAGAGAGGCTTTTATAAGTACGCTCTCTGAATTCCTGCGTGAAATGTCACATTGTTTTAGGAATTCAGAATACTTGCAGCGTTCATAAAACATTGTTAAGACTTCGTCACTGTAGAGGTAGTTGGATGTCCGTAACTGAAAACATCTCATGAAAGGTAGTGGAACAAACCCTAGCAATCTATACGACAAAGATGAAAATTTTACCAGAGTTGATGACGAGCGTCTACCTTGTCGATCGCGGTATATCCCTTAACTCAGTTAATGTGCCGTCTCTGTTACAGATAATAGAACAAGATTGTGCGGCATGCGTCGATAAGACTGTAGCCTGTTATCTGCACTATTATTCAAGCAAAAGGACTGTTGCCCACACTTTCTTACAAATCAACAAAAGGCTGATGGAGCGACATTCGCTCTGATGACGATATCGCGGTAGTAACGCGATGTTCTGATGACCAACAATGTTTTAGGCGAACAGAAGTCTTTAAATTTGAGTTTCTCAACCGACGTGACGGCATGCCAGGGGAAATCGAAATGATTATTTCCAACTCCTTTGTCAACATCAACCCGTGAATCCACGGGACATCTCCGCTTCACAAATATATTGTCGTAGGACATTCATCAGCCTTCAACGACGTCTGTGGACGCGATAAAAGTCACAAATATTGGAGCACAGTTAAGTCTGTTCAACCACCCTACCCTTTTGACGTTCAAGACTGAGCAACGTATGTCTAATGCCAGCGAAAAAATACTTTTACGGCTGCTGGGGAAACATGAATATCGGAAAAAAGGCACCTAGCTATCAGTTCGTTCACAAAGCACTAATATTTGTAGAGCCCGAAATGAAGGGTGGCCACACAATCGGCTGGCTCCGGGGTTCGAAAAACAACTAGCGACGTGACATGCAGAGACAATGGTTCCGGGCGTGGACGAGTGTTAACTGGGCAGATTACTGAAGAGTAATCGAAAACGGATCTAGTCTCTCTATCAATCTTATAAAGAAAAGAGTAAATTACATCACAGGACATTGCTATTCAACCTAGTGAATTTTCGAACCCCGTACAGTTTGATCACGGGAGCTCTGATAGAGAATAAACTGAAGTAACGTTTCGTTACATAACCCACAGTTTTAATCCTAGCGATAACGGAGAAACACGAAAGCTGATTGAGCTTAATTAGTTTTTTAATGTGCCCGAAGCAGAAGATCAAGGTTCCATTAAATCGCATTAGGCGTCCAGAATAGCACCTGATATCATTTGTGTACATTCTCAACTACATAACAGCGGTGTCTTAAACAGGACAGAAGCGTCCAGCTGTAAAGATAAAGAGTTCAAGGTTGGGCACGGATACGCGTACGTCACCTGAACTACCTACCGATAGGCCGCCTATCAAATGCCATAAACTAAGCACGCAGCGTGTAAATTCTTCGTACATATGTAAGAACATATTTCCTCTCCAAAAAGCTCCCTACTACTACTACTACTACTACCGAATTCTGTTCGAAATCGGCAACACGGCAGTCCGTCAGAACACGAATCAGACTGTCGGATCTTCATCTTTCGACAAGGGTATACGCTTCCACGTCGGCTGATGTTAATCGCCGCAACATAATCGAGGTAGAGTGGGTCAAGTTTGATCACAGTTACGCTAAGTACAGATAAGAGGCTATTGGGTCTGGCCGCACGATAAACCTTACAGAAACTAAGACAATATCCAATTGACCAGTGGTGCGGACGAGCCTTATGCAAAAATAAATGTCACCCAGCCAACCTTACACTGCCATGACGCTTTGGATTTTGTTTGTAACGTAATAATCAACTAAACGAACCAGCTTTATCGTTAAAATGTTGAAAGAAACCACAAGTTGTCCAACCCAGCCAAATGTATTGACAAATTGCTGGAAAGTGAAAGGCTGATAATTTCATCATTAAATATTATTAACAATACTCTTAGAAATGAAAACACCCAGGAAAAAAGAAAACAAAGTATGCCCCGTTATTTGGCGAAGATATGGTTCAATTATACATGACAAACACTGGAATTCAGAAAAAACTAAAAAGGGGGACGCGTGAAAAAACCTATATCGTAAAGAAAAGTCGAAGAAGACATGCGACGTATTGTTGTATTTCAGATCCTCCTAACTTGGAAGCGCCATAAAGTCGGTCGACGAATGTGATACCAACCTAGATTAAGAAAATGTATACAAACAGAAAAAGCATACCTCTCCGATAGAATAGCCCATTACAGAGGCCCTGGCCATCATTTCCATTTGAAAGACATAACCTCGCGACACAGATGATTCGATAAGCTTTTTTAGAACTTCTTTTTTGTATAACCTGCATTCTATTAGAATACAAACAGATAACCTACCGAAAACTTCCGGTCAGGTCTGAGGCCTTAGGACGAAGAAGAAGATGGGCCAAAAAATTGGCACAACGGCTGGAATTAAGGTAGTTTTCAAATTGTAAATTTAGTTTCATGACCGTATTAGGGAAAATGATAAAGTGAAAAAATAAATTAATTGACGTAAAAAACTACTATGCCACCTATTTTAGAAGACTGGTGAAGATCAAATTGAGTTTATGAATTAACGCTTTCTAAGATTTGTCCAGATATGGAGATGGACAAAATAAAGCATCAGAGACGGCAAAAACGGTAAAATTATGAAGATGGTAAAGCCAACAAATGGTTACCAGTGTCAGAATGAGGAAAAGAATTGATAGTAACGGCTTCATAATCGTACATTTAAAAACATTGAATAAACGAGGCAGAATAGTGGCAAACAGTCTTGAAATTAAATACTTCTCTTAAGGTCTAGCAAAACTAGCAGGTTTAAGTTCTGTGCAGTTTGTTGATTTATGCCAAGTAGTGACAACAAGGCACATATGGATATTATTGAAAACTGTGGTGTGCCAAAATGCAACGCATGCCTGACGAAGGTGCTTTGCGAATAAGTGAAACAAGGAGCGCTGTTGATTTTCTTCAATAAAAATCGGTCAATAGCCGCTGGTCCAACAAAAAATATATAGAGTATGTGCCAATGGCAAACCAGCGCGATCAGGTAAAACGATTAGACCACCATGCGGTCAGCGAACCAAACGGTTTAGATACACTGTGTCTGTGAACGTAAAATGAACAGTGCATGCCAATGCTGATTACAAGGAGAGGTCTTACTGACCCAAGCACTGGTTGCGAAACCACATTGAGAGTGGGGGAACCAAAGTCAAATATGCGGAGACGAAACAATTTGAGGTGAAATTCGAATAAATTACAGAGGAAACTAACCTTATAACTTTCCTCTTTAGATCCCATCCGCACACTCCACCTCCGCAAGCATAACGAGTACCCGTGACAATATCATAGTCCATAGACTTCTGGACCCTAGGATTGAATTATATGATATATACAAGCCGAGACGCACTCTATAAACGCGGGAATGAACTTAGGCTAAAGAAAAATTGGTCGTCAATTTTTCTCACCTACATGATGAGAAAGGTCTGCATCCATAATAATGATGAAGTCGCCTTTAGCAAATTTCATCCCGTGTATGTATGCCGTTCCAGTAGAAAAACATTACGTAAAAGCTTATTATTACCAAGTCCCTCTTTTTTAGCTCTCGACTTGATTACCTTAACATATAAAATAATGAAATTGAAACGCACTATCTTCTCCGGTCCATATATCTTTCGGAGCATTTCAGCAGCTTGCAATGTACCATCTGGACTGTTATCGTCAACTATCACAATTTCATATGGATAAGAGCTGGAACCATTCAGACCAGAAGTGAATCTTACTTCTCGCCCATATACTTGTCAATCATATATACTACCAAAGGAAGATTCTCTTTCTCATTGTAAGTCGGAAGAATGACCGAATACTTTGCCATGAGACAGCTTACACGATAACGTCAGAATATTCAAATAGAGCAGCATGTACAAAGTTGATTTAAAGTATTTTAAAGGCAAAATCGGACAGCCTTAAATTACTGAATCCGCAGGCCACTGAATGTGCTGTTTCCTCTTGTAAAATATCGGCATCTTTTTAGAATAGACAGTAAGTGCAAGAGTACCCAGCAGATCGTTGATTGCGGACAAGAGTAGACAACAAGTTCTACTACTAAAAGTAACTTACAAAACGGCAAGTTGCTTAAAGGTCCAGAAATTAGGAATAAAAGCCTGGATCTTTGATTAAGTTACCAATGACTGACAAGCGATGGAAAAAAAACTAACTCTTCCGCTGTCTTTGCCGCACTGGGTAAAATCGCGTAAGTCAAGAAGAAGGGTAAATTGCCGTATGAGAGCGAAAACTCATATACAACAACATGCAAAATATCAGAGTAAAATGAAGCAAGAGGCAAAAACTGTCTCAGCAGCCGCAAATGATTCCATAGGCACGGGATTCACGACGGCACTTAAAGGCAGCTGTTATTTATGGCGTGTTCCCTTAAGCTTGACCGCAAAATATTGAGCAGGATACACGTTGTATGTGTGTTTGACCATCGGTTTCGATTAAGTCCACCAATTGCACCAACAGGCTGGTACAAAAGGTGGCGGTCTAATGAGGAAGCTTTATAGCGATAGCGAAAGTAATTAGCGCCAACCGCACTTTTCACCTTCGCCCGGAGTCTCGAAGACTAAACGGGTTCCGGCGTAGGCTGCTTTCTTTAATGCAAGCCGAAGCACCGCCAAATGTAGTCTTCAGTGAAAGAAGACTTTACGTGGGCCCTACTTTTCTACCTACCGTCACTCACTTAAAGTAGGTTTGAAGATAAGCCCAAGGAGACCGAGACTGAGACGGTTACTTCGGTTTCTGCTACTACTGAATATCAATGTAGCCGAGTGTTAGTATTTATTTATTTATTACCGGCACTCTTTCTGAAGCTAACATTTTTCAGAAGTGACGCTGATTTGAAATCAACGCTGGGGCTCACACCTCCTTTGTCCTCAGCAGGGACGGGAAATCTGGGTTTATGTTTTTTCTAGTTAGTACATGTTTGAGACCCTGAGAACATCAGAGCTTGTTTTCCGTCCTCTTAACTCTATCCTTACAGGCTGTGTCTGATTCAACTAGGAGTTGGCAACGACGACTAAGATAATGCTGCTATAAGTACTTGTCCATGCTAAAGTGCTAATTCTAGTAACCATGTTCACTAAGACCAGTAAATGTTATATTAAGATATACGCTGTGTGTGCCTGATGGAAGCCGTATTCCAGTATGCCCTCCCAATCCGTTGTATACCCTATAGATAAATAACATGCTTATATAAGGCTATTAAGGTGCCGCGTCTGTTGCGCAGAGGAATTTGGCAGCACCCCGATTAATTCTTTCGGGAGATAGATAAAATTAGTCAAGCAAGCGTAGTAAGTTTGTGAAAAAACTTTTCGAATATTAAACTAATTACAGGTGAATTGGAAAAAAGCCTATATAAATAATTGGTATCAAAACACTTTTGGCAGTCGGATTGAGTCTTTTTGAAGTAAGCTGCCTATCAAAGTCTCTGAAAACCATTAATTAATTATTGCAGATGCTGAAGTCTTTAACGAATACAAAAATTGAGGCAAACGTTTTCATCCTAGGCATGTGTGTTGATAGAAAAAGAGATGGGCAATGGAATCCAGAAACAGCCCAAAGGCTCAGACGTGTAAAATTCCTATTCCAGTGATCGAAACGTCCTCACTTTCTCTACCTGAAAACAAAAATATGTGTTTGTGCATGAACTGATGAGTCCACTATTCGAATCACCTTCTTACTAGATTAGCTTAGTTGTGAAACTCACTACTTTCAACCTCAATGATTACCCACAGTTCACGAATTTTGCTCACATAATCTCACTGCGGACCTCATGACCGTGCGTTCGAAACCACAGTCACCAGAAAACTTTATTATTGGTTAAATGTACAAGCCATTATCTTCGGTCTATTTTCATGGCCTTCTCATTCGTAAAATTTTCTACCAAACTGTGCGGTGTTCTAAATCAGACAACCATTCAGTATACATCGAAATTGATGCGTTTATTTCGAATTGTTCCCGTGTCCTAGGGGAATTGTCTGCGTCTGTGTTGTGTCATTGAAAACTATCAAGCCTTATTTAATCTGCTTCTGCTCATAAACATTGAGTCACAGTAAATGTCTTATCGCACTACTTGTTGGTTCCGTTGAGTAGAGCTTATAGGGTCCTAAAACGAATGTTTTTAATTCGCGTTTCACGATTAAAATTTAAAGAATCATCAAAAGTCTGTTTTATTGACGCGCGTTGTTAGAATTTAATTTGAAAGTTAACATATCCCTGTGTTTTTATATCTCATTCATTGATTCGTGCCTGAAGAAGCGCCTCTATCAAACAAACACAGGGTGAAGCATCCACGTCTCCAACGATCAGGTCAGGAAGGTCGATATTCCTTCTTTTAATGCATCATAATATAAGCAAAGACTTTTCCTTTATTGCGGCTCGGCAGAAGCCGCATGCGGACGTTTAACAGGATCGTTGATAAATTGCGCCGAGGACACCTCCTATAACCTGTCATAAGTATTTATCCGCTGACCAGTATTCCACCCGTGGAGAAGTACGGCTTTAGCCAGGTCCTCTAATGTCATTGGAATGCCATTTATTTTTTATGAAAATTTAAACAGACCATAGATCAGCTTTAAATGTATGCTATCACCTTTGTCTTCAAGAACAGTTGTGCGTTTAATTATCTCCTTATTGTCAACCACAATGGCATCTCTCGGCGCGACAATCATCGTGATTTCCATCTATTTCCTCAACTGGCGCACATGGCTAGGTGTTGTCAATCATATTATGTAAATGAAACTACAATCCTTAAAAGCCTTCCAAGAGTATAAAAATCCTTTGTTGAAGTAATAAACTTAGTTTCTAAAACCTCATAAGATCGGATGCTAGATCCACCAAACTCATGTTCAGTTATGAAGGAGTTAGTGATCTCTGATCCCTCCGTTATTTCTAATTTTGATGAAAATAGTGTTTTTTCTGTAGCTCCTAACCCAACGGTCAGTCAGTATACCTGGAGAAAATGACAGTATCTCTTATACTGAAACGGTACATGAGTGCATAACAGTTTTGATTCTGCAAAAGTCGTTACAACTCGCTCTGTTAGACAAAAAAACATTAAACTTTTCGGACATATGAATGGTTGAGAAAGTGGGGCTTTTGCAAAATAGCAGCGTGTAAAATGTGTACTGTATGTCCTGCCCGAGCGAACGGCAGGAGGAATCCCCGAGCACAAGACGGTTTTTTTCAACAGGAGTACACGGTAAAGTAGAGGAGGAAATGGAGGGCCTTAAAGATGGACTTAGCCAGTTTGAACGAACAAGGAGAGAAGGGCCTGGAAATACACAATGGGGTAATTGTCCGACGTCAAAGGCCCTTTCTGTGGAGGACGCCCGTCATCCTAACAAAGGTCACACAGCCGGGCAATTAACCCAACTGAAACCTCCACAAAATCTAGTTTTATTATGGAAATGTGCAAAGCCTATTTAATAAACTTGACGAACTCAAAGTACTTGTGGCCAAGCTACGTCCTGATGTAATTGCACTAACTGAAACGTGGCTAACCGAAGCTATACAACACTCTGAAATTCGAATAGATGGTTGTCAGGTGCTAAGACGTGAACTGAAAAATAAGAAGAGGTGGTGATGTTGCCCTGTATATTAGTAGTACAGTTGACTTTATCCTCAAAGACGAATGTGCAAATGACAATGACTTGGAGATGCTGCAATGTCACTTATTGGTACCCAAAGCTGAAAATGTGACTTTTACCGTTGTAAGTAGGCCTCCAAATCAACCTGCGGAAAAATATCAGCTGTTACTCCACCGACTTCGTGAGGAGTGTCGTAAACAAGACAGCATTATTGTAGGCGATTTCAATGCCCCGTCGAATAACTGGGATCTGTTGAACAGTAAGGGTCCTAGACAAGGATTCGATCAAATGCTATTAGACATGACACTTGACGAATTCCTGTTTCAACATGTACGAATCACGACTCAAAGGCGTGAAGGTCAGAGATCTAGTTGTCTGGATCAACTTTTTACCGAAAGCGAGGAAAGTGTTGATGAAATAAATGTAGGTCCACCCCTAGGATCCTCTGATCATATGACATTGATGTGGGAATCAACGCTGGTAGCTGTCCCCGAAAAAAGCTCCAAGCCTGGTGGGGAAACTTTGAGGCAATGAAGTTGACGATTGGGCCTACAAGATGAACGGAATTATTCCGAGGGGGTATAGATGAATGTTGGAATATCTTTGAATCAAGGATGAAAAACTTGATCGAAATGGACTGTCCTCTCAAGAAATGTTCGACGGGCAACAGACAAAGATGGCTGACAAAAGCGGTATAAAAGGCGATCCGTAAGAAACACAAGCTGTGGAAGATATTTCAACAGACGAAGATTCAAAACAAGCTCCAGGAGTATAGAAAACACCGCAATTTCTGCAAGAAAATAATCAGAGCAACACGAGCCTCGTATGAACTACGACTCGTGGAAGAGGCGCCGCAAAAACCCAAAGCATTCTACTCGTACATCAGAAGTTCTACAAAGAACCGTGACCATCTCGCAACTTTGAAAGACAAAAACAACGAAACTGTGCGTAGTGGCCCTCAAAAAGCCGAACATTTTTCAGAATTCTTCCAAGGTGTATATAACACGGAGCCACCTCTCCAGCCACGCCCTTTGTCACAAGCCGTCAACAACTCGATTACAAACACTGTATTATTTACACCACAGACAGTTTTGGCAGAGATAAAGAAGTTGGATCCGGCCAAGTCTCCTGGACCGGATGAGATCCCAGGGGTAGTTCTACGCGAACTATCTGAGGAAGTAGCGGAACCACTCAGTATAATTTTTAAAAAAATCGATCGAAGCTGGTAAAATACCTGAAACATGGAAGTTGGCAAATGTCGTACCCATCCATGAGGGAGGATCACGACTCTATCCCACCAACTACCGACCGGTTAGTTTGAAGTGCATTTGCTGTAAGCTGATGGGAATGATAATCAAAAATTGATTTTATCGCTCGATTCATTTCGCCGCCAAATCAGCTTATTCCAGCATGGTTTCTATGACAAGAAGTCTTGTCTTACAAACCTTATCACAACGATAGAACACTGGAAAATCCATGGATGAAGGACACCCAGTAGATTTTATTGATTTTGACTTCACCAAGGCGTTTGATCGAGTTCCACATCAGCAACTCATCCAAAAACTGACCGACTTTGGGATAACAGGGAATCTCCTGAACTGGATTAAAGACTTCCTTGGAGGCCGTAGTCAAAATGTTACTGCAAGTGGCTACTGTTGAGAGAAGCACTTGTCAAAAGTGGAGTTCAACAAGGGTCAGTTCTTGGGCCGCTCGTTTTCATCATCTACGTAATTGACACCGTGCGAGAAATTAAATCTGACATAGTACTCTTTGCTGATGATCTCAAACTGTGGAGGGAGATAAAAGATGAAAGGGACTTCCAAATATTACAAGACGATAAAGACCGACTGCACTGTTGGAGCGACAGTCGGTGTATGAACTTCAACCCCAAAAATATATAGCAATGCACATACTATCAGCAAGACGACACAGAACTGTACTCTCGCGACATTATATCTTGGTAGGCCAACCACTCGAAACCATTAGTGTGCAAAGAGACCTAGGTGTTTTTTTTATATTAAAGACGATCTAAGTGACACCGCACAGAGTTCCAAAGCCGCAGCGAGAGCAATGCCGGTCATGGGCGCGATACGAAGGACTTTCGTTAACCTGAATACCGATGTTTTCAGAAAAGTATATGGAACGTTCGTGCGGCTGCATCTGGAATATGCGATTCAGGCTTGGCAGCCCTGGCTTCAGAAAGACATGCGGATTCTCGAAGGTGTTCAAAGACGTTCTACCAAGGCGGTCCCTGAACCTAAGCAGTCCACCTATGAACCGTGGCTGACTACTTTAAACCTCTTCCCCTCCATTATAAACAAGACAGAGGGGATCTTACAGCAAATTTTCAGTTACTAAGGGGAACTGGTCTGGATGTCAAAAGGGAGAATCTCTTTCAAATGGCCCCAAGAAGGAACCTCCGAAGACATGACTGCCAGTTGAAGAAGGAACTAAGCCGAACAAACCAATGTTCATCCTTCTTCTCTCAAAGGGTCATTCGACAGTGGAACTCCTTGCCCGAGTCTATTGTGCATGCACCCACGGTTGACGTCTTCAAGAGACGTTTGGATAACCATATGTTAACACCTTACACCTATTTGAAATAACATTACAAACAATCACACTACTCGTTTGACTTCTATAGCGTATTTATTTACACTAGAAGATTACAGAGACTGACTGTACTTGCGAATCCTCGCGTGACGGTCTTGAAGGATCACTCGGATCATATATCTGCCATGCTTCAAGCATCAGAGAGACTGGATATTCAGTGAACATTTGTACGCTGCCATTCCGAAAACGCCTCACCTCTTCAACAATTCATTTTTCAAAATTATTTCTGTGCACTTTTGCACAACAAAAGCGATCTGTAACAATGTTTGTATATTTCACAAAAACTTAGGCATTCCTGTACCATTTCAATGGAGTTTTTAAGGGCTTTGGTCGTTTACTCCAAATATACTGACTGATACTGGCTGACTGACTGATTATGAAATGCTCCCAGGAACCAAATTTACTGCAAATAGAAGGTCTGTTGAAATCAAGAAAGTAGTATATTTGTAGTCATCTATGCTATCTGTTACGCAGGAGTTTGATTTCTTGGGTTGGCCTTTAGCAGGTGATTATCCAGACGAGTTTTGAACACGCTCACAGTAAAGGAATAGACAACAGACGCTAACAAAGCGTTGCACTGTCGAACGGCTATTCGAGGGAAGAAGGCGAACGTTGATTTGTGCCGCTCAGTTCCTTCTTCAACTGATAATCTTGTCTTCTGAGGTTCCTTCTGGGGGCCGTTTGAAGGAGATCCTCCCACTTGACATCCAAAACAGGTCCCCTTATTAACTGAAAAATTGGTATAAGGTCACCTTTCTCTTGTCTAAAGTGGAGGAGGAAGAGATTTAAGGCAGTCAAGCACTACTAGTAGGTCAATTGTTGAAGTTCAAAGACCACCTCTGTAGGACGCTGTTGGTCAACTTGAAGAAGTCCTACGTTTTTCTGAAGCAAAGGCCGCCAACCTATACCGCATATTCCTGATGCGGCCTCACGAATGCTCAATATATCTGCATTGAATTTAACAAAATTTCTTTGTATGGCGCTCACAATCGACATTACTCTCGCTGCGACTATGGAGTAACGTGTTGTGATACTTAGGTCTTCTTTTATAAGTACAAGAAGGTCCCGTGGCACACTCACGGTTTCAAATGGTTGGGCTCTGAAGATTTTTTGTTAGAGTGCATTTCTTTGGCGTCTTGTTGATAACATGCCATTACAACAAATTTCTTTGGACTGAAGTTCATATACCAACTCTTGCTCAAAGAGCGCAGCTGGTTTATGTCCTTTTGAAGTATCTGGGAGTCCCTTTCACATTTTATCAGCCACCACAGTTTGAGATTATCTGAAAAGAGTACCATGTCAGATTTAACTTCTCACACTATGTCATTTACGTAGATGACGAAAAGGACTGGCCCAAGAACTGACCCTTGTAGAGCTGCACTATTGACAGGTACCCACTCTGAGCAACAGCCACCGGTAGTAAAATTTTGATTACGTTCATTCAAAAATCTTCAATCCAGATCAGGATATTTCCTGTTATCGCAAAGTTGGACAGCTTTCGGATGAGGTGCTGATGTGGAACGCGATCAAACACCTTGTTAAAGTTCAAGTAGAGAACATCGACTGGATGGCCTTCATCCATGGCCGTTGTCCACTGTTCGAGCGTTGTGATAAGGTTTGTATGATAGGACCTCTTCTCAAGGAAACCATGCTGTTCTGGGCTGATTTAGTAGCGAAATGTACCAATCGATAAAATTATGTAATTATCCTTCCCATCAGCCTACTGGACGCAGCTGCCATACAGACACATGTCTACTCCAATTAGCAGATCCCGCATCCATTGTTAGTGGTTTTACATGACATAAAGATTGCTCGTCAGTCCACGTCGAAATTTAATTGCAATTCGGGGTTCTTGGCGTGATGTTGACTCGGAAATGTGACTCACTGTCACTCGAACATTTGGGGTTGGTGTCCTCCTCGCGTGGCTAATTACTCTGCGTAGGCACTGTCTTAGCACAGTATACGGAGCCGCGAGGTCATTGCGCTCGCTTATCGAATGCGAGCGAGAAAACCAAGACTCAAAGAGTGTACGGTTCAGGTGGTTGTCAGTTTTTGCGAGAATTGTGACCCCATTAAACTTTAAGTGTCATCGGGTCCCGCCACATCTTCTTCTTCTGAAGTACTTCTTGGAATTCGATTGTTACTTCCTGTTAGCCGTCAGGTAATTGTCGGAAGTCAACAGGCTCAGCCGGGCTATATTATTCTACCTATTTCATCAGGCTATAAGCAATCTTCACAGCGAGGACCTTTTGCAAGTTTCCGTGCCTCATGCTTATAGAGCCTACGGGGTTGGTGGCGCGTTGGCTAGCAAGTATTCGGGAAAACGAAAACCTTGATTTAGATGCTTTAACCACTGCTATTTCAGTGTGTATGAGGCACAAACATTTGTTTGCCGGCGAGCAACGAAGCCCAGTTACGCTACTCTTCAATATTCATAGAAACTCCTTAAACACAGCCACTTGTTTGTTGTTTATAGTCGTTCCTAAAACCTTTCACCCATTTAATCAACAGAACGTTGGAGCCTCTAGCATCTAGCTGTAGGTAGATATGAACTAACAAGAATTTAATACAGACTTCGAAACCGACAGTGTATCATTTGTAACCGCCTTTCATGTACCCTAAGCTGGGTGCGATTAAAAGAAGAGGTGACTTTGGCTGCAGGGCCAGATTTATTTCATTTTCCTTGAGTGCATTGCGGGATGAGGGAAAAATCTTAAAGATGAGTAGTTAAGTTATTGGTGAACGTAGAACTTCCTGATTGTGTGTTCATTAATTCTATATTTAAGGAACCATCAGCTCATTGGAAGATGTGAACTTTTCTTCTAGGATCACATAAGTCTTTGGATATACTTTCAATCCGCCTGAGACCTGATAATGGTCTGGCGTTTCTACCACCTCCGGAGATATAGGTTCCTGTGGGAATAAATAAGTTCAACGCTGTTAAATTTCCTAGCATGAAAGAATAAGATATGAAACTATCCTACGTTTTGCTGGCTCATACCTTGATAAACAGCGTTGGCAAAGACTGTTTGTCGGGTTTTGCATTTTGCGCATTGATCCTTCCCTATTCCTGTTGCTGGTGGAAGTTGCCTGGCTAAGAACCTTGCGAGCCGCACTGACAAACGCTGAACGCGAAACAGTTAGAGCTCTGAGTATAATCGTATGAATTGCAGTATAAATAGGAATTCTTAGTGTCTGCTGACAGTTGATCACCAGAACCCCGCGTAAGTGAATTTGCCAAACGCGGACATAATCTGCGGTCGGAAACTTACTTTTTTGCGAAACACCCAGCGCGCTGAGGACCCAGCCCGGATCGCAACAATATCAGCGAACTACAGAGAAACGACAAGCACGACGAAAACCTATTATCTTCATTACCATTGCAGTTTTTAGTAGCGATCTAAAGCCATCTACCGGAAATGTTGGATGACGAGTAAAGCTATGACAGCATTCTGGTAATATTTTCTGTAACCGAGTAACATTTGTGTGAAATCGAAATGTAACCCAGGCAAAAGCAGTTTAATTAGGGCAACTCAAATACCCCTAGTTCCAGAAGCTTGTCTTACGGAAAGGGTGATTATAGGGTTTTGGGGGTGGGGAAATAACGATGGCAGGGAAGGAAATTTTTAGAAGTAAGTGTAAAGTGAAAAAATGTATTCGAATTTGCTTCCCACGGCCGCTGGGAGTAATTTGTTCCGCACGTAAATTGAAGTTATATGCGGCGCTTGGCGCCGCGGGCTATACTAATCTAACTCCAGACATGTAAGTTAAACCTCAGGTTTGTTGAAGCAGACGACCTCCTAAGCATCATTTCTATTTTTCAGGAATTCTAAGAAACCGCAAATTTATAGTCGGGTTTTTCCGCAATATATTAAACGATGATACGGATTAGGACAATCAACAAATAAAAAATAGCATCATTTCTAAATAAAATACAATAATAACTGCACATAGCAGTTATTAAAGTATATTCCACTGCTTAGCCTAATTACTCACCTATAAAACCCCATAACCACCGCTTTCGTGGGACAAAACGCTGGAACTAGGGATCAATGAGGTGCACTACATGTACTACTACTAATGTACTCCATGTACTAATGTTGCCGAAACCCACACTTAGGTTCTGCATGGAGCTATGTACAAGTAAGCAGCAATAAAAGCAGTCAAACCTCGACATTGGATAAACGTATATGAACACAGGAATCGACTGAGGTCAATAACTGACTTTGGACATTAAAACTTGCGTTTGCAGGTGTAGGTCACACGCATATACAAGAGCGATTAGCCGAAAAAGGGGTGACTTTCAGTTTTAAAATCAAAATCAATAATTGACTCAAAAAAACAAGTCTAAATCAGGTGGACAAGGAAACAACAAAGCAGATAGGATCTAACGATCGATCGCTAGGGTCTAACGTCAGTAGACCTGACCCAAACCATTTATTTTTCATCGACGCCACTGCATATCGAAAAACTCCCACTGTACTCTCCTCTAACGACTGGGAAGTAAAGACCGACTCCCGTTGAAGGCTACATTGACGTGCATTTATCCTTTCACCTGCTCATGTGGAACAAGATACATTGGTCGAACAAAAAGGCGCCTAGAAAATAAGGTTGGCGATCACATACCAGCCTGGCTAAGAGAAAGCGAACGATGATCAATCTCGAGTTAAACTGTCGCACGCCATGGTGATAGGAACTGTAGTGGTCGCTGCCGGCCGGCCGACGCCCTCCATTGCTTTGTCCGGCGTCATTGTTCAATGTTACCTACCTCAAGGTCATCCAATACCTCAGTCAGCGCTTACAGACGCACTGACAGTCAAACGCATAATGCTTGTCTAAAGTACAGGCTCCAAACAGTCTACCGTGTCGTCATCCTCCCTCCTCCGCACTACGCACTCCAGACGCCAAAGTCAACGCGCCAACCTCGACATACACGAGACGAGACATCTAAGAGATGAATTAACCTCCATCCCCACACCACGAAAACCACGTCAGAATTGTACATAACGGACTGTCTCAATCTCCATGTAATTTTACCGGCCCGATGACGAATTGCTGAGAACGCATGTATACCAAATAGACTTTTTAAGTTAAAGATGGGAATATTCGCAGAACTTAGGCGTCCGAAAGTAAATACAAGCACCAAACATTATAAACAAGGGGAAACTCGGATATGAAAAAGGGTTGAAGTTTGCGTGCGCACGCCGAATAAGAGGTATGCAGCACAGTGTGCAAGCAAATGTAAACAACCGTAAAAGTCTAGTCGCACATTCGCATTGGAGTTTTTTATAACAGGAAAGCCAACATTGCGGGTCCCCTATACGATAGTTCGACTGCTGATTTCGATTATGCCCACGTTGAGCCTCAGCAGGCGGAGGCAAACGTGATGACTCCCACGGGATCATTGTGAAAGTAGGCTCGCGCAGAATCTACCCCACACTCTGACCTTTCCCGCACCCCAACCGGATGTCAAAACAAAAGTCGACAAGACTGAAGATTAGGGACGGTACATGCGGCTGGTGCGACCAACACTTAACACGCGTACGAATGGCATGCCTCGCTAGGTAGACTCTCAACTGGGAGCGCCATAAAGGTCATATTAGGAAGGAACCATTGACCCGGACTTTAAGTTCGCAGTTAGCCACTACACACAACAAAACACCCTGGGCCGACTGCGGTGTCCAAGGAATCCCGTCAGTTGGCAACACTTCGAGCCATGGCTTTTAGCGTACCGCGATGGATTAAATCACATCATATTGATTATAGTGAGGAAAGAAATGCGCCGAGGGTGGTCCTACACCACCAGCATCAAGCCACCACCTACAAGATCGGTCAAAACGTGCTCCGCGGCCGAGGAATGAACCCGAGTCTTCCACGTGAAAGGCGGAGATACTCACAATGCACCAACTTAAAGCTTCCAACTTATATCGAAAATGGAATACGTACAGCATCTACAAACAGCCCCTGTACTTCGTCAATACGTTCCTTAAATATCCCGTACAAAGTACGACTTTCTACACGCATAACCCCCACCAAAAAGAAACGCGCGACCAAATGAGGATGATTTATAAAGCCAAAAATATGCCACAAACGATATTCGAGTCCTTAAAAAATTATGCAGGCACGTTTGTCATGCATTCTTGATATCTGCAGTAATTCATAGTCGAATAGACGCCGGCCATCCAAATTCTTCTCATAATTAATGAGACTGATAACCGACTTCTGTCACTTTTTTCTGTATTGAGTACAGTCCAAGTCGTCCTTACATTTTAGTCTTTCCTTTGTTACCTGTCCTTACAATGTTCATAAATCTCCCTTGGTTGTTTCTTTACCCGCTTTCTCCATTGCTGAACTCTTTTTCTTTCTCGCTTCCAAGTATGCGTTTCTGTAGAATAATGTGCCAGTCAATAACATTTCGGCAATCAACCTGCTGGTTTTAAGAGAAGCTAAAATGTTATCTTAACGCCGACTCGGGTCACCTCGTACTTTCGTATTTTTGGACGATCCTGCTCCATGACTAACAGAAAGGACTATCGTCAATGTAGAAGGGTTTCTATTTTTATGTTTTCAGCCTACCATTTATCATGTGCATTATCTCTAGGTTTTTCCAATATCCTTCTCCAATGCTATCATTTTTAAGCTAAAATTATGGGCATTTGCAGACTGAGTATCGTATATGCAACTCGAAATTTTCGGCAGACAATTTTCATCGATTATCTGCACACCATATGCCATTTAAATACTTGGTTACTTTGTATCGATAGCGTCATCCGGGTGCTTAAAAGTAAAACGAGTAGAAGTTGTCTGCTTTCGTTTTTATCAGTGCTGGCATTTCCAGTGAGAAGTAAGCCATGCGAAAAAGAAATACTGTGGCTTTTGAGTTTTGGACCAGAATGTGAAGTTGAACTTCAATGGAGCTAGGTTATGGCTGGTTGTTGATAGCCAAAATCCGGGAAATCGCCAACCAAGTCACTCACGTGTTTATCTGCTTTCCTTCCTGGACTATTATTAGTCCTTTTGTGAGGGCGGTAGTTTTTATTGAAGAAAATTTAGGGCGTACGCGTTCCGTTATCTGACAACAAACAACGATTTTACCTCATTGTATATCTATATTGAATTCAAGCAACTTATTTTGGCAGATAACGAACTTGATTTCTTAAGTTTTCGACGCCGATCCTTCAGAATGTATCTATGCAAAGTTGTTAAGTTCTCAAACGCGTTTAAAAATCAAATGGTTTTTGTTTTCGACCCAGTAAGCCATTCCTGTGTACTATCATACCTTTAATATGGTAACCTTTATCTCATTTTGCTTTAAAAATATAAGCGTAAAATCCTATTTCATGCCGATTGGGGTATGGTTTGCCCGAGTGCATTGATCCAATATTCCTTCGCGATTTTTTGTGTGACAGACGCTAGCAACGTGCACAGAGGGGTTGCGACTATTCCAAGTATGAATGCCCACTTAAACTAGGTAATTTCGCCTCTTTTTTGTTAATTGCTGCTAATTAGTAAAGATTTTTACATTATATTTGTCTGTCCTGAACACGGCCTTAACAACCCTGGATGAAGTATTCACCTAAGAATGTTTTTCCTGTAAAAGCGCAGTAAAATGTACACGAGTTCTTTTATAACTATGCAAATATACAAATACCCACATTGCATAACATGAGTGACTACCAATGGTCAGCCAGGATACATTCACGGTCTATTTATTATATTCATTCGAGAATTTCGAGTACCTTCAATTTCGAAACTCAAATTGCGATCATAAATTAAGCAAGATGTGACCAGTTATTATTAGCTCTCGGTCATTTTATGTACAGTTGATTAAGTAGCAGGACACATACGCTTAAAAAAGACATGTCTTAATCGCTCTCTGATTGCTTTTAGTATTTGAATGCGAGTTGTTTCTGTCGCTAGGACTCTGCGGTTGTTCTTTTTGCATATCTGGTAGCAGTGCCTTCTGGCTATTAATAACACGATTTTACGATATTGTGTACCCCTCCAGATAGTAAGCGAGCAGGAAATGCAACACTATTCAATGGCGAATACCCAGTAACTTAACTGGCGAGTGCAAATAAATGCACGGCGTACTGCTTTGGAAGAAGACTATCAGTTGTAGCACGTGTTATATAAAAAAAGAAAGTGCGCCGTCGAACCATAAGTTTTGGTTCTAGTATTAAGTAAAATATCAGAATACTACTGTAATATGTATACTTATTTATTTTTCGTAAGTAAGAACGAGCCCGTATTGCAGGGGTTTGAGCGTTTGACTTCTAACTTTCAAGGTTGCTGTCTCGAGCCCCGGGGGTGAATACACCTGGGATTTGGTAAGGTTCACTGACGATGGCTTATAGGCCAAAAATTACATTTACAGTGTCTCTTGGCTTCGTCGGTAACGTATTTCTGCCTTAAATAAATGCCTATTTATAAATACTCTAAAACCCTTTCTAGTATGAACGGGTCTTCATCATAGTAGCACCAGTGCTTTGCCATCTATACATGAGGCCGATTTTCGCGTCTATCATTACTTTGTATTTGCAGGTGTTTTTTTGAAAACATTTCGACTTAGTCGCTCAATAACTTAACTGTTCGACAAAAAGATCAAATGCAGGTGCATGCCTTATTTGAAATGCGTCACCTAAGTCCGGATGGCTCTCATGAAAATAGTGGTTAATTACGAAATGACAGATGTACGGTTTTAGACCTACAAATGAAGGAAATGGCTCTCCCACTTTTTGCCGATATTTTCCTGCCGTTTTGAAGAGTTTTTTAAAATGTATATGGTAGATTACTTTATGATAGTTCAACAACCCAACATGCTTACCAACACATAATAATTTAGCCTTAAGTGAACGGATAACGCTCTCATGAAATTCGATTCCTCCTACAAATGCCCTCATCAGAAATTGAAGTACTGAAAAAATCATGTACCGAACTGTTCTATACAAAAAAACATATGTGCATCTAAACTTCATCTCTACGCTCCCACGCGTATTGTCTCCAAATCCGAAGTGTTACCTATGTGAATCGTTGTTTTTGACGCAATTTTCAGCTGCGGAGGTTCATAAAACAGACTTTGTTTATAATTTTGGCGCATAAACGGAAAGTTACTAGAGTTAATCCGGCCACAAGTACGACAAGACCCAGGAAGCGACCACCTCATCAATCACGTTCCTTTCACGTCTTTTAATTGGCTCGCTGTAAAATGTAACCACAGACAAAATATGGTTTGAAAGTCTAATCGACCATCCGGTACACAAGATATATAAGTACATTCGCGAATTGATAAAGCATGAAAAACAGATTTCTCGCGTAAGTTGCATTTATTTTCAGATACTTACGAGTTAAACAAAATTAAATTATCACACGCTTTTTAAAACATCTCATGCACACATTGATCTTTGTTCGAATTTAACCTACTGTTGCGTACAGTACCAAATACGTGAATGATTTTATTAGTGTATATCCAATGTTTCAGAACATATTCGACACCATTTCAACATACTGGACCACAAAAATATTTATTGCACTTTATTTACCATTTTTTAGAAATATTTGTCCGATTTATTTTCTCTTGATAGTCTCTAGCAATGGAGACACAGAAAAGACTAATTAAACACAGGCCTAGAGTGGAAGTTCATTATTGTCCTGTAACTCAAACATACAGAAATACAAGATGACCACAATATCCCCGTAATTCATAACAATGTATGAAAGCTGAGCAATTATAAGTCATTTCGTCATCTAGAGGATTGTTATGCTAGGAAGTATGAGATATATGTTTCTTGATGACCACTTGCAATGAGGGCTTTGTATAATTTCTGTCCCTGAAACTTTACTCGTGTTTTTTAGAAGTTTTATGTTAAACTGTGATTGCAGTTTAATGAAACCTAGATAATCAATAATCCTTTTTGTAAATTAACACGGAAACCATCCAAAAAAAATTCCGATAATCACAATACTTGTGGATGAAAAGACTCTGTGGAACACAACCTAATGTGAAGGACTGGTAGCCGGAAATATAATAGTCCCTATCGTTACAAAACAATCATATTTTCTTAAAATGGGTGTGTGCAGAGTATCAAGTTATTTGCCCAAATAGTCTGCCTACCAAGTGACCTGGAAGTTCCTAAAGTGATCCATAGACCAGGTTTAATTTTATTATCTTTCGAGGTATGGGTTTCAAATTATATCAAAAGCGATCAGCTGATAGGCAGTCAACCGAAACAGCTGAGCCTAAACAAGAGGTCACATTTTTGGTATGAAACGCGACTGAATGCAAATGCACATTTGGCTGAAGGCAGATGTAAACAAAGTTCCTAATCTATGTCTTAAAGTATTTTACGACGGCGACTTTGCGTCCATTGACCAGATAATTAGTGTCGCGTGGAAGTAGCGTTCACTTATATAGAGTAACTGTTGAAAATAATAGTGCCGTTCCATTTTTGTTAAAGATACAATCTTCTAGCCAATATAAAACGGCGCATTGAACGCCTGTTTGTCTTCATAAAACCGGGGTGGAATAGGAAACGCTCCTATCCTAAAACTACGGAAAGCGTTAATTAAAACAGGCTGCGTGTTATCCTGAGGCTCAATTTACAGAGCATCTACCTTAAGGCAAACTATTTTTGGCAACAAACCTCGCGTTTTTCAACTGGGATTGCAGTATAGCTAGCTGAAGATATCTTATAAACAAGAAACCGCTACGTCACTCTCAAGAGACATTGCCGGTAAATCATTTTCTAGAACTTTGGTTATACTCACAGTCCATTTCTTTTGACACAAGACTTTGCGAATCAATTGACGCCTAATCGGCAATTTATCTTTCCCAATTGTCGAGAGAATTAACAATAAGTACTATATAAACAACCTTTAGCACGTTATTGACTAAATTAGCTTTTAATGCGGATTATTTGCTTTAATACCTACATAAATCTTTTAGCATGCCTATAAATATCGGTAAAAAGTCTTCTAGAAAACGTGCTTACAAGGTAATCATGAAATGATTGCTCCAGTTACCATTTAAGACTAAACGTAGACTTAATTGCCAATGATATAACGCTTATACCGGCCCAAGTTTCTGTAGAAGGCCATTGCAATATTGCAGCATTGTAAATATTCGCAGAGGGAAATCCAGAATACACACCGTTTGTTTTCAGAGGGCACATGAATCCCCACAAACTGGTACACCTCGAGGTCCGGCTACTGGTCCTGTTTCTTCTTCTGCTAACGGATAGCAGTGCGACAGATGAAGGCAAACATCAGTCATCAGAGAATGAGAGGATGGTCCTACGAAGAAGACCTCGTGCAGCCGTGCCCATTCGAGCTATTCGATGGCCTGAAGGCATCGTTGCATACAAAATTGATAGGCACTTATTCAGTACGTTCTTGAAGAGGTCCTTTAAAGTTTGCATGAATGTGCAGTTATTATAGCAAATGCACTACTAGGCGATTTTTATATATATAGGCTTCAGCTAGGAAAAATAACGTCAGTGCATGAAAATATACCCAAATTTCTCCAATTTAGAAATGCAGAATACGTGCATTGTTGTGGGTATGAAGACACGGCATATTACGTGAACATAAAATAGTTGATTGAGGTGTATATATACTTCTTATGCACGAATTAATCAAGTAAAAAGGTACAATACCTATTAGACTTGAGTTTGTGGATGTTCTATCGGGGTTATAACATCGAGCTACAGATATTTTCCTCGAAAACTATCCATGCAATTTAACCTTTGGTCTAATATTTACTTGTCTTTGAACAAACACACGATAATTTATGTTTGCTACTCTTGTTTTGCGGATACTAATTCGTTCTAGAAGAATTTGTCAAAGTTTCACTTAGGAAGGTTATGCAACTTTGATACTTTTGTGAAACGTCACCAGGCTGTTTGAATATTTCTTTCACATTGCAATCCGACTGACACCTAAAAAGTAAGAGCCACTTCTTTAGACCATTTACTAGTCATCTTGCAAATTACAAGCAACGCACCTTGGACTTCAAACTATAAGCAGACTATTGAAGTGCAAACTGACCAAAAATAATAAGTGGAGATAAAATTCGAGATAGTGAAGGTGGTACAAAAAAGGTAAGGGGGATAGGAATGGCTGTTCTGACTTATTAATCGTCATCAGCTAGCCGCACCCTATCTCAGGTGTGGATCGCCTGATCTTTTGTGTGTTACACCCCGATTAGGTTAGAAGCGGGAATATTAATTGTGCTTAGGTGGTGCTAACCTATTTTTCGGTAGCACCTTACCTATATAAACCACTAGCCTCCATGCGACTGTCTGCGAGGGATTTAGGTTGAGCCAACAAGCATAACGGGACAAACATTTTCCGTAGCTAGACTGACGGGCACCACCCTATAAAATGGCACATTCCCTGCAATAACTAACAAGACAATGGGCCCGTGACTCAACGGTACTGTGTTACGCTCAGCGTCCAAAGGTCCCAACTTCGAATATCAGGTGATTTACGCCTGAGATTGGGTATGACAGTCTGATAACGGCCAGTAAACTAGAAGTGACTCCTAGGTCTTCTTTGTCTTTCGCGGTACCATCTTATTTATCTATATGGCCAATCGCCCCATTGCTGACTGCTAAGATCCTAGACTAAGCCCGAAAGTCCAACCGAACTAAGGTCAGAAGCAAACATCTGTAAAAACATCTGGAGCACGATTCTTTGAAAGATAACGTATGTGGCCCATCCCCAGAAACGTGTTTCTAAATACGAAAAATACTTAGTTTAGGTTTACATGCTTATCAGCATGTATCATAAGCGCAAGATATGCCCCCAGCTCTCAATGCTAGATTCGCATGTGCGTTCTTTGCTTGCCTAAAACACTCACAATGTATCCACTTAAGAAGTAAATATTTTTACCTACCGTCAAAACTTCAACCATATTTTATTAAAATCAGATGAACTTTTGCATTTTAGCACACATTTAGTAGTAAAATACCTTTTTTGCACAGTTGATGTCCCAAAGGAGCATTTTCCAATATAAATATCCTTGTTATTCCCAAATAAATTTCAACTCGTCCAGCTGTTCCAGACTTTGCCATTTCCATTTATGGAAAACAACATCCTCCTCCGTGCTGTCAAAAGGAGACCATATAGTACTCGTAAATTGCGCATTGGATAGATAAATAGGTAAAACGTGACGTGAAAAGGTTTCTCACTGGCTTAAAAAAGCTCATAAACAAACGTCTTCAAAAATAAAGCCTCCTCTTCCTTAATTGTAGTCTTTTAAGGATATGTAAGTTGCTACAAAATGGAAAGCACATTTGAATATATTTTATGTATATAAGAAAGCATATTTGAGCATATTTTTATAAAATCCACCTGAATTGTGCTTCCCCAAAATATGTAAAAATCATGCTGCATGGTAATGTTCCAGCGTCATATAAACAACCCTATATAAGTAAAAATGAATTTCAAAATTTTGAGTAGAAGTTAATGTGGTACGCAATTGGCAGTGTTTTGGCAAGGAAAATTTAGAAGATCATGCTTTCTTTCAAGACATATAACGACTGAAAAGTCGCAAATAGCTCCTAAAAGCTAATTTTTTAAAGGCAATCTAAGACCTTTACAATTAGTCAGAAAATAGTTGTTTTGGGCCCTTTTTACCCACTAGAGAAACTTAAAGGAAAGGCGAGAGGTAAATGAAAACCATCCAACTCGGCCCAAAACACCTATTAATTATATAAGTCTGGTGATACTTTATTGATTGCTAAGGAACCCTTTCTTGGGCAGGCAGCTTGCTGTATCAGAATTTTTAGACTCTATACGTTGAAAAGGTAGGGGGAGGTACAAAGTCGATTCCAATATGGTTAATTTCACGACTTTTTTGGGAGTTCGTAGATCAGGCGGTTAGAGGGTTGACTGTACTCAAACATTTTCTTTGCTCTTATGGACTCAAGGCCCATCGAGGCTTCCAAGTTTTGCAGAATTGGGCTAAAAGAATCATTTCCATTGGTGGACCCACCCATAACAACTGTGAGAAATGCTCCAAATGATGCTCTATAGTTAGCAGCATTATACCTGTTTGTTTAAAAGGGAATTTTTACGTACTGGAAATAGGTAAGTTGTCCTCGAGAAATAAATTGTAGTCCTTCTTTCAATATACAAATCATGTTGACGTGGTATCTGTTTTTAGCAAAGAGTGAACTTGGTGACCTCATGGAAGCTATAAAAACATGGAACAATGAAACTTGCATTCAGTTTCGACCGTATCGAAGTGGGGATAAGAGCTGGATCCGGATCATGGATGGAGATGGGTGGGTAAAATCATTTGAATTAATTCGTATGCTAAAATCTTGGTTCTACCTTGGAATAACTTAACAGAAACCGATAAACAGTAGTGTCTAATAAAAATGTTTCACGCATCTATTACTTAATTTTTTAATGGCTATGATACGTGATATGTTTGATTAGCTCTTGCAGTGCAATTAGCTTGTTGCATGCTACCAATTTAATTAAATTTTGGAGTGATATCTGCGTGTCAAGTTTTTTAATGCGAGTTTCTGAGGCTTAATTTTCAGCGTGCATAATTTCTAATGATAAAAGTTATTTCAATGATCATTTAGGAATATATCCACTAACACCACTAGTGCAACTCTGGGTTCGCCATGTTAACACTCTTAAAGTGATGAATATAATTGAAAATCACAATTACGCAAACAATTTTGCAAAAAGCGTAAAGCAAACGTTTTAAGAGATCCTTTAATCTGTAAAGTGCATTTCCAAATTCGCAGAAAACCTCGTCTTCCTCTGGGCATGGGAGTATAACCTTTCCGCAGGCATTCAATACATACAATCATTTTTAGGCAGCCTGATAAACTTAGTCATTCTCACCAGGAGTTTTTTGAAAAAGCTTAAATTCTTTAAACACTTTTGGGGTTTCCTTCATCATAGGCTGCACGTGAAGATTTTTCCTTCAATACTCGGAAGAAGTCCGAGCTCTGATCATGTTCCAAAAATTGTTGATGTAAAAAATGCACAATATCGCTTGTTAAAAAGGAATTCACATAGATTATGATGGACATACCGGCAGCTGAAAGTTGTAAGCGATAATCGTAAACATTCAAGGCCTATAAGGTAAACAAGGAACCCGGCTACTGACACTTCTTAGGAATGTGACATATTTTCGGTATTCCATTTGCCTTAATTAGATGCAGAACATTTTGGCCTAACGTTCTCTTAATTGCCTCCTCCTGCATGAAAAGTCATTACGTTCTTTCAAGGATTACATATCATATGAAACTGCTGATGAATCTGCTTTCATGATGATATCAGGTTTAAACAGTACAAAGACATAAGTCGACTATTTCGTCCGAGAGGTTCGGACTAACTGGGATGGCGGTAGAACAGGCTAGCTTTATTGTGCAGATTACAATGGGATTCTGACTAAATTTAATATCCGGAGCTAAAATTAAAACACCTAATTGCCTTAGCAGATAACATGCGCTGTCATTTATCCTAGAGTTGTAGGAATATTTAACAACGAATAGTAAAAGCCTGACAATTCCGTTTGTCACGAGTTCCCGTTTAATGACATGTATGTCTGTAGGTCAGGTGCCTTTTGACATAAAATATTTAAATCGTTTTTTGCAGTCACCTGTTGGTGGACATACATCTTATACCACGTGGTAAGATCAGAGACTTTTACAACCGGAGGTAAAACCAATAAAGTAGGCGTTACTTTGAAAAAAAACTAAGTTGATTTTCTAAGATTCAGCAAGATTAGTTCGGCCAAGTAAGTAAAGTAAATGCATCATGCCTAACTCACCGTCCCTGTTCTCAGGTTGTAGATGTCATCGTTGGCTACAGTCAAACGGTCAAAGTAAGGGCAAACTTTGGCAACGCAAGGACAAGAGCAAACAGCAATCAGTTTTAAATTGCGCTGAATAATGAGATGCACAAGAAGCTGCATAATGTTACCGAACTCGAATTGACGTTACTTCAGGAAGTCATAAAAAATTGATTTTCCTGACATTTGTCATTGGGCAGACTCCGCATCGGCAGGTTCTGAAAAATGCTGCGTCCCAGTCAGTTTAAGTGGCAGTAGGCACTGTAAAGCATACATGAATGATCGATGAATAAGGCAGTAACTGCGAACGGAAAATACCGCTTAATTTTCATTCTTTTATTGAAAGCATGGAATTAATCCCGATTCGCATAATGAAACCATACGTGTTTAGAAGAAATATAACTAGCATTCATTTTGTATTTTATTCTTATTATGCTTGGTCTTGCAGTTAGGTTCTGCAGCCAATTGTAGGCATTTTTTCCGCTTGAAACATAGCAGTTGAAGGTTGCTTCTAATTCAAGATCGAACAATTCGAAATGTTAACCAGATATTAACTGCTAATCTACGCTTACATACTACGGTGATAAAAAAGTAGTTTCGAAACTCGGGATGAAAGTTCCCGATGTAACGACCTAGGATCCAGCCCATGAAGAAGTGATCACGAATTCCTGCATATTAAGTAAAACAACCGTTACAAATGCTTTTAAATGATTTTTTCGCGTTATTTTCAGCTGCAATTCTCAGTATATTGGATTCAGTGGGAGAAATGGCGAGCAAATCGTAAATTTCTCGAAACACGGATGTAGATTTGTAAGTTAAATTGCTGTGTTAGTAAAGTACCTGTTAAAAATTCCAGAAGATCACTCATATAGAAGGTTAAGGAATGGCATTACCTTTAACGATATGCTTCCAATGAAATACTTTCAAATTTATTGAATTGACGCAACCATAATTAAAAAACTAGACAACATAGTCTTTATCTATTGGCAGTGGCAAACTCTAACGGCTGTTACGCATCATTTAGAACTCGGTAGCATCACCAGTATTAAAAATTCCGTATTAGCAAACGTAAATTTAGACGGGTAAATTACCTTCGGGTTTCTAGGAACCTATTTTATACACTATGGTGTAGCAGTGAAATGATCTCAAACATAACTGAAAATAAAAAAGATTATCAACCTAAAACTGCTTGACAGACTGAAAGTCCGGGAAAAAAAATGCTCATTCATTTTCGTGAAAATTATAATTAGGGATACAGAAGGTATGGTTCTTGTGAGAATTTCAGAGACCAAGAATTTCGGCATCACGTTTGTAAAATTCATAATTCCGGAATAAGAATCAGATATCATGTGGGTCAACAAACAAACTCATTCCAGCAAACACAACATGATATTTTCTTCTTTTCGACATCAAGGAGTTTATCATCTCGTTAGAAGCATTGATGGAAGGCTGCATGGTCACTCTTTCTTAATGGGGTTGCTACAGGTACTTGTTAGCAAGATATGCGAAAGCTGAACTACCTAGATATTTGCTCTAAGAGTTTTAGTTTAGAAGGCTGCCTACTGATCGATAACTGCATCAGAACCGCCGGGAATTGACACTAAGGAACCCAGACCCCAGCACATTAATAGACGTGAAGCGTCCTGAAATACTTATGATGCGATAAATTTCGTGGCCTGGAATGCTGTGGATGGCGGTTTTGAGACAGACTCTGTCATTCCTTTTTAATGCAGCCTTTATGGCACTCCCACTGCAGTGAGCCTCGAGTAGCCGAGATCCGAGTGGTCTATTACTCGACCCTTCTATAATATTATTTACCACGGCTACGGTTGCAATATATTTAAGGTAAGGGGTACGATAAGAGTACAACAGGCCAACGACTGACCGTACTATAAACTTTATTCTAGATCTAAATGGATCTGCGTTCGAAATCGTTCTGAGCATCTCACATGCCTTTGAAAGTTTTCGCCTGCTTGCCTAAAAAGGCCTATGTCTCGTTTACTCAGTGAAGTAAGTAGTACATTATGCTTATTATTTAAATCAAGTCACTTGCTGCGTATAGACTTATGTAGGCATTCACAATGTTCCCCTCCACTGTGCGTTCGACAGCTTTGCCGACAATAAACGCGCTTCAGCGAGGGCCTGTCGTTTACAGGAAGTGATACACCACAGGCTTGCAAGGTTTTATATTTCCAGATCCAATAAACTGGTTGGAAGAACACAGTTCCTTAATTTGACCCGGATATCCTTACAAAAGCAAGTGGTATGTGGTCAGTTTTATTAGTCATTCGTAAGGGCTCACAATGGTAAAGTAGGCAAAGCATAACTATAATCTGGCTCAACTAGAAAATGTACATGTAATCCCACTGCTACCGCATATAGGGAATATTTTTTGGTTCCGATAGCGTAATCTACATACACAAAAGATCAGGGCAAAGTTAAAACATGCCGATCCCATAGGCACAATGCAAAGGTTCATAACCTGATTTCACTGTTACTATACCTTAACGCCGAGGAGAAAATGTCCATGTGTCCGAAAACTGTCATTTCGTGCCTTCATAATATGGACCAAATACTACAATGACACAAATTAGAAGCCGAGACCGGTAAAGCCGTCATGGCTTCGAAGAGAATTCAACTAGCAACCGACTCTGGTTCTAGGATTACTGGTAAGTCATTCATCGTCTGTCTAGTCATTCGGCTTTTCTATAGTAAGAATAGTTTGCCCTTGGCACACGACAACTCTACTATGGCTCGCTGGTATGTCTACCACAATGAACGGCGAACATAAGTGAATCATAATAGCAAACAAGAACTGTTAACCTTAGATCACCAAGACGGGCTGTCTACCACAGGTAACGGTGAGCATGAGCTAGCTATTAGAGCAGGTTGTTGTTTAGAAGTCCAATGCGTATGTTGCAATATTTGGGATTGGCTGTCTGGTGATGACTCATAAGGCCGAAATGGCCTTTCCATTCTCCCTTGTATTTGGCGGAAGTGCCATTCTGTGTATAACTGAGTTAAGAAAATGGACTGTTCAGTCCAGAAGTACGTAAATAAATGAATGTATATCGTATATTATATATTGCACCGTCTGCCTTTGTCTAGTAAAATTTCCGAAACCTTGAATCCTTGATCCAGACGTCAAACTCCTGAGAAAATATTGAAATTAAGACCTCTGTTAAGTTGCAGAAAGTTGATGGTTTGGTTATGAGTGTGCAATTGGTTTGTATGCCATTTTACGTGACTAATTTTTAAAATCTGTTCCATGTTTTGGGCGATTGCGCATTGCAGTAGCAATATAAAAAATATGAGTTGGCGAATCGTAATGCAAAAAACTGCTATTTACTTTTCCTGGACCCAAAAATGGCTGCTCTTTGAGTCGTACTTCAGTAGTAGAAGTCCGTGTCATAGTTTGCACCGTCACTGTTGTGATAAATGGTCTCTGCCATAATGTCTGATTCTCATCTAGATTGACATAAGCCCAACAGCTTATTCATGTAGTCAACGACAAAAAGTCAGACAGGGTACCTTTGTTGCCTCATATTTTCTCCAGGAGGGCAGGCGAGTAGATGCGAATAATTTATTTTGAGTAGATGTGGATAAAAAAAATACCAGGAAGACCTGGAAAGTAGGCTCTTCTTGCTTATGCTTGTTTTCATTCACCCGGTTTGTTGGTAATCCATTGCAACCTTTTCAAGACGTATGCACACTAGGGGGCCGTAGAGCTCCCCACGGGCATACATAATAAATTTATTTGCGTTCACATAAAACGTCATGCATAAAAAGAACATTATAATTATGGATCGAAGTGTTGCCCTGTGAAAAGCCATTGCCTTTATTAAGTGCCTCATAGAGCAGAAACCTTAAATAGGGTGCAAAAGCCATCAACTGAGTTTTTACGTGTGTAACTGCACATACGACTTCATAAATGTACCAATTTGTGGTTTTTTGAGTTCTTAACTCACGGATGTTCATTTTGACAGACAAATTTCTTATTAAAAGATGGCTACTTATAAAGAAGCTTACAATTTCAATTTTTACGGTCCCCTGCCTACTATTATAAAATGCGAACCCTATTTTTGTTTTTAGTACGGACTCTATATGCACGAGTTGGGACATGTCATTGGCTTGGACCACGAACACATTAGAGCTGATAGGGGCAGTTTCGTTGATGTTAGTTTAGAAGGTGTTCCAAAAGATTACTGGGGTTTCTACGCAAGGAAGGACGGGGCAGAACTGAGCACCTACGGCACACCCTACGATCTCCAATCAGTTATGCATTACGGACCCGGGGTACGTAAAACGTATCCCAATCAAATTCAGATATTCATTTGCTTGAGAGAATGCACTCCTTTTTATACATTACTTTTGCATAAAAATTTTCAGTTTGAGAGCCTTTTAATCAACTGAACTACAACTGATACTCGTCGTCTTTTAAAGATAATCTCAATCAAACAAACGCAAAACTTTTAAACTAGATTATAAAACTTGAAATTGGGTAAGGATCGCGAGAAAAGATTTAAAAATTGGACCTGAGTTTGTGTTAATGTCATCTGCTAACTCATTTGCGGCTTCATCATTTTCTGCTTTACCAGTCCTTCTCAATTCATGCCAATAAGTCGCCACTTACCGTGAGGGATCCAGCCGTTCGCCATATTTTGAGGGAGGTCTATACAAAGGACATTTCGTTCTGGGATGCCAAAGCCATAAATCAACATTATGAATGTGCCAGTAAGTTTTTTCACTTTTATCCTATACAGTGACTGAGACGAATTCGCAGATCATTGTCAATTAGCATATAGAGAGTTGGGATATGGATTAAGAAGATGAGATTAGTTTTTCCCATCAGCTTTTGAACTAAACTGTTCTTCTACCTGATTTGATAACAAAAGACGAAGCGTAACTAGCTCACAATCACAAGCTTTTCCTATGTGACGCTATTAGAAATACTGGAAGGTCTCCTGCTGATTATACCTTTCTACGTAATCGAAAATTTCCCCAAAATCAAGATGAGACCATCCAGCGCACACATTTCATAATTATCAGAAGAGTTATGCAGTAGTGAGCAGTGAAATATCCTGATGTTTCAGTCAATTCTGTTTTTTCATTTCTGTGTAATCTACATGTCAACCTTTCTGTATCTGACCTATATTCTGCCCTTTGTTTTGCCAAAAAAATCTCAGAAAGATGCAAGAAGCCACCACCATGTCCAGCACCTGGCTTTATTGACAAGAATTGCCAGTGTCAAGTTCCTGCAGGTAAACCATTAGCATTCTCCATACATGTCCCGTTTATTGATGTCAGACTTCTAGGAGGAGTTCAGACAACCGTATTCCTTCTGAAATTTGCTTGTTTACAGGCTGTGGCTGATTCTCAAATGCAAGACTGAGGACTCTAGATGCATATTAAAGATGCGCATGGTTACATTACTCGTTCTGACCACATCAGGAAATGGAAATTTTGTAGCTGAGCGTAAACTAGAAAAGGAGATGTGACACAAACTGACTTTTGCAATCAATCGAGGTCAAGCAGGAAAAAGACACAATTGTCCGTTGCATATGAAGCACTGGATGCTTTTCTGACGTTTAAGGGTGGTTTATTTTGTAACCCTATGGTTCTCTGGGACCATATGCCCGTTGTGTTCTAGTTTGGTTTGGGAAATGAAATAATTATCCAGACTAAAGTGATAGAAAATTAAGGGTGAACGGAATAGAAAAGAGGATATATTTGAAACTTCCTCCAACAGGTTTCCTTGTAAACTAGTTTCCTTCAAATCTTGCAAGGTATCTTGCGCAGCGGAACATCTGGTTAAAGGCTCTTTGCGGATTTATTTCCGCAAAAGTACTTCTATTATGTATTTTTGTGAAAGTGTCTAGGCACCTAACTTCCACTTTTTAAACACCAATAGCGTAGAAGATAAGCATATCGTTTATCGAAGAGGTGAACATTTAATTTACTTCCGTTGAAGTTTTTAATCATGAGGTGAACGGGTTCAATCAATAGGTTAACACTATGCGTATTTCTCCCATATACACCTACTGTTACACCGTTAAACTCAAGCCATTTTCAATTCATCTTCAGCGAAATGAAACGAGGTCTTTTTAAAAAGAGCTCTTATTTGAGAAGTGGGGCTTACGAATTTGCCGGGATTGCTACACTTCTTTTCCTACGGTTATGCTGGAGCACTGAATAATATAAGTTAAGATTATCAGAATGAAACTTTGGATTACAAATCTCGATTTGAAATTAAAATCCATAGAACCATAGGCAGGCTTTAAAAGCAGAGTTGGAAAACCACACAAAACCCGGCAAACACACAAAACAAGACGCCATGTCAGTCCAGTGGACAAAAAACTCATCTTCCTTTCCTTTGAAACTTTCCTAAGTTCTCTAATTTATTACTTTTTTTGCATTCAAAGTTTTCTCGAAAAGGCGTTGTACTGATCTCCTGAGCATAGCTGAATGTACAGCATTAGAAAACCAACTGGAGTGCTATAGAAACGCCAGCTACATGGCCGTCAAGTGCCGCAACACCTGCGGTTTCTGTTACAAGGAATCCTTTGCACAAATTCAGAAACAGAAACGAAAGTAAGTCCATAGTATATAGAAGCGTAAACTGTGTTGATTTGTATTCATGGCATAATAAATCTTCACCAGAACTTCCCCTTTACCCGACCTGCTAGTCACTAACAAAAAGATACCTGGCTAATTGAGAGGAAGAAAGAGGAGATTGTATCCAATTCAGATAGTGAATGAGCGGGCAATATTGAAAATTTGGGCGTGTGTGCGAAAGAAAAAACTAAGGTGACTGTAGGCGCCACAGAGACTGCTTGGGTTTACGGAATATTAGATCTTCACCATGCATGCAATTTGCAAGTGCGCATAGAGTATGTAGGGCATTATACGTATAACTTCTCAAGACTAAATATTTCTTGCAGCCAAAAGCAGCAAATACCTGACACATTAAAAAATACTTTCAAGCGTGTCCCCCATAGTCGCTCCCATCAGCTCAGGGAGGATTTGTGTTCAGGGACGAAAGAGCTATACCACACTGGAGTTTATATTTAAGGTTAAGTCTGATGCATGCGTCCACCTCAGTTCACAAATAATTGTATAAGCATTTCGATAGGAAATGTGAATGCCTGATGATGTAAAGCAATTTGATCATCATAATCCTCAGCCTCAACTTCAATTTCAGAAAATGTTCCTCAGGTTCGCATTGTAGTTTTAGAGGACAGTAGACCACTTTCAACAAACCTCAGAAAGTAAATAGCGTTGGCATGGCAACATTTAGTAGTTATCAGTGTGAATGGTTCTCTAATACATTAACCATCATTAGATTTTCACCGTTCTTCGAGGTGGCAGTACAAAACTTTCGAAGTGAAAAGAAAAAATAATCAGTCCTGTTTTTTAATTACAGTAAGTGCGATAATTCATGCAAAGTCATAACTGAAATTGGACTTGGTAGTTTAGTTTACATTTGGTCACGTTATTTTGATCTAATAAGTGAATTTGATCCAAAAAAGCATTTTACTAAGGAAAGCTGTCTGTTTAGTTCAGTTTATTTAGGATTTATAGGCAGATATTGGCAAAATCGGAAGCTGCCGCATATAGAACAAAGTTCTTTTTGCTATTAAAGTGCGTCAGAACCAAACCATATCCCTTCCAGAATCGGATAACCTAGTTGTAAGCTGATGTAAGTCAGGTGAAGTCAAGTTTAAGAAACGGCTTTGTTCTTTCGAAACAAGTAACACTTATTATTTTTTTGCTGAGGCATAACAAAACATTTCGACATTATTTGGTTTTCTCCATCGAGACCGGATTGGTTACCAAAAATGCATAAACCTTATCGCGTAGATGAAGGTGAAGAACAATTTTATTAAATCTAAAGCATGTGATAAGGTGCTGTTTCGTGTAATATAATTTTCGCTCGTGTGTAGTTTAGAAAATGATCAACAATCTTCGCAAAATCTTTGTATAGATGCGGCCGATCTTTTTTGATCTTGATAAAAGTAATGGAATGCAGTGAAAAGTAATCCAGTATAAATAGAAAAGTAAGTCGCCATTTGTCTTCATTTAAATTAAAAGAATGCTCATTGTGCTTCATTTTTACCTTGACTTTCCCTTGAAAATAGGCAATATACACGAGCATTTGTTGGCCGAATACCTAATTAAAGTGCTTTTTAAATGCACAAACTATTATAGAAATTTTTTCAAATGATCATGACATAACAATAGCAGACGTCTGTTCTGAACGTCCTTTTTTCTTCGCAGCGAGTTTCGGTGTTTTGCATAGTTCGAAATATGGCCAGCTTTTCTAATGTAGAAAGTCGGAAGCTGTTTGCCCTGAAGGTTAAAATTGTTCGAACTTGTAAGTTGCCACTTCGAGATAAAACGCCTATTCTCAGGAACTTTTGACTTATCTGATTTCAGTTGCGATGATTTTCATGTCAACTGCCCTCTCTGGCAGAAAGGAGACCAGTGCACAAAAAACGCCAAATACATGCGGCTCATGTGTGCCAAGAGCTGCGGCCTCTGTGGTGGTTCGAAGGAACAGACCACAATCGATCCAACAGCCTGCAGAGACACTTACCTTTACCCGGATGATTGCAAGGATTGGGCGGCAAGGGGTGAATGTCACCGAAATCGATTTTGGATGGCTCATAACTGCGCCGAGTCATGCAGCCTATGTCCTCGTAAGACCACAACAACAACTACTACTACCACTACTAGGTAAGATTTCGACTTCTTATGTGTGCGCTTATCTAATGCGCTTATGACGGTCATTTGGAATAAGCTCTTCTAAATTCTAGACCAGAGGTCGGGAACGTATGGCTCGCAAGCCAGGTGTGGCTCTTTTGATGATTGCATTTGGCTCTTTCACATAAAATAAGAATTAGAAACTTCAGAGTTTGGGTTTTGTTTCTTCTAATGAATAAACCTAAAAGCTTTTTACACTCACATTTAACTAAATTCAATCTTCAAATACATAACATCGCTCTCAATGAAATATGTTTCCAAATATTTGCTTTTTTGGCTCTCTGAGTCAAAAAGGTTCCGGAAGTCTGATCTACACCATCGGTATAAATCCATGTTCATCTGCCAGGGACTGGATCAGTAGATGAGTACTCGACGTTTGTAGTAGCTCTGTTAATTCAGCTTCTAAAAAAAGTTTTGTCTGTTGCCCCACCCAGTTGTTATCCTAGAGCTTTCCCGATTATTTCTTCAAAGTAGGCAATTTCGGTAGACATTGTTCAGTATTAGATTTCGAACTATGCTTTGCGGTGAGGAGAACTTACCTCTGATAGTAATATTACCAATAAAGGTTACCCATTAGTTTTTTATCCATATAAGGTTACTGTCAGCCTAAGCCCAATATTTATGGTTAAGGCTAAGTTTCAGGACAAATTTTAGCGTTAATGGTTTAAGTTAGGGCTAATTTGAAGTTTTTTATGGTAGAGGAAAGGGTAAGTGTAGGGTGGAGTTTTAAATATTATTTTTCAGCCTTAATCTTAGGGTTGGTTTTTGGATGTAAGGTTAGTTTTTGGAGCCCGTATTAAAACTAGAGTAGTATTCAGAAAGCGTCTGAGGACAAGGTTTTTAAGTTTAGTATACGAAAACATGCAAAGTGGGTAGCGAAGCATGTCTTCAGGCCCGACCTAGTCTCATGCAGCAAGGTCTCTGATATCAGTTTACGCTAGGTTATTACTATCGAAACGACTAGGTCACCCAAAGAAAAAATGTACATCGCCTGCAGAACAAATTATTGGATTTGTCTGCAATGTGTCGAGCTCACTTGGTCCTACTGTTTACTAGGAGCCGTGGCATTTTCCGTCCATGCTTTCAGAACAGTGCACAAACACACAATGCCAAAGACCCGGTGAACCACGTTCACATATAATTCACAACGCAGTGTCGAACATAATTCTTTACGTGGCTGCATGTTATAAGAGGTTAACTTTTCTTATGAAACGCCAATTGCAAGTTCAAGATTGTCATAAAGCAGGTCTGCTGTCTTGGGTTGACTTTAAGCTTCAACAGCTGCAACACTGTGCATAATATTCACCCACGTGACGCTCACGCCCACGATTAGTTATGTACGTTCATTTGCAGTCTGATTCCATGCAAATACTTGTCAAAAATATTTCTTTCTTTCTAGATTTTTTTAAAAACATGGTAGTAAGGAAAATGCAAATTCTAGGAAGCAAGAAAGCAAAACAGATACAGTCACTGGGATAACTACTTTAATCGCCCGACGATTCGCATTTCATCGCGGCTACCTCATTGGTAGAGAGGGATAATTCGTACACAGGGAATTGCAGTATTTATAGGCTACCGTGGCTGTGCATAGTTGCGTCATATACAGTAGTCGCCGGCTATTAAGCCCATGGTTAATAAGCCCAGCCGCGTATTAAGCCCAAGTCAGCTTGAGACGAAATTTTACATAGCAAAATCCGCCGGCTAATAAGCCCAGTTTGCTAACCGGATAGAGTGGAATTCTCATCTCTCTGCCTGCTCAACTGGTTACGTGTCGCAAATAATTTTTGTTTCTTTTTTTTACAGACAAACAGCATTCTTTTCTTGTACGTAAGTAAGCTCTACATATAATGCAGTACGTATGTACTGTATAATGCCTATCCTGCGATTGCTAATTACGAACTAGGACTCTCCGCTTAATGCGCCCGCCATCTATTCAGCCCAATTTGGTCTGGACCCGAGGTGGGCTTAATAGCCGGCGACTACTGTATATGAAAAGCAACTGCTCTACCCTATTGTAAATACTGGCCCACTTGTCCGCTAATTGTTTAATGATCGGCGTGCGGGCTGTGACCTGCTGAACTTTTATCCCACATGCTAGATTTAAGGTGTGAGGATTGCTCGGCGATCTGATTCCCTGGCGCAGGCGCTAGAAGAAAAGTACGTCTGTTTGCTTCCCGGGTGACGCATTACTTCAGCCAAACTGAGTCTCGGCACCGACTATGAGTTTGGCTAACCATTACAGTTTTTTATAGGCTAGACGTCCGTAAACCATGACTGAAGCAAACCGCGGGTCACAAAATTGTCACTTCTCGCAATAATTTCGGTCTCATTAAATTTGAATGTGTGGCAGGGTCTCATCGGATGAACCGTGACTTAACGTCATTTTCCTGCACTGCTGCCGCGTGTTCGGCAATTCACGTCTTACGAATTCTTCCAGTTTCTTGCGACTTAGTTTCTTAGTTTGCAACTGCATCAGACCCTACTGACGACTCTAGATGTTTCTAGCCATGGCAGTGGATATTTGGCTTTCACTACCTGATGCCTTAAGGTTGCCTTAAACCTGTCTGCGACTCAAATACCAGAGTCGGCAGCTGACGGCCACAGAGCCGTTTTTGAAAGCACGGAAGCATTCGCCAAAATTTAGAGTCGGTGCGATTGTATCGCTCGTCCCGTTTGCGCATTCAAAAGCTGCCGAACGATTGCGGGTAGCCATTTTTTCTGTAGCCCTGTAGAATTTAAGGCTAAGATGGTTAACTCTAACAGCTACGATCTTCCAGGTCCGGTTCCTTAGGAAATGAGCGAAGTCTTGGGAAGGCCAGAATAGAAGGAAGAATGTATTGTGTACAAAACAGTTAGGAGAAAGTGGCAATCGGTCCGGCATGGCCCTGAGAGCCGCGTGAGCGCGCAGCGTCACGTGCGTCCCACTCAGAGCGGATTCCCAAGTTTCCGTCGGTGCAAGAAATAACCGAGGCCTGGAGAGCGCTTCGTGAATGCTGATTGGCCAAGAGCGTTTCTGGACGCTGATAGATCGACTAGTTTGGGGCATGTCTATGCGCCCCGGTCGTGCGAGGGCAAAGTTTGCGCGTCAGCGCGGACATATGAACTCGCTCAGGGAAAGGCGCGACTGGGCGACCAAGTTTGGCCCTGCCAGAGCACGCCAGTGGCGTCTAGAGTTTGAAGAAGGTGGGCTGTAGAACCGCTATCGACCCGTCGAAGATAATGCAGTTTGGCAATTTTGTTTTCTGTTTCACTGAAGTGCGTCTTATCAAGCCGATTAGGTGTTCTTGAACAACTGCGTTTATGCCTGATTGGGTGGTTACTGTTGAAGTTGAGTGCTTGCAACGCATTTTTCGCTTTCCTACCCATTTAGGTCTTTACACAACCGACATTTTTGCGGTACACGAGGAAATCAAGGAAGGTGGCTGGTTGTTTTACTCCTACTCCTCCGTCGTAAATTGTATGTCCGGAAAGACGCTGTTAAGACGCTATTTGAACATGGGTAGGTGATCCCGTTCGATGAAGACGAAATTTGGTCTGTGGTGTTGGAACAGCAGCGGCTCTACCCGTCTTCGCGTCCCGAAATCGGTGAAACCATTGGTGTTCTTTTTCCCTGTTCGCAGATTATTCCGTCAAACGTGAGCTAAGTCCTGAAGAAAAATGGCAGGAGCTGTAGGACTTGGGCGTGTGTGCGGCAATTGCCCGTCCCATAGTTTTTGCTTTCTATGAGTAGTTCGGCAGCCTTGATGTCAAGACCGATGTCTCATCCCTTTTAAATCCTGGCAAATACAGACGATTTTAGAGATGCACCGTATACTTAGCATACTGGCTGAACCACTGATTTCATACCATCTTGATGGAAAATGGGGATTTAATTGTGGACTTATCAGTGAGATATCATTGTACTAGAAAATTTTCATTTTCCAGCAGCATTGTTCAGAATTTTGTGTAAATGACGCCGGTCGTTCAGAATTTGCTTGCATCATGACGATAAGCTACGTGTCCTCGCCTGTATTTTTTAGACCCAGGACTGTCACCCCAGCGAAGAGCATAACAGAGGAGTGCACAGACGTTTACAGGTCTTCCAGTTGTCATGTCTGGAAGCAACGAAACATGTGCAGTAATAATCCCTGGGTGAAAAGGAACTGCAGAAAAACTTGCAACTTGTGTACAATTCAGAGCGCGGAAACTTCAAACCGAACTAAAAACACGCGTAAGTCATTTTATAAGGTTTCTCTGTGCCATCTTATTAATTCGCGGACAGAGGTTGCACTCGTATGTGTGCCAGTTTTGAAAAAAAA
>JAYGXS010000001.1:68034511-68045969 GCA_036362985.1 Ligula intestinalis | reverse complement strand
CTAGTGTGGCAATGAACATTTCTCACTGGTTTTACTTTCTTCTGACGACGGTTAAAGCAATTGGTGAACTCCAGAGTGATGATGAAATTATGATTGTCCCCGCAGACGAAGGACGGTCAACTGTAACCATAGGCAAGTCCAACCATTCGGAGTCTTCGTGATCCACGTCCCGTCTATGAGTAAATCCAAGCTGATTCCATCATGGAATCCTACTGGGAAATTTTAGATAGATAGGCCAGATTTATACCAGATTTGTCCATTGGATCTGCACGTGCTACTAGGGCTAGGAGCTGCCGAAATCAGCCCCTTCACGAAGTTTACAGCAAAATCTTTGCCAGGCTTCGTGGAAAATTACGCATGCACCAAAACTCACAGAGGTGAACTTGAAACGACCTAACGTAAAACCTAGTCCTAAAAGTCAGATAACCTTCCTTCATTGGAATCCCTCCATTGGACATTAGACGGTTTTCCCAAAGATTGAAATTTATGGCGTCTAGCTATCCATAACCTTCCGCTATTCGAGTGATCCCCATACCGACTGAACAAGTGAAGCCAAGCAATACACTACGGTATCTCAGCCCTACGTTAAAAGTGCTTGGGCTTCAGCTACCTACATAATCAAGAAGATGAACAACGGCCCAAGGCTATGACGTTTGCAGGCAAAAATTTTATCTGGTAGGGATACAGTGTTGCGCCAAATGGTCTACTCTAAATGTTAAACGTTTTCACAATTGCAGAATATTGTCTCCGATACCGTGGTCGAAGGGACGTTCGAAGCCCCAGGCGAGAAAAATATGTGTTTGATTGGTCAAGATCCCATCATGTAGAAAGAGATGCCAGGCGTTCGACTAATGACAAAAATATACCTAAATGATGTGAAGCTATAGGTAGTCAGTGAGAGTGCCGCATCGCAGAAATGAAGATAAGATGATACCGAGCGGATGCGAATCATTTCATAACTAACCAAGATTTCGACCGGTCGATTGCATATTTTCTGTTAATTACGCCCTCGGATTGTCATTTTCGCTCAAGCGCACTAGATCGGGTGAGCTTATTATGCACCAACTCTTTCGCCTGAGCGAAAACGTGAGTCCTAAGGATAACTCAACAGAATAAACGCAATCGATCGGACGAGAAGTAATCCTAGCCGGCGGCTTGTGCGATCTCATCAAGCTTGCGGCCTGTGACGATCGATAGTGCGGCGGGGAGACGAGTCGTCCGGACAGCGTGATAAGGAGTCTATTAGGCCTGCTCCTCATCCTCCTCCTCCTCCTGCTCCTCCGATTGATTGGTTGGTTTCATGATCACCCGTCAGTGAGAAATGCAAGCAGAGAAGCGCTCAGACTACTGCTGCTTTTATTAAACCGCCATTATGGGAGAGCGTTAATTTGCAAGACATAAATGTCCTTGACGCTGAATGTTGTATGCAAGCGCGATGAGAGTAATACGAACGTCTCTCTGGCTGGGGATTTTGTCAGACTGTGGAATCCGCGAGCCTTGGTGTGCGAGACGTACTGCAAAGTATATGCAAGAAAGTCCAATTTGAAGTATGTAGCATACCGAGGTCATGCACAGGGCAAGCTGAGACTTTGCGTGTGATATGTGAAAGAGAGCCTTTGGTGAGAAGTCGCACTTGAATCAGCATGCGGACACCGTCAACAACGAATGGATTGAATTTGTGTGTGGCATGTTTGGCAAAGCATTGTAATTGAGAACAAACATGAACGAGCGCATTGGCGCCGTCCTGGACGGTGCCGTCAGCGACCGAAGCTGCCGAACCTTGTGGCCAAAGCCCACGCCGCGGACCATAATATTTGGTCACTCAGATGCCCAGTTATGAGCGACCTTAGGCGCCCCTGCTGTCTATTGCGGAATTTTTCTGTCCTCTGCGAGGTTTTCTGACAGTCTTACCTTTTTGACGACACTGTGTGCCTCATGCAATCACGTCCGTTGAAGATGAGGAAACTGGTAAGCACATATTCCCAAATGGTGCTAGAAGTATAAGTAGTAGAACTCGTAGCAGTAGTCACGTTACGGCATTTATTATTGGACTGTTACACTGCACTGACTGGAACGGCCTTTCGGCTGAATAAACGTTACACAGCATTAAATATATACGGAAGATGTTTGACCAACTAATATCCCGCCTCGACGTGCGCATGTTTTTTTCGAGATACAGGTAAAGGTGATGATAAATGAGATTATAGAGTCGCTTAGTTCCTCTTTGTCATCCCCGGGCGTCCTTATCACGAAAAAGGACGGCACCTTGTTTTAAAAAAAAATTCGATTCCTTAAATCTGGCTTTGCTTGCATTCTAACAAATTCGGACTAAATTTTCCGGTTCTGGAAGGGATATTCTTCAGAACTTTTCGAAATTATTTTGAGTTGCTCCCATAACCTAATCCATATAAAGAAAAGGCATGGTTCTGTCTCACTCAATAGTATAGGAAATTCTTTGCATGTCAGACTGCTCTAAAATAAGTCAAACCTGATGACCATTACAATTGGGGGCCGTTGGTGTATCTAAAAGGCAGTGTATCCGTAGTGTCTGATGGGGAGTGCCCAGGATTTGAACTCAGAGCCTGTTCTGAGGGAGCCACTGAGGCCTGTTGCGGAGAAGAAGATGCGATCACTGGAACAAGGGTTTTATTTTTCTGACGTTTCTGATTCCCTTGGGAATCCTCAATCATAGGCATGGCGCATGGCTCTGGCTTTCCTACAATTACCTATGGTTAAGGATTCCCGAGGAAATCCGAAACGTCAGAAAAATAAAACCCTTGTTCCAGTGATCGCATCTTCTTCTTCTGAACTGTTGCCTCGAACTCGCATATTCTCCTCTTTTGGAAACCTGCTGCATCAAATGCGCATATAGAAACTGCGCAGGCAGTTACATAGCGGATTCTGTTAAATGCTGAAGAAACAATAAAAAAGACAAGTCTGTTATGTGTATGAGCAGAAGAAACCTCTGATTCCTAAGTTCTATAGTTGTATAAAGATTGTCCATATTGGGCCTATTGTGATGTAATTTTGCCAATACGTAACGTAGTGGACGCCTTTATGTACTTGGCTGTTCGAAACTGCTAACCTTCACCATGTCAACTTCGACTGTGTTAGAGAAGAAACCATGGCGTCATCTCGTTTTAATTCTAGATGGTTTCTCTATTTATAAGGTTACCGCCCTAGTTCACAAGGATTATCCAAAACACAAGTTAAAATTTTAGTATGTCCTCTGTCACAATACTCAACGCTTCTGTAATGGTTAAATGCAGCTTATAGTTGGCCTCGTCTAGGTAGATCTGCTCACAGTCTGCTAACAGTTTTCCCTTTTGAACTCGCGCGCTTCCAATTTCTAGCGGTAACAATAAAGGTAAACTTCCCATTTTTGATTTCGATTATCGAATTTTAATGCTTGCTTTTGGGATCACAGGTATGTGGTATTCAACCACATTTCCATGGATTTATATAAACAGCAATTTTCATTCTAGGCCCTTTGGAATATTCATGCTGTAGAGGATATACGTGTGCAATAGGAACATGTGAGAGATTTGATTGATATGCATATGGGTGGGCAAGGCTACCAACACCTGGAGTGAGTATACGGGTCGTGTAAAACACGCGACAGTAATAAGCGCCATGTTTGTTTCACACATTTTAGATGTGTTTGGGGTAGCGGATTTGTGGGTGAATGCCTGGCACACGTACAGTGAAAAAAAAGTATTTGGTACGCATCATTGGGCCTTGTGAATGAAGTCATTCATGCCATTTTTGAGGTTGATTAGACTTTGTTTTACCAAACAGCCTAGGTAGGTGACAACGTTGAAACCCCTCTGAAATACTGCTATCACTATTACCTAATTCTCGCTTAGATTTTGACCTGTCGGCCACCAATTCGTAGGGCACGTGGTTATCATCGCTCTTTGTCAAGTTTGAAATCCCGTTTTGCTATCCGCAATATCTTATGTAGCATACAGAAGGCTGAACATTGCTCAGTATTGCATGACATGCTACTTCATGCTATACAATTCACAACGCTTTCTCCCATCCATCCATTATTTGCGAGTGACTGTTGTGTTCATACATGCGTTTATGCAATTACATATGGTCACTTTGAGCTCCACTTTTTCCTAGTAACCTGAACTTCACTCTAGGTATATTCAACGCAAAAAATTAAAAATCCCCCGTGTCTGCCATGTGACAGTAAACGCCACCTAGTCTGGACAATGCTGTTTTGTCCTAAATCACAGATTTCGGAAGTGAAGATTGCAGCACTGCTTGTCAGTTGGGTTGGAGGGTTCAGGCACATCGTAAACAACACCAGGGCAAAGGATAATAAATATTCGAACGAGCAATGAGCGTATAAGGAAGGAAGGTGTAGGCGTGTTGGTTTACTAAACAGTCACCTTGATTGAGAGGTCAGCTCCCGGATTGAGAATCGAAGATAAGTGGATTGGCAGGCAAGCATGCAAGGTTTGTTCGTGTTTGACTAAATTCTACACGAGAATGGTCAAAAATTTACACTCCGAGCCGAACACCCATCACATAATTGGCCGTTATTCCGCCTACCTTGGATTTTAAATCCCAGAGCCGACTGTCAATCAAGGTAAATGTAGCCCACACCGAACCAGCCCCTGTCTGGATCTTTTCTCCAGCCTACCCTCATAAACCTTAGGAAATCACCACCTCATCTTCTTTCCTGACCTGACATATTGTCTTCTCCCCATCTAAAAAACTTGAGACGCCAAAGAGAACTGTTCTGCAAAGTAGGTCTACCTGAAAGACTAAAGGATGTTAACGTCCTAATAAAGCATGAGATTTTCAGGGTGAACGACAGTTTTGTTCGTTAGCTTTTCACGTCTTCTTCATCCTCGTCTCCTCTCTCCTGAGGAGAAATACAGAAGCACACGTCAATGCTCAATCTGGTCATTTAAATGCAAAATTTATCCACACCGCCACCGATTCCTTTCTTCCGACAAACGGCATTTTCTTAGGATCGAGTGTCTTTGTTCCTGTATCTGTGGTAAAAGTGATGAAACACCTTAAAAGTGTTCGATGCTAAACGACTGCCAGGTCAGCTGGTGTCTACATGTTTGTCTTAAAATCTTTAAATTTTCTGCTAGCTCCTGCCTTGACACATCTTATTAACTTATCCTTCATAGAGTCCTAGATTCCCGATGATTGGCGATCGGTAAGAATCATTCCCATCCCAAAAAACCTTCTTATTCGCCGTTTTCCTCCTAATTTGCCAATGCCCCGCAAGTTGCATATAAGGCTAGGCGTAGTAGACTAGACGTTGTTCTGGAAGTCCCTTCTACTCCGAGGGCTGCCGTACATACGCATTTGCTATTCCTGACGAATTCTCAGCATTTGATACGATCCCGCGCCCACTTATTCTTAATAAAACTTCTGCATGCGACTCTCTCGGCTGGACTGTCTGTTGGCTAAGAGACTACTCCATTTCACCCATTCAATTCGCTCAGTGAGGCGAGCGAAAATCCACGGTGCTTCCCAACAACTGTGGAGTTCTCCAACGGTCTATATCATCCCCCTCACCTCTTGTCTCTCAAAACGGACGACCTAAGATCGCCAACTGTACGTTTGAACGTTACTTTGTCGAGAAAACATCAGATTATTGGTCAAATTTCTGGGACATAAACTAAGATTCCAACGAAAAATGTAATATTTTCGCAAAAAATAGCGCGCCATAAATAAATACAGACAGTTAATTACATTTCTCATTTACTTTTTATTGCGGTGACAAAAATGAATTTTTTTCGTAACTGTACAGTATATGTTTGTGTTTCTTGATATTCCTGAGAAACATTTGTGGTAAGGAGGCCGTCTGATTCAATGTTTAAATACGAACACCGCAATCGGTACTCTTCACCATTTGCCCCAGAGCAGGCATGGGGACTGTGGCCAGGTATAGTAAAAGTAGACGCACCGCCATCTATTCCACTCTAAACCCACATCCAGTTCAAGCAGTGACCAGAAAAAGTCGAGGTGACCGAGCAGGAATCAGGCGTAAGCCGCTTTCTCCAGATGCAGTCAAAACACCACCTAACCTTAGTCTTTAGTGACTGTAGACTTTGCGAGGGTACTACTGTACCGTCTACCCTCACTCACCTATATTAGATTTTGAGCCAAACTCTTTTAATCCAGGGCTGATACTGCTACTACCACTACTGCTATTTAAAATACTACTAACTAGGGTGTAGCTGAATGATACTATTTGCTGGTACTGTTACTGACTGCCCTTTTTGAAAGTCAGAAGTGACGTTGAGTAAAGTCAGCACTGGGCTCATATCCCTTCAATTTCAACAAGACGTGTAATAGTACTGGTGCTAGCACCGGCGCTAGGTATGATACACGCGAACTAGACTCCTACAAACCGCGTCCGTTTTTCACTCAAACGGCAGGGATTGTTTAGAGTTCAAACGAATGACAGTGCAACAAATGAGGTACGAAGTCTGACACAGACATCAGTCCATCACTCATCACATAGAGAAACACATAGCCGACGGCTAGGTCTGAATCGTAGGATTGGAGGTGAACCAAAAAGCATCACTGTGTCTTCAACTGCTACCCGAGTTTTCGCAGACTCTAAAGATCATACGCCAACCATCACAGTCTCTTCCACAATCCGAAATCTTTGATGAGCACTTTTATCCCTCTCGGCTTGTTTCTGCACTGAACGGAGTGTTGACCAGTTTGCGAAAATTAGGCAAGAAAACAGGAAAGGGAGCCAAGCATGTTAAACGAGGAACTCCCGGAATGAATAGCCTTCTTTAGCCATCAAGACATGTTGCAGTTAGTGCGACTGGAGGGGGGGGGGGGTAGAAACCGAATCACGAGTATGACTAAAAGCTCTCTACCGAGAGTACTATTCCATACGTTTGTATTTTAGGTTGTTTGCGGAAAAAGCAGACTAAGGTGAAACAACAGAGACAGGTCAATCGTCTGGGCTTTTGGCACCACAGGAGGGTCAACGGGCGTGGCAGCGGCGTCGTGGCGACACAAGCGACAATGAGGTGCGGGTCAGAGGCGGCAGCACAGCCGCTATTGGCAGACTACGCACGCAGCAGAGAGCAGCAGGGTAGTAAGAGCTGTGAGCCTAAATATTCAGTCCCTGAAGACGTGTAGGCGAAACAACTAATCGAGACGTCAGATACCCAGTCCCCTTCCGGTAAACGTTCCTTCTTCTGCTTACTTGTTAATTCTAACTTAAAATATCATTTAAAAAATACCGAGGCCAGCTTTTGAAGTACGAATACGTGTTCAGAATACGAACACTAGACTTACACTTTTACTACATTAGGAAAAAAACCCACTTGGCCCCCAATTTTACCTTTGCAGTTCTTTTGGACAATGTCTTCATTTAAAGCCTCAACAGCTTAAATATTTCGGCAACCGGCCAATCCAGTAGTAGCATAATTCCATCGTAATACATTACCTAAGCCCAGATGGCTCCCTCCCTTATGCACCTGCCTGAATGGACATAGCCATTCAGTAAGAAATTATGGAGCTACGGTTTTTGTTCTAGAAATAAACATAATTACCAGCATGTTAATTTGTACCCCTCCCTATATAATTGAAACGGCCCGAAGAAAATTTATCGAAAGCTACGTATGCTTGCCAAATACATTTCTGAATTATAGTTGAATATAATGGTCGACCCAATTTTACGATATGTTTCCTTCACGGTTTGAATACAATTCGTTGAAGTAAATTGTAAACAACTTTATGGTTCTTAAAGGGTCCAACATCCTACTTTCCACATATTAATTTAATACACCTCAATATGTACTAAGTTTTATTAAGTATCCTCCATAGCGATATGTAAACTCATTTCAAATTCCTCGTCATAGTATCCTCCAACAAGACAGACACAAAAAATGTCGATAAGCACAATAATTTAGTTGACATCCAATACAGTCGTGTTATTAGAACGTATAGAATATCAAGGCGACTAAAACATATTTAAATAATTCATAAATTATGGTAGAGCTAGCGTATATCAATTTTTAAAAGTGTTATTTTGGACAGGAATGCAATTTATGACCACACTTATTGCGTCTTATGAATCATCTTCCATACGAATAAGTCAGGTTTTTTCCAAATCGTATTCAACTTAGTCCCAGACAATAAATAGCGGAATGGGGTGATAAATACGGGCGTATGCGTAACAGACCCCACAGTCATGTAACTGGAATAGCGCCATAAAAATATATGCCGTAAAATAAAAAAATAAATTTACCTTAATCAGGTATAATTACTTACCTAACAGATCAACCCATTGCTCAATTTTCCTATGTAAGCGCCTGTATCAAGGATTTCCTCGTATGATTGCGGTTAAAAAGCTTTGATCGATTTTTGAGGTTTTATGTTAAACTGTGATCAAAACTGAATGAAAGACAGGTTATCATTAATTTTGTTCCTTTTAAAATAGAACGGCTATACAACAACACAATTCTGACGATGTAAATACACGTATATGAAAGAGCTCCGAGATGCCACCTAACGTGAATGGTGGGTAGCTGTGAAACTACATTCCCTGCAAAGCAACCATATTTTTCTAAAACTGTATTGTGCATAGTACCGGGTCATGGGCCCATATAAAAAAGTAATTTGCCTGCGGCCGCTTGTACAACCTCCAAATTTACGCACTTAATGCATTGTCTGTAGAATTTGACAACGAAAGAGGACAGATGTGGCCACTGGTGTTCTAATCCATTTATGAGCACTCATAATTAACACCTGCTCTTCCAATTCAATAAGCAATATTTGCGTTAACTAACTGGAAGCAACCTTTTCGCGTCAGTTGTTTGAAGACAAGTCTAAGCATTGAATATTACTCATCATCGTCCTTTGAAAAATGGAAAATTCTATAGACTATCGATAGATGTACAGGTCCTTGCTGGAAACCTGTCACAATTATTTTATCAAAATGAGTTTGGACCCATCCGACATGTCCACTTATAAGGATATAAACAGAACTGAGGAAAGTACACAAGTTGATGAAAATACCACCAAAGCAGACAAAAATCCGCAGTTTTGTTTCAATCGTTATAGAGTTTAGGCCCCAAGCACGCAGTGACAAACATTCGTATATGTTTGCTCCTTTATGTTTCGTTTTATTTACTTCCGAGTACTAAGTATTGTATCTTAATAAACTTGGTCACGTACTAGGCATGCAAAAGAAATAACGTAGCTTGGAGCAGACGCAACATTTGGTCACGAGGAACAATGCTGATAAATATTTTTCAATCTTTTTGTTTATCTTCATAATCCGATACGTTTGACGCAGGATGTGGCTTACAAATTCAAGAGATAATGTGAATGATTATTGCTCCCTTGTTTTGTCAGTATCTGCCAAAAACAGTAAAACAATAATAAGGAAATGCTCCCTTCACTTAACTTTCTTATACGCATATTTTGTTTTAACATCGGTATGTTGATGATACGTTTGTCATCATTCATCGACACAAGATTGGGAATTTCACAGAGATTTTTGAAGACTGTAAAAACAGCAAAATTTAATGGATCCATAAATTTCGAGAGGGCTCTTCGGTTGCCACCCCTCATTGCTTAACGGGAATGAACATCAACGAAAATACACAGCTGAATTCATACAGAAAAAATCGATAAAAAACGGCGAGATCACTGTACATGGCCAAGAGGCATTTGATAAAGCTGAAATTTAAACGTTGTATACAGCAAAAATGGTGAAAAAGCGTCTAGGCAAAAATTAAAAAAAACATTTGGGGAGGGGAACGTGTAAACAAGGAGTCAGTGTTACCAAGGTACAGTGAGATTTACTACATGCTACAATTGTTTACCTAGGACGGGTTTAAACCACCTTATGTAGGCTGCCTCCAGGTAGCGTAAGGTACGAGTTGTTCGTGCTTGAACAAGTACTCGGAAGGAGGTTTTTAGGGTTCACGGAATGGCCCGTATCTAGCAGGTGTTCAGTGATTGATGAGCGAGGAGTTCGTTTTTCTTGCTTAAGCAACCAGCTAGGTAAGTTTTCTTTGCTCTGGTGGCCAATTGCCTTTGCGTTCGTCCTATGTACTTGCATCCGCAAGTGCATGTAAATTCACAAACACAGTTTGAAATGGCGTGCATCGGCAAGGCATCCTTCGCACGAGGAATCGGTGAAAGCTTTGTTAGATTGCAAATTATAAGCTCAGCGCATAATATTTCCTGTGAATGGCATAAATGAGTCGTCTGTTGATGGGATTGAAAATTTTGTCGCCCTTAAAAGGCAAAGATGTGAAAACGGGCTTCTTCGGAACTATCTGTTCCGTCATTTTAGGCCGTAATGGTTTGTTATATTTGTCTATAAACTGTGTTGGGTATCCGCGCTTCTGTAGAGTTACTTTGAGTTTAGGTATTTCCGCTTCCAATGTATCCATAGAACCGATTTTTCTCGTTCTCTGGAAGAGAGTGCATACCAAGTTTCGTTTTCATTGAATGGGCACAAAACTCAAACAATGCAAGTACTGTCCTTTCCACGTATTCTTATGGTAGACAGTTCGTGTGATGGAGCCATCTTTCTTTCTTGACATGTGAACATCTAGGATCCATTAAATTTTGCTGTTTTTACAGTCTTCAAATTTTCACCAGGGAAAAGAAGCTTTAAATTTCACAGAGAATCTGAACTCGATCTTCCCTGACATCCAGTTCAGGATGGAGGAAGAAAAATACTGCCATTTGCCGTTCCTCGACGTGCTGGTGTGCAGAACAGATGGTGGAGAACTCAAAACAACAGTTAACAGGAAGGCGACAAATATCTCTAGCATGCTGAGTTACCTCAGCTACCATCCCGTCTCACGCAAACGTAGCTGCGTGCGAACGCTATATCGCCGTGTAGAAACCAACTGCAGCAAACCAGCCGACAAGAAGGCCGAGGTCCAGTACCTGCGGAAACTTTTCACAATGGATGGCTATCCTGGTGCATTCGTCGAAAATAGCAGGCGAGGAGCCACACGAAAAAAAAACCAGCGGAACAGCCAGAACCGACACGCTGGCGAGCAATAACTTATATTGCTGGTCTTTCTGAAGAATTCACTCTACTGGCCAGCGAATTTGGGATGGGCGTTGCTCACAGACCGAAAGCAACAATCCGCGGACAAGTTATGCGGCCCAAGGAACCAGTGCCCGTTAACCAAAAGTCCGGTGTCATTTACCGTATTGAATGTCTTTATGGTCAGGGCAATTATGTTGGTGAAACCAGAAAACGGGTTCTCACGAGAATGCACCAGCATAAACTCACCGTGCAACGGAACGAAAAGCTTTCCCTGGTGGCCGCTCACGCATCCACGCCGGGGCACAGCTTCGACTTCGAACGCGTGCGAATACTGGGCCGGTCAGACGACCGAACTTCATGCCTGCTGCAAGAACCATGGCATTCACGCGCGGGCTCAACTAACAGACATATCAAGCTCCCAGATGCCGACCT
>JAYGXS010000001.1:67988385-68024604 GCA_036362985.1 Ligula intestinalis | reverse complement strand
TTTATATGAATAAAAGGAAATAGAAAACATTATTAATACGAGAAAATATTCGAGGTCCAGTTATATTATTGCTTCCATCATCCCCTGAAGAGGAAGAGGAAGAAGGCGGTATAAGTTGTGAGACCAAGTTGTATTTATGCTGAAGTCTTCAAAAGCATTCTCGCTTCTATCGTCAGAGCATGGTGACAAACACCAAGTAACGATATCTAAAGTAGAAGAACGGGAACTTCTGCAAATACAAAAACGGAGGATATCGTCATCCTGCCCGCTGACAGAGGATACTCGACGGCCGAACGTTGCGGCTGGGCTCAGGAGCGCGGCAACGATGAAGATTGGGATGGCCGGGTTGCGAACAGGTCCACCAAAACTGCTTGCCTAGGAGATTTTTGTAATGGGTGACCGGCAAGGCAGAAGTCTCTGTATGGAGATGATCGATAGGCGAACTTTTACAGCAATCCGTGATCGTGTGGAGGGCAGCGTTCTAGTCTGACTGGAGGCGGCGTAGGCTGAAAGAGCTGACCGTAGGAGACCAGATTGGTGCTGCATAAGTAAGGTGCGGCTTGGCCACCACTTTGAATGTGGTCGTCAAAGTCTCTTTCGCGCAACCCCAGGATGTGCCTGCTGGAGTCTTTAGGTCCGTGGTGTGGCGGCGCACTTTGCTTGCGACCCCCCTTGCATGGTCCGCGAACGTGTAAAGTGGATTAAAACGCACGCCAAGAAACTTGGGCTTACGGAAGTGTGGTAAGGGCGCACCGTTGACAGTGATGGCCGGATGACGATTTAACTCCTTCGGATCCAGCGTGAAAACAGAGACGGACGACTAGGCTGCCGAGATCGTCATTCCGCGCCGGGCGAAGACGTGTTCAACATCAGGCATGAAGTCTGTGAGGACCTGCGCAGCCTTATCGATGTGATGGTGCCGGCAGAAGAACTTAACATCTTCCGCCAACGACACCACTTGCGCAGGTGCACGGGGAGTGGGAGCTCTCGCATGTAGATGTTAAAGAGCGTCGGACTGAGCACAGAGCCTTGAGGAACGCTGTAGGTCTGCTTACGGGGCTTTGAGAGAGCGCCACGGAAAAAGACACGATCGTGGCGGCCACGGATTGAGCCACCAACCATCAGACCTGACCAGTCTGAACGTTCAGGCAGACCAAGTCCTGCAGGAGCTGATCGTGGAGAACTCAGTCGAAGGATCGCGACAGGTCAATTGAGACTGCCACGGACAGCGAAGCGGGCTTCTGTCGATTGAAGCCCTTGAGGATGGCATCGCTGAGCTCGAAAAGCGCCAATGTGGTCCCACGACCTGATTTGAAGCCATGTTGATAGCAATACAGTTCCACCGTCGACGTCAGAATTTGATGGATAAGCCGCTCTAGGATCTTCACCAATGGACTGAGGAGGGCAATTGGGTGATAGGAGGTCGCTAGACAGAGGTCCTCGCTAAGTTGGCCATGTGGTGACTTGTTGCTATCAGGAGCAGTCGAGGAAGAGCTCGCTCCACCGTGTGGACACAGGTGAGAGGCAGCAGGCCATCGATCTAGGGATTAAGTGGCTGCCCAGGCTAATTTCGGTGTTGCGCGTAGTAGAGGCTACCAAGCAGAGACTGTCGAGGGAGAAATCAAGCGAGCTGCAGGCACCGTTGGTCTGGAGCCACGTTCGGCTGTTCTCGTTGAAGACGGCAATGGGAGCGTGTTCTAATTCATCGGCCAGGGCTTCTCCCTGGGAATCGGCCGCAAAGTTAGAGCACCACAGGTCGTGATGGGCGTTGAAGTCACCTAGTACCAAACTGTCTCCAGAAGGTAAGTAGGGAGCGATAGAGGCGGTGAAACCGGGAGGACAACTGGAAGTTGGGGGAATGTAGACTTTCAGGATGGTTAGCGACGCCGGGCCAATGTGGAAGGAAGTTGCTGGTACTTCCGTAGGATCGGCACCAAGCGGGGGTAGCTGATAATGAGCAATGAATATGTCTACCAGGAAGACCAAAGTTCCTCCTTCGCTGCGACCGCAGTCGCGGCGGACGATCGTATAGTCGGCACAGGAAGGGACATTGGTGGAGTTAGTCCACTTTGTTTCTTAAAATAGCCGCTACAGCTATGGTGTGCGATCGCATAAAGGCCAGGAGCTGGAGAAGCTGGTGTTAGGGCGAGCCTATTTAACAGCCTAACAAGCAGATAGAATGCAAGCGCGAGGCGCGCTAACGGCAGGCTATCGATCGGCCTACAGGCGGCGAAAATACTGACGGGCAATCAATCAATAATTTAAAATTCAAGCCACAGTCAGCCGTTGAGTTTCCAGCCAATCAAACTGGCGCCCACGTCAGGAGAGAAGCTGATTTACTCGATGGACATCGTGTTAAACGCGTTTGGTGTCTTAAATATGTTGTAACCATTACACTCAATAACTTTTGCAGTTGCACACTTCTTTTCTTATTCTTCCTTTGGGGACTCACACAAGGCGTTATTACCGGTGATAGCTCGGCAAAAACATAGGTCTTCTCACGGGACCATAGAAAAGATACAGAATTAGGCCATATATCGCTTCAACACAAAACGTCCCACTGTGGTACCAGTTTTGATTTCATTGGATTTATTTACGTTATGTATAGCTGCGATAAGATAAGTAAGCTTGCAAATAATGCCTTTTTAATGGCACTGACGTAATAAATTGCACTTTAGAGTAGATACAACTCCAAAGTTGCCAAAGTCATTGCCTTAGGATTTAAGTGTTTTCTTTTAGATACGAAGCATCCTGCCACTAAATCATAGTTGCAGAATTTTAACAGCCAGGTTGCGTATTAATGCATCCATAATAACTAAGGTGCCCAAAGCTTCTATTATTTAATTCCAGCGTTTGTTAGGAAAATATATTAAATCATTGCCTCTTCAGTATGGACTCTATCTTCACGAACTTGGACACGTCATTGGCTTGGCGCACGAGCAGTCTAGAGCAGACAGGGACAGTATCCTGCATGTTTATTTGGAAAATGTCCCAGAATCCATTTGGGATTCGTATAGAAAGTGGGATCAGGCCGAAATAAACACCTACGACACGCCATACGATCTCCAGTCAGTTATGCAGTATGGACCTTTGGTACGTTCAAACAGCCCCAAAAATACGCATATTCACTTGCTTTCTCAGATGCACTTTTAAATATTGCTTTAGCTGAGAATGGAATTTAACTTCAGTTACTGCAATTGTAAGAACATTGGTAGACCTTTCTACCCATTACCATCAACAGGAACGTAAAATTTGCGAATGTAAAGGTTCAGTATCAAAAACTTGGATCATTTGTTGCGCTGTAGGGTTCTTACCTATGCGTTCTCCAGTGGAATAAAGTAGGTTCCCTATCTCAGGAAACGTCCACCGAAATTCTGAAACGTGTTCCCGATTTGGGTATGTTTGTCATGTCAATTACTGTGTAAACCAATCGGTAGATATTTCAACGAATGTGGGCTACCAGCTTTAGATAAAGGTTATTTTTGACCGCCCGCAAGAAAACCTTTAAACATGGCCAATTAAGTAGTGTACATTACTTGGATTTATTCTCGATACTCTTGTAAATTCAAATACATATTTCGTAAAATATGCGCTCAAATATTGTCTTGTGTACTGGTGCTGGGGGCAAGTACGCCCCTTTTAATTTTGTCCTGCGTTAAGGTTGCTAAAAAATCAAGCAATTTTTAAACTGTTAAAAATAATTTGAAAAACTTTACTTTGGGAAAAAATCTTTAGAATGAAGTGTGGAGGGCGCATCGGAGTTCACAGTAACAATTTCTGTCAAAAACATACGCCTTCATTTCTTTCTGTTTTACTAGGCTTTCTCAATTGATGCAAATAAGCCAACAATCAGTGTGAGAGACCCAGCCCTTCATCATGTCTTGAAGCCGGTTTATTCAAAAGACCTATCATTCTGGGACGCCAGAGCCATAAATCAACATTATAAATGTGCCAGTATGTTTTTTCTACTTTTATACTATGCAATGAGGCATTGTGGCATCTACTTTTTAGTGGTTCTCACGCTTAATATATCGGTCCCATAGAGACAAATTGGCATATCCTTGTTGTGTACTCGATATAGGATGAGGGCGTAAATTAAAAAGGGAACGTGGCTCCTTCGGATGCACGTCATAAACGAAACGGTGCTGCTAGTCCATCTACAGTTGTGAATGAGATTACACAACAGAATATATAAAATTTTCTTAACAAAAGATCTGCAACTTAGCTGCTATTGTAGATATTATGCGAACAAAGAGGAACGTAGGAAGAAAATTAAAACGGTAAGTTTTCCTTTCTAATGCTATCAGAAATAATGAGGAGCTTCCTACGCAATATATATATTCCTGCGTGATGTGCGGGTACTCAAATTTCCCCGAAAACGAGACGCGATTACTCAAAAACCAGCATTTATAATTATAACAATATTTATCTTGGAATGAGCAGAGGATTAGTCCGGGGTTTAAATAAATTATATTTTTCTTCATTTCGGTGTAATCTACGTGCCAATCTATCAATCCCTGACCTATATTTTGTTGTCTCTTTTGCCAACCGAAATCTCAGAGAGATGCAAGAAGCCCCCACATTGCGCAGCACCTGGTTTTATTGACGAGAATTGTCAATGTCAAGTTCCTGCAGGTAAACTATAAGTATTATCTGTCGTCTGTTTCAAAAATGATTTGTTTATTCATTTCAAAATTCTAAGAGGAGAACAGAAAACAGGCACTAACAGAGAAAACGTGAAACTTGCGTCTTTATAGGCAATGGTTAACTCTTATGCGCAAGGCACAGGAGACTGTTATTTATCTGAAGGATACACATGTTTGTGTGGTTTGTTAAAAATGCATCCGGAAATAGAAGCACAGTTATCGGAAAAGCGATATTGTTTAAAACATACATGATACCTCTTTCGTATAAAGTGGAAATCATGCATCCAAAGAAATGTTATTTATAGGAAAACATGTACTTTGAGATAAGAAGGTAAATTAAATCAATGAAATTTCGAGACTGGTTCTCTAGCTCGTCTTCGGACTACCGAGACATGTGCAAAGAACACCTTAACTTTCACGCACGCGTAAAAATCAATAGTCATATGGTCTGCGACCTGACTGGTAGTTGTGGCCTCTCTCAGTCTGCATTATGTGGCCCTTGTCTCTTTCACCGTTCTTTGCAATGTTTATAAATTCCATCTAACTCTATGTGGCGGTTAATTTAGGAGTCGTCGAAGCGCACAGCTTCAAGAAATTATTGGTCTTTCTGGAGGGGCAAACTCCGAAAATACATGTTTGGTCCCATGCGAAGCTGTGTCCTGTATCAAGGCTATGCATGGACACTTCAGATAAATGGTCACGTCTTTTAACTGGCAGTAGGTACTCGTGAATGCGTGTAGAGACGGATCATCCTATTTGGCCGAGAATTTCTTGAGGCTATGCATGCCAACGATTCATGCATGAACCATATAGTTTGATGGAAGTAATAAACAGCTCAAAGATCGATAGGAGAGAAGACGGCCAGAATTACCACTAAGGTCTCACACCATACGACTATTGATTTTTCCACATGTTAAAAAGTTTATTTGTTATTTGCACATTTCTCGTTAGTCCAAAGACGAGCTGAGGAACAACTCTTAGCAATTCACTGATTAAGTTTACCTTTTTATTCTAAAGAACATATTTTTCATCAAATGGTGACACTTATTGGACAAGTGGAGCTTATGCCGTCAATCGTATTGCTCTGTGTGCCTCTGCCACCAAACGTTAGAAGCAACTGTTATCAGTAGAACATTTCTGACTACTACCCTGAGTTGGAAAGAACCCATAGACAGAGAGGCAGACTTTAATGTGTGGGTTAAGAAAAATAGCTGGAAGACAATGCAGATGCCCGTTGAGCACTTTAGGTAGCCAATTTCACACTAGAACACATGTAATTCCCCTCAGAAACTTCAAAAATTTCCCTTACTCATCGGTAATTTGCATTCAAAGTTTTCTCGGAAAGGCGTTGCACTGATCGCCTGAGCACAGCGGAATGTACAACAAAGGCGGACCTTTTCCACTGCGACAGCGAGGTCAGCTACATGAGTGTTAATTGCCGTAAAACATGCGGTTTCTGTTTCAAGGATTCGTTTGCAAAAATTGAAAAAACAAAGAAGCCAACGTAAGTCCATAGTGCATAGAAGCAGAAAATGTTAATTTGTATTAATGAAGTAAATTGGTGCTTCTTTACTTCGTTAATCTTTAAAATGTCATATCAATTAGCCCGGTAGTTGCCATCTAAAAGGATCAAAGTAAATAATGGCAAAGTGCCAAGAAGACGGCTTTGCCAAAACTGCAGTGTATAGCAAAAGGAGCAGACTGTAATCAACTACAAAAGTAGATAAGCAGTCGGTTTTGTAAGTTTTAGGTAGGGGGTGCACACGACGGAAATAAGGTAATCAGAAGGTCAAAAGTGATCATTTGAATTAACGAAACGCCATATTATTACCATGTCTGCGGTAGTAAGCTTAAACTAGGCAGTATGTCTACAATACGTATACCAAAAGTATATTTTTTGTGTAGCGAAAGGAAGACAAAATGCAATGCAATAAGAACAGAATAACACTGTGTTCTCAACACCCTGTAACCGCAGATTTTCAAGGATGAAATAACCTTCGTTCAATGCGGTTACAGTTGAATTCACCCCTGTCAAGATTAAAAGAGGTTTGTGGAAATTGAATGTAGGATTCTCGAACGCCTTGTTGGATAAAGCAATTGCTTATCGCAAATTTCCTTCTCAGCTTCCAATTTATCTGATTATACTCCCCTGCGTATTTTCGTTTGAGATGCCGGAACAGAACATTTGCAAATAAGCGAAAAAATGAACAAGTGTGCTTTTTATTCATGGTTTATTACCTTTCAATGACAGCATTGAGCAATTAAAAACACACGCGATTCTCATAACACATTGCTTATAGACTTTAAATTCTCAAACGCCCCTTCTGTGTTGTGTTAGACGACAGATCGGTATACAATTTGCTACTTCGACGACAGCGCCTATACTCTGGAAAGAGCTTTGGTTTTGGATAAACTATATGTTGCGTTTCAAAGACTAAAACGGGACGCATGCGATTATGTCTCATAAACTCATCCTCCTAGCAGAGCGATAGCAAATAGTGTTAGTCACCGTTTGGTGGAAATTGAAGTTCTTAGCTTGTGGCACTATCCGGTTTGCATTGAGCAATGTCAGAGCAATTATGGTTGTCATATGCTACATATTTATTTCCAGTTGTCAGTATCTACGAGCAGGAAAGATTCAATGATATTTCATAATTAAGGGCTTTGTACTCTGCATTTCGAGGTACGTATGGAACAACGCGTGGAGCGTCATTTGCCTAGCAACTCGATTTGATGTATCTGCTGAAGTGTCCCTCCGATTTCAAAGGCTCCTTTTCCGAAATTTTCTACATCTCTGACTTTAGTTGCGGTGATTCTGATGTCAGGTGCCCTATTTGGCAGAAGGACGGAGAATGTACAAAAAACTTCAAACACATGCTACGTGTTTGCCCCAAGAGCTGTGACTACTGCGCTGATCCGACGAAGCCTGGAGCGTGTAGAGACGCCTACGTTGCCCCAGCTGATTGCCTGGACTGGACAATGAGGGGCGAATGTGATGCAAATCGAATTTGGATGACTCAACAGTGCGCCGCTTCATGCGGTCGATGTCCTCAAACAAATACTAATAAGTAAGCTCCCAACTGTTTAGGTGAACGTTCGGCTAATGCAACTATGACAGTCTTTTACAGTTAAAACATTCCACTTCTTGTTCAGCGGCCCGATTTCGTGTTATTATCGAGTGACTGCCTCAGGAAATGGGGGCTCAACGCCCCAGCTGGTATAGCTATAGCTCGGATAGCTCCCTTTGTAACAGGTTGCGAAAGGTATTAAGGGATAAAAGGCATTTACCTCTGATCGGAATATAACCGATTAAGCTGATCCATTGTTTATTCCACTAACTAAGCCTTCCTATGCAGTAACACCCCTGCATGTCTAACCCTAACGCTAGTGGTTACTTTTAGGTTTCGTGATCAAAGTTAGGGTTATGGTTTTAAAGCGAGGGTAAGGGAAGGGGTAAATTTTTAAAGGTTCTATTCAAGGTTTTTAGGTAAGGTTACGTATGGGTTTAAGCTGACAATTGATAGGTTACTTTTGAACGTTAAGTTCTGAGTAAAAATCTGGATTTTCAAAGTTATTTTAAGAGCCATGTTTTGGGTAAGTATGTTAAGGTTAGCTTCAATGGTAAGAGTCAGGAGAAGGGTTCTGAGAAAAACGCTAAGAGTTGCGATTAGCACCTGAAGACCCGCCTGGCTCATGCAACTGGCCGGGGTAGAGTACTAATCCCGTCAGCAACTGGCGCGACATCCCACGTAAGGCATGTGGGCGGATCGATAGTGCGGCGTGGGAAGGAGTCATAACGGCAACGTGCGAGCGATTCGGTTGGGGTTACTCCGCCCAACCCTTGCACCTTCGAGTTTAACTGTACACGTGGAAACGTGGCTTCACTTGAAATGGGGCAGTTTGCGTGTTCGGTTCGGTTCGGTTCGGTTCGATCCTCTAAGCGGTTGCTTAGATCGGCCTGGCATCTGAACTGTGGTATCAGACCCTGCAGGTGACAAATGCAATGTGTCCAGTAGTAAAGCCAGTGGTAAGTTTGGGTCTGGTTTTGGCGTGCCTTTGGGTTGCTTCAGCAGATTGGTGAGGCGAAACTAAATATCGGTTCCGGCCAGTAACACGTTGACGCTGTCACCATAATTGCGGTAAACATGTCCAAACCAGTACTTTTTTCTAAGTATTCCTTTAGCCCTCTACTAACATATATTTGTGCAGATTGACGAATCGTTGATTTGCTCCATGGCATCAGTTGAATTGTCTTTCCATGGGCATCGGCTTGACTGTTCCATGTCGACCAACCTGTTGTCCCCATTCATACGATGTCGCACAGATGACATTGAATGATGTGCGAAACTTTCTCTCCATCAACGTTACTGCAGGATCGATTCCATTTGGAGGGTTCGGACAGGCTCAACAGTTCAGCGTGAAAAGATCAAGAATCCCTTCTTTTGACTTCCGGCGAGCCCGTTTGAACGTAGCGACGAAGCTCTCAACCTCTCAGTTGAATTACTGACTAACCTACCTACGAACGCCAGTCATTAATGCCTGACTGTTCGCACAATCGGGTGAAGATGGTTGTTGCGATCTGCCCACCGTTATCAATTACCAATGGTTGAGCGAAATCAAATCCGCTGAATAGCTGTCCAACCGTCGTGTGTACCCGACGCTGCAGTCGATTTACCGAGTACAAAAGAATGCCTTTTTAGAATCGAAAATTGCAAGAGAAAGCTTATGATCCATACGTGCGTTCTGCAGACCTTAACGACCTTACTGCACAACGAATAAACTTTGCTGCATTGCTGCATTTAAATTATGCCGCCAAGTTAAAAAACCAGAGGCGTCCGCTGCGATTATACTACTCAGATAATGGTTAAAATTTCTCAGCAGCATGTCGGAGCTTAAGGTTGTTTTTCACTTCTTCAAGTACACATTTAACTGCCAGCGTGACTAGGTCCATTTGGCATCTTCGTTGTGTAGTTAGTTCATCAGGATGACGAAGGTAAGGCATTTCCAACAGTCTTTTATTGTCTGGATCTGGCCAACGAGCATCTTCTTCGATTATTTTTTCGCTGTCTCCCACAGAAGGCAAAGATGTTTGAACTTGCTCAGACGCAGACAGAAGCCATAGTCCTGATTCCGGCTGAGTTCGGTCTCCAGATGTTGCAACAATTCATCTGAATTTGCGCAAGGAATGGTGATAGGTAGGCAGCTGTTTATTCGGTGCCATCAGCATGATCTTCATGGCTTGCCGGAAGGTGGCAGGAACAGTTTTAAGCCCAAATAAATATGGGTACAATGGAATAAATTACAATGAGGATTCATGGTCAAAATCTCCATGGATTGATCGACCACTTCGAGGTGGACGTACAGATGATTTAGATCCAGCCTGAGGAAACCCTTTTTAACATTAAACTTAGCAAAATATTTTCTTGCACGGCAAGGGATACTGATGCGTTTTTCTCGCAGCATTGAATTGGGTAGAGAATGTAGCACAGATTCTTCCTTTGCCGGTGGCTTGCATGACGGGCAAAAATTATATGACCCAAGCTAAGTAATTTATCGGTTTAAGCACAACATCTAGTGGAAAATGCTGATATTCTTTTTCAATTGCTTGCAGTGAAACATGAGTTGTTGTTGGTTTCGTTCCGAACACAGGTTTTACGTTAAATTTAAGAAGCAAAATGGCCTTCAACTGGGCGCAATAACCCATACCGGCTTGAAAAACTGAGGTGAGTTCATCCTGTAGAGTCGACGTTAGTTTTGCAGCTGGCTGATCCGATTTTGTGGGACAAAGCCAAGCTGACTGCATGATGGTTCGACTATCAATTTCGACGATGTCTACTGTGTGCTTCACAGCAGGGTGACGCACAGACGGTGACTTTCGCTGGATACCAGTGAGGGTACACCGGTGCGCATCTATTTCACCCTCTCCCTACTCCCCCACCTAGAGCTGGTGTCAAGGCAAAGTCAAGAAGACCGGGGAGGGGAGAGGGCGCAGTCCCACGCACTGTGGGCCAACACAAGTAGAACACTGCAGCATAACGTGGGGCAACTCGGATCCCAGTTGCATGGGAGTGCCATAAGGTGACATTAGGAAGCAGCCATTGCAGTTTGACTCGCTGCGCATCAATTAGCCGCTCCAAACTACACAACACACACTCGACTGACCACATGGCCCAAGTTTTCATTCAGTTGGCAACCTTCCAATCCACGGCTTTTAGCACACTGTGGTAGCTTTAAGCCTGCCCGGCTGTTTATAGTGATGCAAATGCCAAACAGCTGTCTGGTGTTGTGTGGGCACAATGGCTGACAGGACCGGCGAATATGTCTGTGCTCCACAGCACGGCCTGACCCCTTGCCGCACACAGCAGGGAATATGTTAGTGCCCACCGCAGCGAGTTTTTATCTTCGTTGACCTTTTGGAGAGCTGAACCAAACTTCCTTTTCAGACCGTAAACTGCATTATCAATCAGCAATTTGAAAGTGTGCTGCACTCGTCGGCCATCGGCTGATCGATTTATTTTGTCGTTCGCTGCCATGCCCCTCGTGCGGATTTTTGCATAGTTGACGGTTGTCTGTATTCTTCCTCGTCTCCACGGTGGAGAATGCTGGTAATTCGGCATCCACTTCCGGTGGGTTCATCGCAGTTCAGTTTGAAATTGTCCTGACCTTTACTCGTGTAATGTTGTAGGACTTTGTAGGCCTGCTGGCGGAATTAGAATCTGGGTACCATGCATCAAGCGTCAGTATTTGCGCTTCGGGCCACGATGTTCGCTCCTTACATATCGAAGCTCTGACCAGTTTCTGCCATATATGCCACAAGCTGCGCGTTTGGGTGTAGTCTTCGAGCCACCAGTTGTGTTAATGTAGACGAGTCTGCAATCTTCGTCCTGTTTCTCCAACGTAATTGCAGTCCTCAACGTTGCAACGTATCTTGCAGAAAATTGCAGACGTTAAAGTAGGGGATAGTCTGTCTTTGGGTTGCATACCACAGTGGCGTATTGTCGCCTGAGGTTAACGATGTTGTAACGGACGCCCAGGCCGAGATATTGCCACCCAATGACGTCCTATGTGAGTCCCTAAAGAGAGAACACGTCAAGAAGGGTGCCACGGCAGAAGTCTTTTAGCATTCTATATAGAACAAATTTACGGAAACAAACGTATGTCAGCAATGTCCCTTGAGCCAAAAAGATTCTCTCCTGAGTTAATGGCCAGTCCCATTGGCTGGTTGGTTCATTGAGCGAATGTAGCTAGAAATTCCAATTATCCATTGATTGTCTAGCTTGCGCATAGGCCGATCGATAGCCATTTATGAGCGTGGCTACTTGCTGCTTCCATGCTAGCCGTTGGGCTCCTCCTAACACATCTCCGTTGAAGAAAAATCGTAAGATTTGAGTTGAGGGTTCACTTGCAATAGAACCGTTTGCATTAGTTTCCAGCCTGATCGCCTAGAAGCTTGGGGAAATTGACTGACAACTGGAACCGTTGTTTATTGTATTGGTTTTAGTAGGTCAAATGTGCCCAGTAATAGTTCCAGTGCTAAGGTTGGGTCAACACATTTAGTAAGTTTCAACTGGTTGGCGCGCCGCACCCAAATGTCGGAGTGGACCCGAATCTCGTAAATTAAGCCACCACACTTTCTGTAAACACGTCCTATCGTCTACTTTTCCTGATTATTTCTGCAGTCCTTTACAAGCACCGTCTGACCTGGGTGAAACAGTCGTTGTTTTGCACCAGGGCGTCGGTTGAATTGCCTTTCATTGACGTCGGATGAGCTAATTGTTTAGAGGCTTGCGTTCGTGCATTTTTGGCCCTGGTGTTCCTCGTGGAGAGGTCTCGGGAGTCGGCGGCAATCGGCGGCAGTCGTGGGAGAGGAGGATGGAGACTTTGTTGAGACACCACGTCTGTTTCGTGCGCCGCTGCGAGTTGACCGACCAGGTGTTTGATGGGGCCCGGACGATGCTGGCGCCTTCTGTCCTGGATCCTCCTCCTTCTTCTTAGGTAGTTTGGCATGAGGTGGAGGCGTTGACATCAGATTTGTTGTCACCTGATTTGATTTGGCAGGATTGGGCCAAGCTGACTGCACACAATTGCAAAAGCGGTTAAGTGGCAATTCTAGGAGACCGAGCTTCTCGATCCACTCAAAGCCAATTAAGTTAAGCTTCGGGCGGTTGTTAAGATAGCATGTTCCCTTGAAATGAGTGTCCTCAAAGGAAACTTCACAATCAAGCTCACCCGTAAGCCGGAGAAATCCGCCAGAAACATTCATGGCCTTTTTGTCCGATGTGATCATCGGAGGCCGTCCAATCCTCTGCCATGTGTGCTTGAAGATGAGGCTGGTGTCTGATGCCATGTCCAGCTGGAGGCGTACAGGTTTGCCTTTGATAGCAACGGTAAGTTATTTCCTCCTGGCCTCAACTTCTGTCTGAAATGTGGTTAGGATTGAGTTGGACTTTAGGCCACAGTAAGATGAAGGGCGTTTGGAATTTCTCGCCTTCCTGTCTGTTATGGAGACGCGAACGGTGACGCACTCAGGGCCCAGAGCTGGCCGTGCACCCCAGATAAGCCATGCCGGCAAACCGGCCGCGCGCGTCGTGAGCACACGTGACGCCCGCCCCCGCATGCACTGCAATGTTCCAGAACGTGCCGCGGCGTGGGAACCACGCCAGGACTACCCCTCTCGTCCGATAGGTCAGGAACAGTCTAGAAGGACCAGCCTCTTATAAAAGGCTGTACTGAACACGCATATTCATTCCGCCGTCTCTGTACCGTCTGGAAAAGAGCCTTCCTATCAGAACCGCTCTCGGCTTCTTCTGCCTATTAGTCGGGTCCGAATAAACTGGGCTATAACACTGTCGCTTGTCCTTGAATTGCGTGGTTGGCCTGATGGACAGTGGTCTTCATTATGCCCTTGTTTGTGGTATTTCTGACAAACATGTTTCGTAAATGGACAGAAGAGAACAAAATGCCAATTACCACACTGCCAGCAGGCTGATGGTGGTTTTCTGGGTGTGGGATCATGGAACTTCTGTGGCGAGACCGACTTAGTCCGAGTGGCAGCATGAGCACTGGTGGTAGCAAACGAGTAACGGGGATGCTCCACGGTCGCAGAATCATTCTTGAGATTCTTCAGCTGCTGACACTCGGCCGTCAATGTCTGCAGAGTAGACCTCGGGTCCTGTTCAATTGTTGAGAGCAGACGAGTCCGGATATCAGCATCACGAGGTGACATCAAGGCGCTCACAACGATGAGGCACTTGAATTGGTCATCGGTCAACTCTCGGAGCTTGAACCGTTCATACTCGCGGTTAACAGTACTGGCGAGTGTTAGAAAATCATCTGCCTCGTTTTTCACCAGCTTGAGACACTGGTAACGAATATTGAACAAGGATGACTTTTCGCCGAAAGTCTGTGACAGGCGCTGGACAATTTCATTGAAGGTTAAATCACAAGGGTGTATTGGCAGAATTATATCAGCGTACCGTTCGTGTTCTCTGGTGCCCAGTTTGCATAAAAGCAGGCGCACCTTCCATGCATCATCGGCCTTGGCAAAATCCACGCGAAAAATGTCTTCCCAACGTTTGAACCAAGCATCGAATGTAACGCTGGAGTCGGGGTCATAAATGAACGCTGTGATAGAGGCAGTAGTGGCGTTCGCTGATGTGGACTGTTTTGTGGAAGAATCTGGACCAGAAAAATGCAAACTGAATGTTTGCATCATGAACTCCATCATCTTCATGTGAGCCTCCTCAAACTGAGCTTGTTGCTGTTGTAGGATAGAGTGCAGTTGTTCTGCGGAAATAGGCACAGTGAGTCCGGGTCTGCGCATCCGAAATTTTGTAATGGATGCCCAGGCCGAGATATTGCCGCCCAATGACGTTCTATGTTAGTCCCTAAATAGAGAACACGACAAGAAGGGTGCCACGGCAGAAGTCGTTTAGTATTCTATGTACAACAAATTTAGGGGAACAAACGTATGTCAGCAATATCCCTTGAGCCAAAAAGATTCTCTCCTGAGTTAATGGCCAGTCCCATTGTCTGTTTGGCTCATTGAGTGAATGTAGCTAGAAATTCAAATTATCCATTGATTGCCTAGCTCGCGCATAGGCTGATCGATAGCCATTTATGAGCGTGGCTACTTGCTGCTTCCATGCTAGCCGTTGGGGCCCCTCTAACAGACGGGCTTTGTCTACTTCAGTAAGTTCTAACAATGAGTGCTTAACTTACCTTATTTAGAGGTCTCCTGTGTTGTTAGAGATGGACCGCCATTCTGCAGATGATGGATCGGTGTTCGGATCATCCAGTTGCCCCCTGATATCGCCCTTGTCACCAGAACGTCCGGCTGGTCACGCCACAGGATGAGGACATACAGTATGGCTAGTGTTGCACGCAAAACCATCAGAGTTGTACGAAAACCCTTGTAGGTCGTAGTGTTTAATCTACGGACGCGCAATTGATAATACGTTAAAGTATTAATAAAGTATCATTTATTAAGTGAGAACTAATTTATTTTATCGAAAACTGTCAAATAGAAAAAAAGGCATGTACGACAAGTCAATTATTTTCGTTCTTACATAACTGACACCATTGTAGGAAAAAAAGATAAAAGTACACGAATGTCGTGATCTTCAGGGACCAGATAATCGAAAGAAATTCTGTCCCCTCATGGACCAAACCGATTCGCATGTCCGCGCAGCTACTCCAGTAGCCTGCGTTGGGGCTACAAATGGACCACGCAAGAATTCAAAATTGACATTTATGTATACCAATGTGCAAAGCTTACTTTCAAAAACGGATGAACTAAGGATCAAATTTTCCGACCTCCTTCCCGATATTATTTTGATAACAGAAACGTAGTTGTTGGACCGTATTGACAATCGTGAGATTGGAATCCTCGGCTTTCAACTATTCCGGAAAGACAGAGACAACCGAAGAGGCGGAGGCGTAGCGCAACCTTCGTGAAGAACGGTTTGTATGTTTCAGAAAAAACGGTGAATCTGTCTTGCCAAGGAGCGGTATGGTTAACTGTAAGTGCAACGGGTTCCCAAAACCTTCATATCTTAACTGTATATCGACCACCGAGGAACAATCCTGAGGCCGATGCCCTATTGCTGGATGAACTTACAGCCCTCGCCCTTCCATCAACTGGAGCTCCTCCTCAGCTGATAGCCCTGAATCGGCATTCGACCACCAGCTCCTGAATATAACCAAATCCCTACTTCTCACCCAGCACGTCACATTTCCACAAGAATTCGTGAAGGCCAGCGGATTAACTGCCTTAACCTTGTGCTCACTAAGTCGCTCGACAATATCGACATTGTGAATTGCTTACCCCCACTAAACCAGAATGACCATGTAGTTCTCATGTGCGAATACAGTTTATTTTCTTTGCCTGCCGAACCACAAGACCTCCGACCTAATATTTGGCGTGGTGATTTCGAGCAAATGAAACATGATCTCTGTTTCATAGACTGGGCATCCACACGATCCGACAACGTTGAATAAGCTTGGGAACAGTTCAAAGGGATAGTCCATAACTTCATCTCTAGCCACTGCCCTATCACTCACCGAAAACTTACGAACCAGCCTTGCTGGCTGAATCCATCCTCAAAAACCGAAGTTAATAAGAAGAGAAAACTGGTTAAAAAGAACCGAATTGATAGGCCACCTGAATCTCTTAATAGGTACAAAATGCAGAGGAACCGGGTCAAACGTCTCATTGTCAGAGCTTGACAGCAGTTCGAAGAGGATCTGTTAAACCAAGCCATGGTTAACCCCAAAGTCCTATACAGACAGAGCACGTGGAATGAGGATCCTATCCCCCTACTGCGAACTGCCAAAGGTGCCGCAATCTCAGAGGACAAGGATAAAGCTGACCATCTCTCTCAGTTCTTCCGGTCCGTCGAGATGGCTGAACCCGGTTTTCTATCCCACACTTAATAAAGACAATTCTATCTCATCTATTGATACAGTCCTCTTCACCGAAGATGCAATTAAGAATGAGCTTCTTAATTTGAAAGAATCGACTTCCCCAGGCCCCAATGCAATCCCGGCCAAGTTTTTGAAGGAGCTGTCTTCTGAAATGGCCAAGCCGCTAGCCCTAATCTACCAGGCGTCATTTGTTATGGGCTGCCGTCCATCTGATTGGAAGACAGCGACGATCATCCCACTTTTCAAGAGTGGAAGCCGAGCGTCCGCAAATAACTACAGGCCGGTGAGCCTTACCTCCATTTGTTGCAAAACCATAGTAAAAATCATTAAGAAGGCGTTGATGCAGTTACGCGAGCAGAACCACCTCCTTTCCGATGCCCAACACAGTTTTCGCAGTGGTGGGTCCCGTCTTACCAATCTGCTATTCGCACCTGAAAGCTGGACCAAAGCACGTGACGAGAGCAAAACGGTGCATGCGATCTACATTGACTTCAAAAAGGCGTTTGATACCGTCCCTCATTAACGCCTGCTGCTTAAGCTGCGCAGCGCAGGCATTCGCGGGAACCTCCCCCGATGGATCCAACACTTTTTGACAAGACGGTCAAAAAGAGTCCAAGTCGGTCGCCAGCAGTCCTCGGGTTTACCTGTTGTGAGTGGCGTCCCACAGGGCTCAGTTTTAGGTCCCGTATTGTTCCTCGTTTTCATCAACGACTGTGTCAGGGATCTAGACTGTGAAGTCACCTTGTTCGCCGATGACATCAAATTATGGAAAGTTGTCCAAAGTACGGCAGACGAAAACCATCTACGAGCCAACTTGAACAGATTGGAGGACTGGTCAAAGCTTTGGCTAATGCCTTTCAATGTTAGCAAATGTAATTTTCGTCCAATCGGCAGTTGTAGAGCATCCTGCACGAAAGTCTATTCTTTAAATGGTACTCCGCTGCAACGAGTTGAGAGTCAGGACTTGGGTGTGTGGATACCTTCTTCAATCAAACCAACGCTAAACTGTACAACGGTGGCGAATTCGGCCAGATCTATGTTACAGTTGATTAGACGAGCCTTTATGAGGTTTGAAAAAGACAGCTCTTCCAAATTCTTTGGAAGCTTCATTCTGCCGCACCTGGAGTTCGCTATACAGGCATGGAGACCATGGATTGTCAAAGATTGTACTGTCTTAGAGAAGGTGCAGAGACGAGCGACAAAGATGGTCACAGGTCTAGGAACATTGCCCTATGAAAGCAGACTGTCCATTCTCGACCTCTTTCCCCTTTCCTACAGACAAATACGAGGGGACCTCATATTAACCTTCCATATCATGAATAACCTGCATTGTCGTTTCGTTCCTGGTCAATGGACTCTCCCTTCCAGAGTACACAGTCGCATGGAAAATGGCGAGGACGGGAAAGGTTGTTGTTTCTGTGAGTATTTCGACCAAAATTATAGCAGTCTGCAAGCCATGGTCCGCTGGCAAAACTCGTGTTCCAGCATTTTTAGGGTACCTTTCATAAGTGCCCTCCCCTGCGAGGGGTTAAGCAGTGCCGTCCTTAAATAGGGCTGCTTAGTCATCCCATACGGTTGCCTAACTGCGATATGGGTCACTGGATTAAGTGAGCGAGAAAGTACCGCAATGTCTGTTCGTACTATTCTTGATATTGCTGCATTCACTTAGGTATTCAGATAACTATTACTATGAATATTCCTCCTGATACTACTGCTAAGTTATATAAATTTGCTTCCCGGGGCATATCGTGCATCGGAAACCCCAACCTGGTTTCGCTCGCCGGTTGAGGCGGTTACTTGAATTTGACCGCTAGGCAGAGCCTGGCTCCGGGGAGCCACATGTGAGACCTGAGTGATAACTAAAGGCTGCCTGCATGCGGCCCTGGATGCGATTCGCCACGAGATCTACGTGGAACCCCTAACTGGGCAGCCCAACGCCCCCAGACGGCGGATGATTTCGTTCTTATCAGAGCCACGCAGGTTAATGTTTGGCAGTTGGAAGGGAAACTTAACATTTAAACCCGCAGCTGAGCCGAAGAATACCTACAGACACAGTCAGCGCTGTTTTGAGTTAATTAAAGCATCGAAGGCTATTCAATCATACTTTAAATAGTCGCCATTTAAAAGGTCAGGTAAAGGCAAAGGGCCAGCTAGAAGCTGTTGACTAAAAGGCAATTTATCAGGGTAGAATATAGTCTATGAAGAAAGTGAATAAGCGGTCAGTTTTGCAAGTGTGGGCTAATCTGTGCACACGATGTAACGAGGGTGCCTCAAGGCGTAGCAGAGGCTTGTTGAGTTTACAGACCCTTGTTTTATTAATATGCATGGGGTTAGCATTTACTTAACTAGGAAGTATGTGAACACTATCTCAAATTTATAAATGTTTACGTAGCAAACAGGAGTAAAGACCCATTAAGAGGTTTCTAACACATGCGCTCCCACCAACCTCCAGCCGCACACGTTTGCAAAAGAACTAACCATAAATCTATGCAGTTAAAGTTACCTTCATGCCTTAAACGCGCACCCACGTGAAGGTTGAAAGGTTTTTGTGGACATTTTATGTTGGAGTTTCGCATGCCCTATTGTATAAAGCAATTTCCGCATCATAAGTCTCCGTCCAAGCCTCCATTTCAGATAATTATGTTCAATTTCTTATTTTTATTGAAGATGTTAGCAGAGAACCTTTGAAAATAAATAATAAATTGTGCTTTTATTTATGTTTTATTGCCTTTGAATGACAGTATTGAATAGTTATCAATACACAAGATTCTCAAAGCACAATGCTTATTAATTTTCAAAACTCACATTTCCCTTCTATGCTGTGCTAGGCAATAATTTGGCATTAAATTTGATCCTGCGGCGACAGCGCCTTTAGTCAGGTAAGAACTTGGGTTGTGGACTAATGATTTGCTACGCTGTAATGACTAAAAAGAGTCAAATGGACTATGTTTCATCAACTCATCCTCGAAAAAATTTCAAACGATTAGAGCACCAGCAAAGAGGTCTGAATCCCCATTTGACCGAAAGCAAATTTCTTAGCTTATATACCTGTCTGGTTTGCATTGACCAATGTCAGCTTAATGACGGCTGTCATCTGCTGCATATTAATTTCCAGTTTTCGGTATATATGAAGACGAAATATTTGATAATTTTTCCCGAATAAGGGCCAAAAACTCAAAGTTTCACATCCGTTTACAGGTTATGCATGACGAGGTATGTATGGTGCAAAGTGGCGGATATTTGCCTAGCAACGCTATTTGGTGTAACCGGTCACCTGCCCCTTCGGTGTCAAGGGCTTTTTTTCAGGAACTTTCATCTTATCTAAATTTAGTTGCGAGGATTCTGACGACAGGTGTCCTCTCTGGCGAAAGAGAGGACATTGTACAACAAAAGTCGAGGAAATGCAACGTTTGTGCGCCAAGAGCTGCGACTTCTGCGCTGATCCGACGGAAGGTGTCAGAGTAACCCGAGAAGTCTATAGAGATTCCTACATTTACCCAGAATTATGCAAAAACTGGGTGGAGAACCGTCAATGTCAAGAAAATGCGGAATGGATGGCTAAGAACTGCGCTGCGTCCTGTGGTCGATATTCTCAAAAGGCTACTACTACTTTTATTACGTAAGATTCCCACTATTTACTTTTTATAAAATGCGTTTAGTACGGTCACTTGGGGTAAAATATTCCCCTTCGAAATCATCGGTTGAATTAACTGTTGATATACCGGCGACTGTGTCCGCAAATGAGCGCTCAGCCTTTGTAGTAGTTCTGCTGATGAACGTTTTAAGCGAACTTTTTTTCACTATATGTGTCCACGTAGTTGTTATAGTCAAGATTACCTTGTTATTTATTTGGATATGTAGCTTCGTTGGAGTTTGCAGGATAAACGATTGCGAAATGTCTTATGCGGGGAGTACTACGTGCCCTCGATATTGATATTACAGATAAAGCTATTGAGAAGTAGAAGACGACACGATTACTTCCTGGGACTCGCATGCTCACTTGTTCTAGCAAGATAAAGCTATCCCATTATATAAACCACACATTAAGCATGCTTATTCAAATAACGCTCCTACTAGTCTAACCCTAATATTAGTGGCTGTATTCAGGCGACAAGATGTAGGTAAGGGTAAGGAGTTTAAGGATTAGTCACTTTAGTCAGTAGTCAGTGTAGGATAAGTATGAATATTTTACCTGGGCGATAAGACTCAATTAAAGATTGGTTTTGAGAACTAGGCTAAAGGTAAGTATCAGGGCCGCAAGGTTGGTTTTAAGAGGTAAGGTTTAGATTCTTGTTTTAAGCTTAATTTCAATGGTGAGGGTTAGGATTAAGGTTCTGAAATTTGCTTCAGAATTTACGATAAGCGCATGGAGACAAGCAAAAGGGGTCCTGTTAGGAACTTGCCATGGGTCGTGATATTAGCTCTTCCAACAAAGCCTCGATGGCTTCCCGACTGAAATGGCATAGAAGAAGAGTCTGTTGACCTATTCTAGGAGCTTACTCATGACTAAGAAAAATATGACGTTTCGACTGTCAATTCCGACGATGTCTCCCAAGTGCTTCGCCAGGCAAACACTGACCTAATCGTGGATTATTTTTAAGAAATAGTATATATGCGTTGCATCTACCCGAGCGTATCTTCCATCACCCGCAGGATACCGATGTAAAGACAAAAGCAAGAAGACTGGATGCGAGGTTTGGCGCAAGCGGGCGGAGTCGCCATGCCTGGCTCTGATTCCACGGCTTGCGAGTGACGTAAAGGTCACATTAAGAAGAGTTCATTACAGTCTGACGTTCAGTCTGCCAGTCAACCGCTCTATACAAACACACACACTGGGTTGAGCACACAACATGAGGTATCTCGTCAATTGCCAACCTGCCAAGCCACGGCTTCTAGAATATCGTGGTAGCTTCAAGCGCGTCAAATTGTTTATGCTGAGGAAAGTGCGCTGAATCGTATCCCACACCTTTTGATCCTATTTCCAGACAGCGTCCGCACCGTTCAGTGGACGGGTGCGGTACATGTGTGCGGCTGCTGACATGTCTACTAACCTAGACATGTGCATTTCGTACCCGAGCTGCCCCTCCCCCCCATACACCATCACTAGAGTTTCACACAAAAGAAGGTTGAATGGCTCACACCTTATATGAGTGAGGGCGCTGGTGGTAATGTTAAACAGGAGCCATTGCAGCCTGACTCTTAGAACACCGGTCAGCCACCCTTAACAAATACATCTTAGACAGACCGCAAGGTCTGACTATAACTGTCAGTAGGCAACCTTTCAGGCCACGCTGCCCACTGCACTGTGATCGTCTCTGGCTCGGATCATATATGCAGCAGTGGAGCCATCTGGGGAAGTAGCCGATGATCATAGTTTTCTCTCACGTGAGAGATGCTAGTAGAAAGCATAAGTTGTGCGATTATGGGCATAGGCATGCGTGATGCAGGTGCGGGTAAGGAGGAAGGTAATGGTGTGGTATAGTTGGTGCCGTCCTACTGCAAGTTTTCATGGAGACATATGTGACCTAAGAGGCCAAAGTTTGGATTGATTGTTGTTTGATGTTGCAAGATTTTTACTTATATTAGTTTAACCACGAAGCATCCGATGGCAATGTTTCAGGAATAAAGGCACTGGTCGGACGGAAGGAACTGTAGAAAATCCAGAAGCCTGTAGAAACACCTACGAGCACGCGGCATATTGCAAAGACTTTGCACAGGGAGGCGACTGCGAGAATAACCGAGATTGGATGGCTGAGTACTGCGCTGAATCCTGTGGTCTGTGTTCCCAAAAGTCTACAAAATCTACTACGTAAGATTCAAACGACTTATCTTGTACGATTCTGATGGTCATTTTTAGACAAGGTTTTGTAGGTCTAGTCCATCAGTTTAATTCCATGTTTATATGCCAGTGACTGTCTCAGTCAATGAGCGTTTAATATTTGCAGCAGGTTTGCGAATTAATGTTTTAAACGATTTTCCGCTGACGGCATCTTTTTTGGCCCCATCTTTCAGGGTTTGATAGTCATTTTTGCGAGTTAAAGTTTGCATTGTTAATTTTAGGGCAGGATTGTTGTTAGATGTTGCAAGTTTATTACTTATCTTAGTCTTACCACGAAATATCCGATGACAATTTTTCAGGAATAAAGGCACTGGTGGGACGGAAGAAACCGTAGAAATTCCAGAAGCTTGTAGAAACACATACGGGCACGCGGCATATTGCAAAGACTTTGCACAGGGAGGCGACTGCGAGAATAACCGAGATTGGATGGCTGAGTACTGCGCTGAATCTTGTGGTCTGTGTTCCCAGAAGTCTACTAAAACTACAATGTAAGATTCAAACGACTTATCTTATACGATTATGATGGTCATTTTTAGACAAGGCGTTTTAAGTCTAGTCAATCGTTTAAATTCCATGTTTACATGCTAGCGATTGCCTTTAGGAAATGAGCGTCTTATAATTGCAGCAGCTCTGCGAGTTAATGTTTTAAACGATTTTCCTCTAACGGCATCATTATGGCTCCATCTATCAGGGTTTTATGGTTATTTTTGAAAGTTAGAGTTTGGATTGTTGTTTTGCGATTATGATTGGAATTTTGAATTTAGCTTTGAAAGTTACCATCAGCGCCTGAAGGCACGCAAATAAATAAATATATTGCATATTCGTGTCCGCCGGAGGGCATTTCAATAACCACATTAATACTGCGATAAATATTGAAAAGCCCACAGAAATAAGTACTATGACAAGCAGAGTATGTTACGTTATAAGCAGTTAATTTTCTTAATATAATAGTTGGAAATCTTTGGAAAATACGGTCAAGTAAGGAAGAAGCAGTTTAATCTCCTACGATGAAAATGGTGGCAGAGTTCAGCGATCCCACACTTTGGAAAAACGGTAGGAGAAAAAACTGCTTCGTCCTGTATTTGACGAACCAATGTTTTCTGTAGCATTCCCATTGATAAGTTTTGGTCTAGTTTTGCCTGAAAGTGCATTAGTTTTGCTTCAAATTATCATCCTGTCGAAGCCGAATATCGGTCCCGACTGGCATCACGTCACTGTCGTCACCAAACGTTCGGTTAACACGCCCAAGTCTCCACTCCTTTTGAGTATTCCTGTAGTCCTCTACTAACGCCTTCCCCTTCGGATGAACGAAAAGTTGATATGCTCTGTGTCGACAATTGGATTACCGTCCCATCGGCGTAGGATTTACCTCTTCCCGACCAACAGCTTCTTTGTCCTCGACAGATGACCTCGAGCATATAAAACTGAATGGCGCGCGAAGCGAGAGAGTTTCCGCTTGGAACGCTCGATTTCAGCTTGGCCTGATAGGCTAACATGAAATGTTCGAGAACTTTGTCCGTAGTAGCCTCTCATTTTTATTTCTGGCGAGGCCGTTTGAACGTATCGACGAAGCACTCAAACTCTCCGTTTAATTACTGGTGATATTATGGCGAACGCAAGTGAATAATGCCTGGCTGTTCGCACAATGGGGCGAAAACGGCTGATGAGATCAGCCCTCCATCTACACTTACCAAATATTCGGTATAAGCTAATCCGTTGAAGAATTGCCCGAGCGTGTTCACTTAGGCTCTGGCTGTCGTGTGTACTACAAAAAACAATTCCGTCCACCTGCTGTAGGCGGTAATGGCGATAAGGATTTTCCTTCTATTGATCGGTCAAACATAATCGATGTGGACCATAAAACACGGGACCTGTAGGCTAGACCACATCTTCATTGAGGCCTTCAGTTGCGACTTTGATGTGTGGTGAAACTGTTGTAGTCCTCCAAGGCGTTTTGCGAGCCACTGAATGCAATGGTTCTTACTAAGTTGTCTTAGCAGTGCGCCGTATCGGGTTACTTTTTGGACTTCCCAATATGTTACAAGGAATGCACCAAAGAAATGCAAAACAGGTTGTGAAATTATGTTTCAAGGGAGATGGACATGATTTCTTTGTCCTCCGTTGAGTTTGTCCGAGATTAAATAAAACGCGGCAGTGCGTCTGCCTAAGCAGTGTTTTTTGCAGACTGGTACCGTACATTGATGCCGTAGGGCAGTGACATAGTTGCCCAGCGCGGAAGTAGCTAGGAATACCTTTGTTTGAACCGCAAATTGCACAAGGATTTTCTGGACCGTTCGATCGTAAAGTGGCGCCTTTCACGCATCTATGTAAGCTTATGCACATCGAAGATAACAGGTAAGTCTTCATTCTCCAGCCGTCTTTATGTTCGCTCCGCAGATGCCAGTGACTCTGCTGCATGGTTTGTTGATATCCTCGTGCAAGCAGGCCATTTGATGCCTTTTTTGTGTGGTTTCTAGATCGGACGAGGAAGGTTTCTATTAGGAACATCTGTAGAGACTCAAGAGATTCACGAAAGAGCGTGAACAGTTGATGTCTTCTGGTGGGGGTGAGTGGTGGGTTGGTGTTTGATATTATTAATGTCGTCTCAATATGGCCGAGACCATCTCACCTTCGATTATTTTTTCGCTGTCTTTCACAGAAGGGAAATGAAATTGAACTTCTTCAGATACAGGCAGAAGCCATAGTCATGACTCCGGCTGTGTCCGGTCTCCATATGTTACAACAATGCTTTTGGATTTCCGCCAATGAGTATAATATCATCTAGGTAGGCAGCGGTTCGTTTGATGCCCGTTAGCATGATGTCCATGGTTTGCCGGCGGATGGCAGGAACAGTCTTAACTCCAAATAGCTATGGATCAAATGGGGTAAACTACGATATATGTCACTGGTCAGAATTTCCATGGTTTGTTTGACTGTCTCGAGTTGGAGGTAAACACAAGATAAGTCAACGTAAGGGACATAAATAAATAAATAAATTTTATATTTTAGGCCCGGAAGGCTTCGTCATTGCAAACTTAGAGCTGTGGTTCAAATAAATAGAAAGTTGATAAATGTTGCTCGCTGTCAACAACCACATAGGCAGCGGGAGTGTTAAGTATGGTAGACAGATATTTTTATTTCCACCAACATATCGTCATTTAAAAATAATAGTCATCACTCTCTAAAAGGTATGGGAAACTAAGGAAGAAGCAGAAATCAGCGAACTCCCACTTTAAAAAACCAAGCATAGATGAAAGTACTGCTTCTATAAAAATAAATGGTTTGTTTATTAGGATTGTCGTGAGACAATGGGAAAGGACTGTCGATGAGAACGTATGAGGGTTCGAAACGCTTCTGGTCGTATGAGAAATCATATAACAGCAGAGGCCACCCTGCACCACCGTAACACTGCCCGAATGCCTCCAGGGTCAACCATCAGGGAGCTGAAACAGGAGAAGGTCGCTGCGGTTAACCGGGTTGAAAGGATGAAGGAACGGTAGAGGTTGCGTGATCATCACAGAAACGCCGGAGATGCGACCCTGTGGACAGCAAAATCCAGTGACGGGCTAGTGAAAATAGCAGAGCCGCCACGAGCATGACTAGAGATCATGAAGCCCATTTTCAGGGTCGTAAAACGGAGAACAGAGAACAGCAATAATGATTGGGCAGAGTAGGGAAAGAAACACAGCTGCAAATATCACGCTATAGAGGATAAAATAGACATATATGTCAAACCAGTTGATATAAATAGAACCACCTCAAATACTAGGAGGACCCTTTTCAAAGTCCAAAAGTTGTGTTCAGAAGGAGACGGATGACAAGGAATTTATACCTTCCGAAAATAAATATTTACGTGTGTAAATTCGATCAGCATAATCGGTGGTATCTACCATTTGCCCGAGAGCAGGGACGGTGACTGTGGCCAGGTTTAGTGAAAGTAGACGCATCGCCATCTACTCCACTCTAAGCTCTCATCCACTTCAATCCGTGACAAGACAAAGTCGAGATTACCGAGCAGGAATCAGGCGTAAGCCGCTTCCTCCAGCTGCAGTCAGAAGCACTGCGTAACTAAACCTTTAGTGACTGTAGACTTTGTGCGGGTACTACTACACTACCTACCCTGGCTCACCTATAGTAGGTGTCTAGCCTGACTCTAAGAAGCTAGGGCTCGTGCTGCAACTACCACTGCTGCTACTTACTAAGGTGTAGCTGAGTGATAGTATTTGCTGGTTCTATTACTGACTGTTTTGTAAGTGGAAATGGCGCTGATTGAAGACAGCACTGGGCTCATATCCCCTCAATCTCGGCAAGAAGGGTATTTGTACTGGTGCTGGCACTGACGCCACCATTTCTTAGAGTTGACGTTGATTAAGCCAACGCAAGGGCTCATATCCCCTTTGGTCTGAACAAGGTGTGTGAACCTGTGTTTAAATATTCCGGGTAAATAATGCTTGGGATCCTGAGCACAGCAACGGTTGCCTTGGTTGCCGCACTCTCAACTATATCAATGGAGCTGCATCAACTAAGATACTGCTGCTATAGGTACTCGCTTATGCTAAAAGTGCTAATTTCTAGTAATCATGCTTACTACAGTCAGTATATAGAATACTATAAGTACTGTCTGTGTGTGCTTTTCAAGGGACTAGCACCCAGTATGCACTACCAATCTGTGTGAGGTAATAGTGATTATCATTTGCATAATAATAGAGGGTTTTTAAAGTAATGCAGAAGTCCTACCAAACTCTTATGTCATGCAGTTTGCCATCTATAGGCTACCTATAGGCCTATTACAGTATCCATCTGTAGCTTAGACTTTACAGAACGTCTGCTCATATCCCCTTGACCCCAGCAGTGAATGCGACCGTGGGTTAAAGCCATTCCGACTAAATACTCACCTTTAGTAGCTGTCAAGCCAGAGTTCTGGAAACCAAGACTGGTACTGATACCGATATTTCTAATGCTACTAACTAGGGGTGCAGCTGAGTGATAGTATTGCCGGTACTATTTCTGGCTGTATGATAAGTCTGAAAGTGATGATGATTAAAGTCAGCACTGGGCTCATATGCCCACAATCTCAACAAGAGGTGTAGTGGTATAGGTGTTAGCTCTGACGCTACCATTTGTCAGAGGTCGAACCATCGTCTTTCTAGATAAGTGTGCTACAAGTACGGTAATGAAGGCGTAAACCGCTTTCTCCAGACGCAGTCAGAAGCACTGCGTAACTTAATATTCATTGATAGTGGGCGTTGCGCGGTTACAACTGCACTGTTAACCCTCATTCACCTATAGTACGTGTCTAGACTGACTCTAAGAAGCAAGGGCTCCTGCTGCAAAAACCACTACTCCTTCTTCTAATACAACGTACTAGGTTGTATCTTCGTGCAGTATTTGCTGGTGCTATTACTGACTTTTGTAAGTGGGAAATAACGCTGATTAAACTCAGCACTGTGTCAGTAGCTGAGTAAGCATAACTGATGGGAAAATGAGCTCGCCCAATTTCTCATCTCCATGTGCTAATTCGGTGGGACACTTGGGAGTTCCTGTCAGCATGCGGTCTCATAGTAGGGGGTTGCAGATCATCAGATATGGGCAGATTACGTCGGACAACACCATAGGTTCGAGGTTCTTACGGGCGATGCAGCTGTTGAAGTGTGCCAATTCACTTTATCAAGCATTAATTTGATCGACGCCCCCATTGGGTTGTGCATAGCCAATGGCAGGGTAAATCTTAGAATGATCTATTAACTGAGTGTGCGTCCATCGGATTTTCCGTGCCCGTTGTGGATCTTGGTTGAGACAGCTCGAATAAAATAATTGAGCTAGGAACTTGGAGGGGAGAGGACTTTTGTGACATCCTGTTTAAACGCCCTCTCACCTCTCTATAACCAAGCTGATCGTAAACTGCCTAGATTTTCACGCCTTTATTGACTCCAATTTTTGCCAGGGTTGGTGCTTCAATTGTCAGCTGGCGTAGGGGGAAGGAGCATGCTCGAGTCAGCAGTCAGTAATCAAAGTGAATTTGAGTTAGTAGACTAGTTTGGATCTGGGATGTGGAGGAAGCAAGTTGACGAGTGGACCCTGAGTTGACGATGCATCCTGCCATTATTACTACTTGGTTCACATTTTGCATCGGGATTATAGTTGGTGGCCAAGCGCTAGTTCTAATAATCATACTTGCTAAAGTCAGCAAGTTGCAAGCTACATGTATGTTAGAAATTTCAACCTCCGCGTACATATGAAAATTCACGCAATTTGTTTCTCAGGCAGCTTTTTGTGGGAAAGAGGGTCGGGCATTTCCTGGTAAGGTCCGTAACCCTTGAACGTCCGTCGAGGAGTAAGTTAGGTGAATGCTGCGGTTAGCACGCTGAACGTCAGAAACTTTGAAAAAGTAAGGGTTTTACTAAAAATGATTATTTTCCTTCCTACACAAAACCTGTAAAATTTTAAATATTTTCCAAAAATCCTTTTGTGAGCACTTTCAGCCAAATGGGCTCTGTTCGGTGTAGAAAAGAAACAAAAACTGACAGACTGCGTGCGTACGAGAGGTCGAACAAAACACTGTGGACTCAGGCTCTAGTTCAAAACTGCGCCCACGAGTGACAAACTGCCTTACGAATGGCTGGACAACAGCATGCATAGATTCTCGACCTCATGTGAAGTGAGGTGGCGTGTTTTACGAAATATATTCTTGAACGAGGGAAATATTCATATATGTGAAAGAGGAGAATCTTCGAAAGATCTACTGATAAAGCCGGAAGTGCCTGATTTTCGATTATGACATGAGAAGATTCTGTCTCAACCACATACGGTTTGCGTCTGCTAGGAAGGCAAGATTCAAAGGTTTTAAGAGTTTTGTACCCTAGTGTCTCCTCTGTTCACCGGTATGTATCCAAAACACGCTGTAAAGAGAACGAAAGTGGGTAATGTTTTCGTTTTTATAATGTGCGCCTGGGTAAACAAAAATGCCCAGGAACACGGTTCAGGGTAAAGGGGTTGTGTTTTAGCTCGACCACCGCAATCGGTGATGTCCATCATGTGCCCGAGAGCAGGGAGGGTGACTTCGGTCAGGTATAGTGAAAATAGAGTGGCCGCTATCTCTATCCCACTCTTAACCTTCACGTCACATGAGAACGGTGACAAGACAAATTCGAGATGACCGTGCAGGAGGTCAGTTGTAGACCGCTTTCTTCACATGCAACCAAAAACATCGCCTAACATAGCCATTAGTGACAGTAGACTTTGCGCGGATACTATTGCATTGTCTACCTTTACTCACCTACAGTAAGTGTCCAGCCAGACATTAGTAAGCCAGCACTGGTACTGCTTCTACAAATACTGCTACTTACAATACTACTTACTAGTGCATAGCTGAGTGATAGGATTCGCTGGTGCCGGTTCCGACTTTTTAATAAGTCAAAAGGGACGCTGATTAAAGTCACCACTTGTCTCATATCCCCTCAATCTCGGCAAGAAGTGTAGTAATACAGGCGCTTGCACTGACACCCCTATTCGTAAGAGGGAACGTTGACTAAGCCAACGCCAGGCTCATATCCCCTTGGTCTGAACAGTCTGTGTGAATCTTGGTTTAACTATTCCGGATAACTACATGCTTGGGGTTCTGAGCACAGCAGAGTTTGCCTTGGTTTTCACACTCTCAACTCCATACATCGAGATGTGTACTTTTCGCCTAGGTGGGGACGAAAGGTGCTGCTGCTATAGGTACGTGCCTATGCTAAACATGCTTAATTGTAGCAATCATGCTTACTAAGACCAGCATATATTATGCTTTAAATACTGCCTGTGTGTGCTTTTTATGAAGTTGCACCCAGTATGCGCTCGCAAGCTGTGTGAAGTAAAAGGGTTTAGCATGTTTATAATAATAGAGCATTTATAAGGTAATGTGCATGTCCCATCATGCCCTTTTTGCGAGCAGTTTGCCGTCTGTAGACCACATTAATGCCTACTAGAATATCCATCTGTAGTAGTACGACAATACAGTATCAGGTATGTAAAGTATAATTAACACTGCTGGCACTAACGCCACCATTCGCCAGAGACAACCATGCCCAAGCCAACGCTAGGGCTGATATTCCATTGGTCTCAACAAGAAGTGTGAATCTGGTTTTAATTTATTTCGAGTACGTACAATGTTGGGGTCCCGTGCAAAGCAGTGCTTGACTTGGCTTCCGCACTCTCAACGCTGGCCATCGAGCTATCTACTTTTTACTAGGTGTGGACTAGCGTGCTGCTGCTAAAGGTACGTGCCCATGCTAGGTGTGCTAATTTCTATTAATCATGCTTACTAAGGCCAGTATATACAGTAGACGCCACGGATCACGCAACATTTCGACAGGCGAAAGATTGATACTGTATCGATAATCAGTATTGACTCGGTTTGTGATATTGATTATCTTGTAGTCTATTCTGAAGTTTATTCCGTCATTATGGGATGCGGGCTTTTCAATGAGCTTCGTTCTGACTACCAGCAAAAATATGTTTTGGTAAAAACTGACTACTTAAGTAGCATGCCTTTTTATCATTGATTTTGACTGTTTTTATAAATTCAACAATATTTTATGGGAAACACGCATGGAAAGATTATTTATCGTACTCGTTTGAAAGCAAATTACGCCTTCTTTAAATTATCAACTCAAAGAAAGGTTAGCTTTCGGTTCTGAAAAATTGATAGTTATGAGCTCTTTTACAATTGTGAGGTGTATATTCATAATACATCGTATCCGCCAATTTATAAATGCTGCCGGTAGTGCCTAAAATATGTTCCACATCTATGTCAATATTTTGTGACAACTATGTGACGTGATCCTCAAACTGTAGGTGAAAAAGTACTTTTCCTTAAAAAGAATGTACACAGTGCGCAGTGTTTAAACCTTGAATTCGAGTGTAGCAGTCACTAGGTTAGAAAATTATTCGGCTATTGAGCAACGTTTTTATAACCGAAGGCTGCCCTTTCTTTAAGTATAAAATTTAGATAAGCCACAATTTGCTATCAAACAAGTACAAGACATAATCTTTTTGTGCATTTTTTCCATAAAATATAGTTGAATTTATAAAGGCAGTCAAAATCAATGATAAAAAGACATACGACATAATTAGCCAGTTTTTAACATAGAAAATTTTTGCTGGTAGTCAGAGCGAAGTTCGTTAAAAAGTTCGCATCCTATCGTGACTGAAGTCACTTCAGAATAAACTGCAAGATAATCATTATCACAACCTGAGTCAATACCGTTTAGCGAAAGAGTATTAGTATTTCGCCTATATCGAAATGTTGCTTGATCCGTGGCGTCTACTGTAGTACATGGTTTATGGTATATTATTGTATGTAGTATAGTATACGTTAGCAAAAAATATATTACAGCATGGCAGGTGATACTAATGCGTGTTCCGTGCAGCATTGAGCTCGGTAGAGAAAGCAGCAAAAATGTAAACTTTGCCGTTTACATTCTTGACGACCGCAAGTGATCTGACGCAGGCGAATAATAGTTCACTTGTTTGAGAACAACATATGACTGAAGATGCTGAAATTTTTTTTTTCAGCTCATTTCCGTTTACTTGCTGATGGTAATAGACACTGCCTTTAAAAACCTTATTGACTACATGCCAGTGTGCCATATACACCTGTACACGCACGCGTTAATTTTTGGGTATCAAAACAGTATTGATAAACAGTGTCTCTACAAACAACTCTCTTGTGGAGTTTGTATGCTGTATGTTCGAGGTCATACGGTCAAGTGAAAAAACCGGACACACGTATGCTGTATGCTGTATATTCGAGGTCATACGGTCAAGTGAAAAAACAGGAAACACGTAACTATCAAAGCGTTGTTTGAACAGCTGTAGGCACTCCACCTCCAAGGCTGATTGCAGGAGGTTAAGGCACTGTTGAATGACCCGTTTCGTGAAGAATTCAGAACGGAGATTCAGCTTGGGCCTCTTCGTGCGCAGCTTCATTTTGTGTGCACCTGTGTAAGTCGCTGTTAGTCCAGCACAAAATTTTAGCAGGTTCGTTAGAACACATGGTTACGTGCACTTGAATGCGAAACATGGCCTTCATCTGGATGTATCAATCAATACAGGCCCGAAAAGCTGAAGTTAGTTTATCCCGCACGATACCGATGTAAATAAAATACCAAAGAGAGCGGAGGCAAGGTTGGGCGTAAGCGGGCGGTGTCACCACGCCTGGCTCTGATTCCACGGTGCGGGAGTGACATAAAGGTCACATTAAGAAGGGGGTCATTACTGTCTGACTTTCAGTCCGCCAGTGAGCCGCTTTACAAAAGCACACATTGAGTTGAGGGCACCGTATGTGCTATCCCGCAAATTGCCAACCTTAAAAGCCACGGCTTGTACAACACCGTGGTAGCTTCAAGCGCGTCAAATTTTTTATACTGAGGAAAGTGCGCTGAATCGACTCCCACACCTTTTGATCCTATTTCCAGACAGTGTCCGCACCGGTCAGTGGACGGGTACGGTACATGTGTGCAGGTGCTGACATGTCTACTAACCTAGACATGTGTACTACGTACCCAAGCTGCTCCACCCCCCCCCCCACCATACACCATCACTAGAGTTTCACACAAAAGAAAGTTGAATGGCTCACACCTCATATAAGTGAGGGCGCTGGCGGTAATGTTAAACAGGAGCCATTGCAGCCTGACTCTTAGACCACCGGTCAGCCACCCTAAACAAATACAACTTGGACTGACCGCAAGGTCGGACTATAACTGTCAGTAGGCAAAATTTCAAGCCACGCTGCCCACCTCATTGTGATTGTGTCTGGCTCGGATCATATATGCAGCAGTGGAGCCACCTGGAGAAGTAGACGATGATCATACTTTTCTCCCACGTATGAGATGCTAGTTGAAAGCATAAGTTGTACGATTATGGGCATAGGCATGCGTGATGCAGGTGCGGATGAGGAGGAATTTGGTGGTGTGATATAGCTGGTGGTGTTCTACTGCAGGATTTCATGGAGACATATGTGACCTAAGAGGCCAATGCGATGTGTGAATGTGCGTGGACAGTGCGGGAGGTTTAAACGGGTGCGGCAGCTGTAGGTCGAGCCCCCAGGCTCTGGTTTACCGGCCTCTGTTCAATGGATTATTAAATAACCGACCAGATCAATGTGTGATACATGTGTGGTGGCATTGGGGGAAGCGTATATTGGGAGATGCTGAGTTGACGGTCTTGGTGCTGTTGTTGCTGGTGATAACGCCGAGGCATGATTCGCGGGTAGGAATGTTGATGGGAGGGCAGTAAGTTTTAGATGTGTCTGCATCGTGGTGAATTCTGCTCTCATAGATACGCAATGGGCCGAGTAGGTTCGTGCGTTGATTAAATTTGCGAGATCAGTGGGGGGCGGTGGTCTTCGTTGTGGTGCTGCAGACACTGATGTGCGAGTCTCCATGCAGCAGATTTGCAAGTGACCTGCCAAGCTGATGCGTAAGTTGAATGTGCGATTGCACTAACAACATATTAACCTTGGGTACCAACTGGTGGTGGTGGTGATATCAGGTTAGGTGTCGGCGGAGGTAGGGAGAGTAAGGGAGGTGGTGTCTTTGGTGGTCGCCACTTTTGTCGATGCGGGGTTGGAGGCGGGCTGGACGTTGCCGGTAACTGAGGATGGCGTGGAATAAGTGGTTGGGATGGATACAGTTGTGCTGTTTGAAGCAGGAGAACTGTAGGAGTTTCAGTCCTTGTCGCTGCAGTGTTGTTGCACTGTGCATTCAACACAGAATCTTGTAGCCGAAAAATTGCCCAACTGTCTTTGAAGATTCAGGGCGACAAAACTCGTCGTTGATTACGCTGTTGCGCCCGATTATATTTCCAAGGTGGGCAAAGCTGTCTACAGTCTGAATTGGGTGTCACTGACGTTGATGCGAAGAGAAAATATTGCGCGCTGGGTGATGTCTTGTGCCTGAACACAGATTTTTCCATGTCGATTGTTAGCTTAGATTGCCGCAGCAGACGGCGAAAAGGTCCAAGACTCTTTGCAGCTATTTTTCTATCGCGGTGTTGAGTACACAGTCTTTCGCGAAGTGCAGGTCGTGGACTCTAGTCGTAAATATGAATTGGCGCCTGCATACTCCTCCTATGGAGTAGGTATCCATAAGTTCTGCATGTGATACAGTTCCCAGATATTCCCAAGGTTTGTCTCAAGGACTCATTTACGAAATTTGAAAGACAGAGAAGATGGTACGTCCACGGTTCATAGAAGCGTAAACTGCGTTGATCATTATTCATAACGCAGGTGTGTGTTACGTCTCATCTTAAATCCTCACCATTGAAATTCTTTAGCCCAACATGTTCACGAACAAAGTAACTATAACTGACCATCATTGCTAGTTACATTCACGCCTAACCCACGCACCTGTCTCGGTTATGAAATAGTTTTGCGAGCATTTTATGCAGGACGATCGATAAATTGTGCAAAGAAATTTTTTAATCGCAAATCTATGTCCAAGTGTCCATTTAATATTATCAGTTTTAACACGCTGTTTTTTAAGAATGCATGATAAAATTGCCATGTATATCCGCCTAACCAAGGCACGGGCATGGGAATCGGCCAAAATACTTCTGGCTTTGGGCCAAATTCCAAGGAAATCAGGGTTAAGATTAAGATGACACCGTAGTTCCCTATAACACAATTAACAACTTGTTTCGTTGTAGTTTATTATTAAGCTTAGTTTAGAAATGACGTTAGTCGTTTATTATTTACGTTTTTCAGTTTAAATACAGCCTCCGTTTAGTTTATATTTTATTATCTAGTTTTATTAGTTTGAGCTTAGTTTATCTACTGGTTTAGTTAGTTAAGTTACAGAAAACTACGTTGTTATTTAAAAGGAACCCTTACTGGCCACTGTTATGGTTACCCTTTATTTTGGGATTAAAGTCTGAATCGGCGTTAGGGTAAGGATTAACTCAAAAGTTTGGGTTTGGATTCACGAAAACAATACGTTTGAAGTGCGATGACTAGGATAACAGGGAAGCTAAAATTGAGTTTAATGTCAAGGATAAGACATGGGCCTATTAACCCTTCATGAAGCTCGCCGTGTGACGGAAGCACAAGCTTTCCCTAGTAGCCGCCCACGCATACACGCCACGGCACGTCTCTGCCTTCGAACGCGTGCGGATACTGGGTCCGTCAGACGAACGAACTGAACGCCTGCTGCAGGAAGCATGGCATTCAGGCGTTGATTTAATTTCCAGGCAGATCGACCTTCCTGATGCCTAACTCGCGTTGTGCGAGCAGAGCGAAGGCAGAGGTCAAGGGATGAGATCACTCCCGGCCGATCTAAATTAAATACGAAGTGAGCTGTACATTTTGTCATTCTTTGACAAGGAGCTCGCGGGAGGGTTCCAAACGTCGGACAAAACGACCACTGGTCACAGAGATCGTTTTACCTTCTTATACGTTCAGGTAATCAACCCCAGGATTACCGTTTTTACTGAGCTTGGTGTGCTTAATCCTGTCTTCTGATAAGGCGGCTATATAAGTTTATCGTACCAAACGTAGTCTGAAATAATTTATTTCGGCGGATGGGTTTGAATTCAGGGAAAGGTTTTCCATTTGGGACTTCAAACATTTTGTACGGCTAAGATTAAATGGTGGCAAAAACGACCCCAATTCATCAAGCCATTATGTAAAATGTTAAAAATATCCCACGTATATTGAACAATTCGTAATTTGAAATTCGTAATTTGCTAGCTTATGTAGTGTAAACTGTCCAGTATGCGCAAAGGATTGATTCCTTCAAAGATTGTTGCTACAGTTTTATTTTTATTAGTCTA
>JAYGXS010000001.1:67904912-67985890 GCA_036362985.1 Ligula intestinalis | reverse complement strand
GCATAGAGATATGCAAATTCATTTTCAATTCCTCGTCATAGTATCCTCCAACAACACAGACACAAGAAATTTCGATAAGCACAATAATTTACTTTACATCCAATACAGTCGTGTTAATCGAACGCATAGCGTATCAGGGCGACTAAAACATATTTAAATAACTCATAAATTATATTAGAGCTAGCAAGTTTTAAGTTTTGGAAATAGTTTTTTTTGGGCAGGATTGCAATAAATGGCAGCGCTTATTGCGTCTTATGAACCATATTCCATACGAATAAGTTAGTTTTTTTTCAAATTAGCCCCAGTCAATGAATAGCAGAACGCGTTGATAAATACGGGCGTATGGGTTACAAACACCACAGTCATGTAACTTGAATAGGGCCATAAAAATATCTGCATAAAATAATATATTAAATTTAATCAGGCGTATTTGTTTGCCTAACTGTCAGCCTGCGAAGTTAGGAATCCGTTGATCAATTTTACCAGGACTAGCGCCTGTGTCAAGGATGTCCTCGTATGATTTTGGTTAAAAAGCTTTCATATATTTTTGAGGCTTCAGGTCAAACTACGATCACAATTTAATGAAAGACAGTTAATCATTAATTTTGTTCTTTTGAAAATAGCATGGCTATAAAACTATACAATTTTGACACAGCAAATACACGTACATGAAAAAGCTTTGAGATGCCACCTAAAGTGAATAGTGGGTGGCTGTGAAAATGCATTCCCTGCAAAGCAACTATATTTTTCTAAAACTGTATTGTGCATAGTACTGAGTCGTCGGCCCATATAAAAAGGACATTTCCCTGCTACCACGCGTGCAACTTCCAAATTTACACACTTGATGCATTGCCTGTAGAATTTGACAACGAAAGAGGATAGATGTGGCCATTGGTGTTCGAATCCATTTATGAGCACCCATAATTAACATCTGGTCTTCCAATTCAATAAGCAATATTTGCGTTAACTAACTGGAAGCAACCCTTTCGCGTCAGTTGTTTGTAGGTAAGCATTGAAGATTACTCATCATCGTCCTTTGAATGATGGAAAAGGCTGTAGACTGTCACTAGATGTAAAAGTCTTTGCTGCAAACCTCATACAATTATATCATCAAAATTAATTTGAGCACTGGCGACATTTCCATTTATAAGGATGTCAACAAAACTGAGAAAACTACACAAATTGATCAAAATACCACTAAAGCAGACAAAATCCGCAGTAGTGTTTCAATCGCTATAGAGTTCAGGCCCCACGCACACAGTGACAAATATTCTTATATGTCTGCTCCTTTATGCTTCGTTTTATTTACTTCCGAGTACTGGGTATTGTATTTTAATAAACTTGGTCACGTACTAGGCAAGCAAGAAGAATAACGCAGCTTAGAGGAGACGCCACGTTTGGTCACGAGGAACAATGCTGATAAATATTTTTCAATCTTTTTTGTTTATCTTTATAATCCGATCTGTTTAATACAGGATTCGGCTAGTAAATTTAAGAGATGATGTGAATTATAATTGCTTCCTTGTTTTCGCCAAAATCTACCAAAACAGTTAAGCAATTATTAGAAAATATTCCCTTCACTTAACTTTCCTATGAACATATTTCCTCTCAACGACTCAACAAAATAAGGCACAGGCACCAATCATTTGCGGAGGGATCCTATTTGCACAAATGTGGCCGAATAGTTTAACCAATGAACATGCGGCATGATAGTTCACCATATTAGCGTGCGTTTGAATGTTTTTACTCATTCGCGTGGCGCACTTTACCAAGCTAACTCCAGAACGGTAAGTTGGAATAAAAATAATTTGAAATAGACGATCTCTTAATCACCATTTCCTTTTTTTATAATTTAAAAACAATCTTAGGATATAGTAATGCATGCAATACGTAAAAACGTCGAAAAGCCTGCTATATAGTCGACTAGCAGATTTTTTGCAGACCTGATGGTCGTTCTTTCTGCATTTGTATTGGCTACATGTTTATTCGCCAAATATTTCAAAAAATCACTCGTGCATTTGGGAAACCTTCATTAGCATAGTATATGTTCCATCAGTATGCATTATATGCATAAATATATGTTCATATATTCTAATAGAAGCGAAGATGCGCGTCCTCGGACAAAATGAGAAGATAAGGCGATCTCGGGAAAGATTGTTTTATCGTACTGACGTTTCAAAAGCGTACAGGCTTCCGTCATCAGAGATCATCTGTATTGGTTAAACCACTATTGTCTACGACTGCCAACACCCTTAAATACCGTGAGGTGTGGTACAATTACCATCTATGATGACGGAAGCCTGAGCGCTTTTGAAACGTTATGACGATAAAACAATGGTTCCCGAGATCGCCTTATCTTCTCATGTTCATATATGCATATTTTAGTATTCCAGCATGGACAGGCACAGCAGTATAGCTATTTTGAGCTGTTAGCCCTCATTAGCTACGGGCAGCCAACGCGACTTCGCAAAGCATCAAAACAGGATGGGCACATCTTGGGAGACAGCTCGGTGTACAAACAAATAATATATACACAAATACAAGGCAAGACACCGAACTTGATGGCTCAATGGGCAAGATGTCTGCCTCTGACCGGCGAGGCACGTAAATGTGTTACTGACACTAAGCCGGTAACTTGTCAATTATTAGTAGTTCTGAAAAACACAATCGTTATCCCGATTCGCAAAAGCATCAGCCCAGGATGAGCACATCCTGAGAGACAGATCAGTGTGCAGAAAATACTTATATATATGCATGTATACCGTTAAGTGCACTTAACAGCTTCTGTCAAAAAATTAATAATTCTACTCAACTCTTGATTTTGCATGAGCGTATGTGCCCCTCATGCTATACGTGGCCTTGCGCTACCTTCGGACACTGCCCATTCTCGTGCCTAACCTAGCACGGCAACCTTCATAATCCAAGCCCGAAGAGTAAAACCTCCTGAAATGTGGCGTACTAGAAACTTAAATACGGGAGAGGATAAATGCTAGTCGTGTTCTACTAAACCTTTGATCAAATAATTTTCTTTATTAATCTCATTTAAGTCCTATAGATTCTCAAACTTGTAAGTTATAGATACTCCATTAGCAAGGCAACGACATTGCAGTCGTTGCTGAGTAGCTGAATAATTGCGGTTCCGTCCTCTTTAGCTGTTCTGTAACTGAGCGCAGGAGCTTTGTTTAAAAGCTACCAGTTCATATTTGCCGCACGAAAAACGAAAAAATACAACATAACTGTTTGGGAGCATTATGTAACGAGGGCACGTGCCTAGCCAAAAATAACATGATATTCTTACATGTGAACCTTATTTATGCAAAATCTTCTCAAAACGCCATGTTGAAGTAAACCATGTTTTTTTTAGCGGAGAAATGAATCCCATCAATTTTGTACAGTTCAAGGGTCTTCTACTGGTTCTGTTACTTCTGATAAGTGACAACATCGCGACAACAGAAGGCAAATATCAGCCATCGGAAGATGACCAGACGGTCCTACGAAGAAAATCTCGGGCAGCGGTGCCCACAAAGGCCCTTCTATGGCCTGATGGCATCGTGCCCTATATAATTGACACGAACTTTTTTTGTAAGTTTTTGCAAACAGCATCTAATTTTTCATCAAGATATGTCAGATATCTCTACACAGTTGTTACATCTAACGCATGATTATGCAATTTTTATCTCTTATTCCTTTTTTATACACTCCAGCAGGGCGAAAAGGTCATTGCGTGAAATTTTGTCTTACTTTCTTCAACTAAGAAATGTGGAATATATGAATTATTATGGGTATGGTGACATATCATATTGAGAAAACTCAAAATTTCTTGATTTATTTATTAGAATATTTCATTTACATGAATGCCTTATGTAACAAGACACAGTGCTTATTAGACTTGGATATGTATGTGCTTTTTCCCCAGTTACTAAATCTACCTACAGGTATTTTCCTTGAACGATAATCACCAAATTATGCATTAAATATAACAGTTACTTGTCCTAGGATGAACTTATGAGAACCTTTATTTTGTGGCCTTTTTGAAAAAAATTATGTAGTAGAGTTGAACATTTGAAAGAACTTAGCAATGTCGCATATAGGTTGCTTAAGTGAACAGATTATTTATAAAATTAAGTTGCATTATGACCGGAGTGATGTCAACTTAGCAGATTCCTTAACTACGTTCGAAAACTTACCAACATCTGTGGATATAAGAGCATGTTGGTTTGACTCAAACATTTGTACATGTCTCTGAAGCAAGACGACGTAAAGTGTACAGTAGGTGGTCAGGCGCGTAAAATGTCGAACTGTAAGTTTTGAATTTTCAATGTAAGGAAAAATACACATTCCTGTTTACTATGAAAAATTAACGATTAATTTTTAATAACAGTTTGCAATAAATATGGACTAGCTGTAGTATTTGATTGAGACCAATAATAAAAGAACAGATAGCATGCTATCTGAGTAGACGTTTCACAGTCATAAAAACCCTCATATCTGATTTGTTCAAAAAGCTGTCTTTCCTTCAAATAAAATATTTAATATGCATTTAAGTTACTATGAAATGGATATACGAAAATTTATTTTAACATACGTTCTCTCGAAAACGTACTTGAATTCCTGCTTGACGGAATTAACTACGGATTAGCTCCATGATTATATAATCTCCTACAATTGTGAACACATTGAAGAATTACGATTACTGTTTCATAACATAAGCCACTAAAAACTATTATAAATTTTCGACAAAGTAATCGGTAGGAAAGTTGATTTTACTAACGTACAATCGAATAGTGCAAGAGCTATGAGAAAGTACTTGTTTCATTTCGTATTAGCTGCCTAAAGAGACTTGATAAAAGCAAAAATACAAAAAAGAACCAAGAAAATAGACTGCAAACGCCTATTTATTGAATGTGTCCTGTATGCATTGGGTAAATTCTTGTTTGTTTAGGAAATTCGACTCTGATAGTAAATGATCTGTATCAGAATTGCTGAACGGGTAACTGAAACCAAATTTGATCAAACTCACGTCCCTCATCTGGGCATTCTTAACTCTGGTCGGTAGAGCATTGACTTCATTAAAGCTTAGAATAAGCTGTTCACGGTCTGAATCCCTTCGAAGCTACCGAGGTCTTTTAAAAACTGGGCCAAAGAAGCCATTGCTACTTGCCAAAACACCTAGTCAACGTGTTAGGAATAGAATTGAGATCATAAGTAATGGTTCACAGCGTTATCTGGAAGCTGTCAACATATTAACACTTTGACTGCGATGTGCGCCATATGTGTGACTGTACCACATATGGCGCACGTCGCAGTAAAAGTAACAAAAGATTCTTTCAAATCAAAATGTCGTTTTGGTACGTTATCTTTTTTCAGCAATCAGCGAAATGAACGATCTCAGAGCAGCGATAGAAACGTGGAATACAGAAACATGCATACAGCTACGTCCGTACGAATACGGCGATAACAGCTGGCTGAGGATCACGAATGGAGGAAGGTAGGTTGCGCCATGTTTATTCATTCTGATTTATCTGATTTTTTTCTAGGAATACTTCAGCAGAAATCTAAAACTACTCCCCTAATTAAGAAAGTCAGTTTATGGCAAATATGTGTTTTTCAAAATATGTTTTCACCCCCCACCCACTTGTGGCAGTCGCTTACACAATACCCCGATCTCGCCTGCTTGCACAAACTGAAATAGTCCACAGTGGCCAATCGGCGCTCATGTCAGAAAGTTATTGACTATTCTAAATGTTAAAACTTTAATAGTTCTCTACCGCTTTCATTTTCCCTGCCAATGTTTGGCCTGATAAAGAGTTGCTGGAAGCATATGTTTGCCATAAACTGGCTTTTTAAATTAACCATGGGAATATTTACAGAACTAAGAGAATCCTCCCAAAATATTTGAAAGTTACTGTCAAAGTTTGCTTCAGAAAATTGAAAATTCCTCCCCTTGCAGAGACCCCATTGCTTGGTACTAAGGTGCCATGAATATTATAGGAGATCCAAATGCTAGATGTCTGTCGAGTTTGTACGTTAAGGCCTCTATGGTTTGATTTTCGTCAGTAAGTCTTAGTATTTGAGGTTTTTGTAAGGGCACTCTGTAAACACAAAACCGCTGAGTGGATATGGCAGAAAAAGTAAAATAACATTGGAAAATAATCATTTTGAAAAGTTTACGTATATATGTGCTTCTATATCACGTGGAATGTAATCTATGGATGTTGCCGAACAGCCCAAATATCGACTATATATTTCAATGCGTTTTCACGGGAATTTCTAGTTTTTTCTATCGTTTATGCATTGCCTGAGTTGCCTTCGACTAAAGCAACCACAATGACGCCTGACTTGGCCCATTGGGAAATCACAGGAGAAAGATATTTCGTTAGCTCACTTGCGGATATGCCGGTCAGTGAATAAAAAATTCAAATAAAGTTCTCATTTGCGATTATAAACGTACCACTTTTTTGTACACTAAGATTAATTACCTTCTGCCAAATATTTCTGATATGAGTTTTGGATTTCAATTACGAAGAGGTTCAGATATTCCTTGAAATTTTAATTATGACTTTATAATCTTCACTGGCTTCAGTCTATTGACCATAAGTCATGATTATATTTTATGTGCTAACCAAAACCTTGAAAATACGATGTATCTTAAAAGCTTTTACGTAAGTAACTAGCTTTCATACACTTTTTCTTATGCAGCTGTCTTAGTGTGTCATATTTTTAGAACCACCCAATAATGTGAACGTATTGTAGAGAAAAATGAACGTCCACTACAAAAGTCGCAACTGAACATGCTTAAGATTGATTTAAAAAATTCTACAAAATTTAACTCTTGACAAAAAGCTTTTCATATATATTTTGGTGTCTGATGTCCACGTACTTTATTTTTTTATGATTAAGTCAAGACCATAATGGGAAATTTTAGCTAGTGGATGGATTGTCCTAACAATTAGGGATATCTTTTCTGTTATAACTGAAAAAGCTAAATGTTTTTTCTAAAAAGGAACAGTCTTCAGCATACTTGCTTGCTTCTAGACTCACTTCTACAATAGCAAGTGCAAGGCAGAGTGGCAATAATATTAACGGTGATTTTTTAAAAAAACTGTTTCACAATGTCCCGTGACAATTCTTAAATGTTCGCTGTGTTAACTGTTTTCAACTTCATATCAATTTTTACAATTCATTTGGTTGACATATACAAATAAATTTCTCAAACGCATTTCTTGCCTGCAACCCCTCAAATATAAAGTGTACATCAAATATGGCGCATAGCAAAAAACAACCTTAAAAGTGTATTACTCAAGTTTATCACGCAAAACTTGGCAGATTTGCAAAATATGATTTTTCAAACTTATTTCGCCCTTCTTTGCCCAAAAGTAATGCGGTACCTTCTTATTACGCTACGCTTAATTTCATGGACGCAAAGCAAAATTTTCCGTTTTGTGAACAGATATGATTAAATAGTTTCTGCTCTTCATGAATGTTCTTTTATAGTGCCACATGACACACAAAAAGTTTTTTCCACAGCGTTGAATAGCGTAGGAATCTCCTCGGATATTAAGAAACGCTGGATTTCGCACACTTTTGCCTCTTTTTTCTCCCAGTATTCTGATCTGAACGGAATTAAATTCTAGTTTACAACATTTTGCGCCTCAAGTCAACCCAATGAACTAAATAAACAACCTTAAGTGTGCGTTACCTCCTGAAATCTCTAACCTTTTATTAGCTATATAATCTACTGTACTTTTGGGTTTTCATTTACCAGACGTTAAACGTGAATTCTTTACCTCTGGATAGATAAAGGACTCTTGGTTCTGACCTCATTGTAACAGATGCATATACAAAACTGCGATTTCGCCAGGTGAAAACAGTGCCACATGTTATATGATACGCTTACCGAAACTTGAACGTTCGGGCCAATAGATTACACAACAAAGCAGGTTATTAACATATTTTATAAAAACAGTGTCCTAATTAGAATTGGGACACCTGATTCAAACGCTTTGCTTATTGTCTACTCATAAATATCAGGTGAAAACGTTCTTTCAACGAATACATATCATATGAAGGTATTTCTGAAACGGCTGCAATGATGAACGTTGTCACCATATGATGTAAGGTGTAAACAGTACAAGGAGATGGGTCTTAAATTTTCTCCGAAACCTTCCGACTAACATAGACATCAGGAGATCCGATTATATTCCTTTTGCAGATTGCATGGTATTCTGACAGAATCACCTATCCGGAAATTGCATTGAAGCGATCGTCTGTTTTAAGAGATAACAGACACTGTCACTTTTGCTAGATGGGCGGACACTTTAACAATTCTGTAAACTAATAAAGATCGTATTTATTTCCAGTTCCTAGTTTAAAATAATTCTCTCTTAATCACTATAAGGCTGATATTTTGCACAAAAATCGTTTATTTTTATTTTTTCAGTCACCTTCTGGATAATGTATGTTTTAGTTTACATGGGAGGTGGGTATATTTGCAAAAGCACAGTCTAGAGGCTTGTGCTCTAACGAATTTGTTAAGTCAGAAAATATGAAGTTGATATTCTTAGATCCTGTAAGTTGCTTTCGGCCGATTGAGTAAAGTAAACGCATGAAGCAAAGCTCAACGCCCATGCTCCCGCGTTGTTCTTGTGCACAAGGTAGAAGTGGGCATTCACTTAAGCTGACCCGTCAAAGAAAGGGCATATTCTGGTAGCAGAAAGACAAGACCCAATAGCAATCAATATATTTGATGCGCTTACCAATGAGACACAATCCAAGCCCCATACTGACGTCATCTTCAAATTTACTTTGTCTGAAATCGCTGACACTAATTATAACGCACATTCAATTTCTACAATTCCTTTATTTTTTCTGTCTCAATCGGCAAACACTCAAAAATGCTTTGATGAGAATATATTATATCAATCTACTTCTTTAAAAGAGGCTGCGAAGGCAAATTATCGGTTTATTTACATTCTTTTACTGAAATTTTGGAATTGAGCTTGATTTCTACTGCAACACACTGATAATCTACTAAAATTGGACCTAAGTATTGCGTTTACCTAACGCTCTACACAAGTTTGTATATCCAGGGTAAAGGCAACTTCGAGTACTTTGCGAGGTTACATTATATTAACACTATGCACGAATAAAAAACTTGAAGAAAGATGTTGCGGCCAATTTTAGGCACAGCTATTTTCACAAAACATAGTATTTTAAGTTCAACAGGCATTCACTACCAAACATGTTGAGAAGATTTTATGATTTGTGAATAACGCCCTGCAATTGTATGCGATTTATTATTAAGATAAAAGTGATGCTGTCAAAAATATGAATATATTTTTTTAAATAGCACAATGCGTATACAACCTATGGAGACGTATTTATGATTATTTACATAAAAGAATCAAACCATCGTCACAAATGTTTTTAAATTATTTGTTTTTCTCGGTATTTTTAGCTGCTATTCCCAGTTTCATGGGTTCAGTGGGAGAAATGGCGAACAAATCGTGACGCTTTCAGAAAACGGGTGTAGATTTGTAAGTTGAATTGCGAATAAATGAATTTTTGTGAGAAATTCTGCAGGCACTTAAAAACAGAAGGCTTAAATATGTCATTTGCATTGCCAACGAGCTTCAAACAAAATCCTTCCAGACTTATTACATAAACAAAACCATAACTGATGAACCAGACAAGACAACCTTTATCCGTTGACTTTGACTCACTAAAACCACCGTCGCGTGTCATTTGGAGCCTAGTAGCTTCACTAATAGTAGAACTTCCGGACTTGTTGGTCTCTCAAACCTGTATAATTTATTATGCTTTCGCAGACGAATGTTCTTAAACATTAAATAGAAGATGCAGAAGATAGACATCCCATAATATCTCTTAAGAACAAGCGCTTGGTCAGGTAATCAAAATTCGGCAAAAATGCTGATTTAGTGATACGAAAATTCTAACTGCGCATGGAGCAGGCAGAGCAAATGTGAGAATCCCTGAGATCAAGCATCCTTAATAAAAATCGGTCTTGGTATCCACCCGTTATTAAGGTCTTTCAGACATCAGTGGAATGATAATATCGTTAGAGGCATTGACGAACAACTACATGGAGGACTCTTCTTTAGTTACTTTGCTAGGGGTATTTGTAACCAAGATGTACGAATGATGCACTACATATGCGTGGGCATTTAACGTTTTAGCTTCGAAGACAACCTACTGATTGATACCTGGATCTTCGCCGTCAAGTATTTGTGTGTGAAGTACCTGACTAGTAGTAGGAGGTTTCTGCTCGCTCCTTAGGTCCACCACAGTACCAGATGACTGGCTCAAACAAGCTGCTAGATGTGTAACCGGATTGAACAGTGCTCTGTCCATAGGGTAGCGAAGAGGGCGTAAGGGTAACACTAAGTTATCCCGTCGCTGGCACATTAGTACGTTCCTCGCTGTAATAGATTTGAAGCGTCCTGGAGTAAATTTCATAGACAAGGGTGTCGTGGACTAGGGTTTTCGTGGTCGGAGGTGTATGTTCATGTGAGTTTACTGTTTTGAAGGCTGACGATCACACTCGATGATGCCTTCTTAATGTGCCCTTTATTGCACTTCCGCTTCAGTGGGATATGCGAAGTCCTCGTTAAAGCCTAGAACTTTATATGGGGAAAAAGACGTGTGAAGTGCACCTAGACGGCTTTGTCTGGTTTTGACCGCCAAAACACGCTGACCCGACCCCGGGCGTCTTGAAAGTGGCTTTCTATCGGGGCCGGAACTTTGCGTCAATTACCGCCTTTATAAATTCAAATATATTTTGTGTAAAAAATCAATAAAATATTATTTCTTGTACTTGTTCGGTAGCCAATTACGCCTTCTTTAAATGTTTTACATAAAGAAAATATGTCTTTTGGTTAAAAGAGTTCATGAATTGCCGAATAATATTGAGGCGTACTGACTGCTAGACTTGAATTCAAGGTTTGTAAAGTGCGTGCTGTGGACCTCCTGTTAAAGGAAAAGTACGATTTCGTTTATGGTTTGAGGAAAAATGCACATAGTTCCCATAAAGCATTGCAGCATGTATAGAACATGCTCTACCCATTATAAGTAGCATTAATAAATTGACGAATGTGATGCACGGTGAATGAATACCTCACAATTGTAAAAAACCGCGTAGTTAGAATCGTGTATAAAACCAAAAAATACCCTTTCTTTAATTATAAATTTAAGAGGTTAAATTTGCTACGAAACAAGTACAAAAAATAATTTTTTTGTTTATGTTTTCCATAAAATATATTTGAATATAAAGGCTGGCAAAATCAATGATAAAGATGTTAACTATTTAAGTATTCATTTGTTGCAGTCTGTTAGACGGCATCCAATGGTGACTGAAAGGCTCCATAATAGAAAACACGACGATTGGTATTGCATTTCTACTTGATGCCACTTTGCAAAAGATTATCAATATTTCGCATATGTTAGAATGCAACACAAATTGTAGGCCAAACTGTACTTTCAATAACATGCATCTAAATCATCCATTCTTTCGGTGTAAATGCTACTCTGGAGTGGACCTTAATGATTGCATATTTTGTAAATTCACTTAACTCTTAGCAGTAGCCTTATCCCTTTGTTATTTTATTTACAAATTAAAGTGTATGCGTAGATGCTGCTGTCTTGTCTAACACCTTCCAGCCCTGGATTTTTTCACGGGCCCGGCAGGGCTAGTGCTAGCAGTATTATCTGGTAGATAGCTTCTTTATATTTTTCAGTTAGCACGCGTTTCTACTTTACTCTATTTTAGCTTACTATAATGCTTCTCTCTAATACGCGCTATTTTTATGCTGTATATTTTAAACATGCCGTACTGCCCTCCAGTTATGCTTCACCTGGAAGACAGAATTCTGCAGCTAGTGGTAGCTTGCGTACACTATGGAACCTATTTTTGCCAATCGGTATAATGCTAAGGACTGCTCCCCTTTGATTTATTGATATGGATATAAGGCAATAGTAAACTTTAAAATATTCGAGGTTCAGTTATATTATTGCTTCCATCATTTCCTGAAAAGGAGGATGAAAAAGACGGTATAAGTTGTGAGACCAAGTTGTATTAATGCTGACGTCTTCAAAGGCATTCTCGCTTCTATCGTCAGAGCATGGGGACAAACACCAAGTCACGTTACCTAAAGCAAAAAAAGGGAATTTCTGAAAATAGAAAAAACGGAGGAAATCGTCACCCTGCCCACTGATAGAGGATACTAGACGGCCGAACGTTTGGGCTGGACTTAGGAGCGCGGCAACGATGGTAATTAGGATGGCTGGGTTACAAACAGGTCCACCAGAACTGCTGGCCTAGGAGTTTTTTGTGATGGGCAACTGGCAAGTCAGAAGCCTCTGCATGGAGATGATCGATAGGTGTCATTTTATAGCAACCCATAATCGTGTGGAAGGCAGCGTTCTGTTCTAACTGGAGGTGGTGGAGGCCGGAAGAGCTGACCGTAGGAGACCAGATTGGTGCTGCATAAGTAAGGTGCGGCTTGGCCACCACTTTGAATGTGGTCATCAAAGTCTCTTTCGCGCAACCCCAGGATGTGCCTGCTGGAGCCTTTAGGTCCGTGGTGTGGCGGCGCACTTTGCTTGCGACCCCCCTGGCATGGTCCGCGAACGTGTAAAGTGGATTAAAACGCACGCCAAGAAACTTGGGCTTACGGAAGTGTGGTAAGGGCGCACCGTTGACAGTGATGGCCGGATGACGATTTAACTCCTTCGGATCCAGCGTGAAAACAGAGACGGACGACTAGGCTGCCGAGATCGTCATTCCGTGCCGGGCGAAGAAGTGTTCAACATCAGGCATGAAGTCTGTGAGGAACTGCGCAGCCTTATCGATATGATGGTGCCGGCAGAAGAACTTAACATCGTCGGCGTACGATACCACTTGCCCATGTGCCCAGAAAGTAAGAGCTCTCGCATGTAGATATTAAAGAGCGTCGGACTGAGCACAGAGCCTCGGGGAACGCTGCAGTTCTGCTTACCGGGCTTGGAAAGCACCACGGAAAAAGACACGATGGTGGCGGCCACGGATTGAGCCGCCAACCATTGAACCTGACCAGTTAGGACGATCAGGGAACCAAGTCCTGCACGAGCTGATCGCGGAAAACTCAGTCGAAGGATCGCGACAGGTAAATTGAGACTGCCGCGGTCCGCGAAGCGGGCTTCTGTTGATTGAAGCCCTCGAGGATGGCGTTGCTGAACTCGAAAAGCGCCGTTGTGGTCCCATGTTGATGGCAAGGCAGCTCCGCCATGGACGTCAGATTTGGGCGGATAATCCGTTCCATGATCTTCGCCAATGGACTGAGGAGGACAAGTGGGCCATAAGAGGTCGCTAGGCTGGGATCCTTGCCAACTTGGCCAGGGGGCTAATGATCGACTGGTGCCAGCAATCTGGGATGATGGAACTAGCCAGTGAGAGGTAGGTGGCCACCTTAGGGTCGGTGTGGCGCAAATGGATAGACACCAGGTCATCTGATCCTAAGCCTTTAGAAGGTTTCGTTTTCTTGACGGCAGTGAGGATGGTATCGGTCAAAAAGGAAATGTCCGGGGGAAGGTGCTTTATGGAGGAGACGAAGAAGGGAGCGCAGACTTTTGAGACTGGGCACCGAGCAGAGCGAGAACAGGTTGTTTATTTTTGCGACGACCTTACCATTTTCGGAAAGGAAGTTGCTGTCCTCGGAGCTCATAAAATGGTTAGGTGTATCATTCCGGGGCTTGGTCAGGTTGTGTAGAAGTTTCCAAAGGGCAACTGAGTTCCTTCTGAAATTTTCATCCGCAAATAGTTCATGCCAGCACTGGCGTTTGCTGTCGTTGATGGCCTTGGTGATCAGGCCGTTCAGCTCGACGATGCGCGGATGCTTGGCATCATATGCTCGTATATGATCTGTCTCGCGTTCCAGGCAGGAGAAGTGGAGTGCAGCCACTCGGGATGTGGTGACTTGTTGCTGCCAGGAGCAGTCGAGGAAGAGCCCAATTCGCCATGTGGACACAAGTGGGAGGCAGTAAGGCATCAATCTAGGCTTCGCATTCGGTCATGAACGCTGCTCAATCGGCTCGCTTGAAGTTAATAAAGTACCGGTTTGGGGCCTTGATACGTTCGGCGGCGGGGGCCAATTCGAGCATAGTAGGAAGTTGGTCGCTGCCCAAGCTGATTACCTTGCTCCACATGGTGGAGGCTTCCAAGCTGAGACTGGCAAGAGAGACATCGGGCCAGCTGGAGGCACCGATGGTCAGGAGCCGCGTTCGGCTGTTCTCGTTGAGGACGGCAAACGGAGCGTGTTCTAATTCATTGGCCAGGGCTTCTTCTCGGGAATCGGCCGCCAAGTTTGAGCACCACAGGTCGTGGACGGCATTGAAGTCACCTAGCACCAAACTGTCTCCGGAAGGTAAGAAGCGAGCGATAGAGGCGGTGAAACCAAAATAACACCTGGAAGTTGCAGCAATGTAGAAGTTAACGATGGTAAGCGACGCCGGGCCAATGTCTAGGGAAGTTGCTAGTACTTCCGTAGGATCAGCACCAAGCGGGGATAACTGATGCCGGGCAATGGATTTGCCCACCAGGAAAGTCAAACCTCCTTCTTTGCTGCGACCACAGTCACGGCGGACGATCGCATAGTTGGCACAGGAAGGGACATTGGTGGAGTTAGTCCACTTTTTATCTTGGATAGCCGCTACAGCTTTGCTCTGCGAACGCCTGAAGGCCTAACTGACAGCCTGACAGGCACGAGGCGCGCGAACGGCAGACTATCAATCGGCCTACAGGTGGCGAATCATGCTAGCAGGCAATCAATCAATATTTTGAAATTCAGGCTAAAGGCAGCCGTTGAGTTACCAGCCAATCGTACCGGCGCCCACGTCAGGAGAGAAGCTGATTGGCTCGATGGATATCGTGTTACAAGCGTTTGTCGTCTTAAATATGTTGTAACCATTACGCTCAAAGACCTCTGCAGTTGCACACTTCTTGTCGCGTTCGTCCTTTGCGGACTCACACAAGGCGTTATTAAGCGGTGATATCTCAACTTAGGCTTCCGTTACAAAAATATGTTCCGTCTTGTCGGCAATAATATAGGTCTTCCCACGAGATCGTAGTTAAGATACAGAATAAGGCCATACTACGCTTCAGCAGAAAACGTCCCACTGTGGTACCAGTTTTTGAATTCATTGGATTTATTTACTTTGTATATATTGAAGGGATAATAAAATTAAGCATTCAAATAATGCATTTTTAATGGCACTGACGTAATAAGTTGCACTTTAGAGTAGAGACAACTCCAATGTTGCCAAAGTCATTGCCTTAGGATTTAAGTGTTTTCGTTTAGATATGAACCACCCTGCCAGTAAATCATAGATGCAGAATTTTAACAGCTAGGTTGCGTATTAATGCACCTATAATTACTAAGGAGCTCAAAGCTTCTGTTATTTAATTTCAGCGTTTGTTAGGAAACTATATTAAACCATTTCCTTTTCAGTATGGACTCTATCTTCACGAACTTGGACACGTCCTTGGCTTGGCGCACGAGCAGTCTAGAGCGGACAGGGACAACTTTCTAAATATTTATTTGGAAAATGTCCCAGAAAACCTTTGGGATGCGTTTGAAAAGTGGGATCAGGCGAAAATAAACACATACGACACGCCATATGATCTCCAATCAGTTATGCAGTATGGATCTAAGGTACGCTCAAAGAGCTCCAAAAATACGCAGCTTCACTGGATTGCTCCGATGCACTTTTAAATATTGCTTATCAGAGAATGAAATTTATCTTCAGTTACAACAATCCTGAGAACGTTCGTAGACCTTTCAGCTCATTCCCATCAACAGGAACGTAACATTTTCGAATAAAATGTTCAGTGTCAAAAGTGTAGATCATTTGTTGCGCTGTAGGGTTCTTAACTACGTGTTTTCTAGTGGAAAAAAGTAAGTTTCCCATCTCAGGAAATGTCCAACGGAATTCGAAAATGTGTTTTAGATTTAGGTACGTTTGTCATATCCAGTACCTTGAAAACTAATCTGAAGATATGTCAACGACTGTGAGCTACCAGCTTTAAGGAAAGGTTATTTTTGACTGCCGCACAAAATATTCCTTTAAACATTGCTTATTTAGTAGTGTACATTACTTTGATTTATTTTCGATACTCTTGTAAATTCAAATATATTTTTTAGAATATATGCGCTCAAATATTGTTTTGTGTACTGATGCTGGGGGAAAGTACGTCCCTTTTAATTTTGTCCTGCGTTAAGGATGCTCTAAATCAGGCAATTTTTAAAATTTTTTAAATAATTTAAGAAACTTAACTTCGGGGAAAGATCTTTAGAATTAAGTGCGGAGGGCGCATCTGGGTCCACATTAACAATTTATGTCAAAAACATATGCCTTCATTTCTTTCTGTCTTACTAGGCTTTCTCAATCGATGCCAATAAGCCAACAATCAGTGTGAGGGACCCTGCCCTTCAGCATGTCTTGAAACCGGTTTATTCAAAAGACCTATCATTCTGGGACGCCAGAGCCATAAATCAACATTATAAATGTGCCAGTATGTTTTTTCTACTTTTATACTATGCAATGGGGCATTGTGGCATCTACTTTTTAGTGGTTCTCACGCTTAATGTATCGGTCCCATAGAGACAAATCGGCATATCCTTGTTGTGTACTCGATAAAGGATGAGGGCGTTAATTAAAAAGAGAACGTGGCTCCTTCGGATGCACGTCATGAACGAAACGGTTTTGCTAGTCGGTCTACAGTTGTGGATGAGATTACACAACAGAGTACATAAAATTTTCTTAACAAAGAATCTGCAACTAAGTTGCTATTGTAGATATTATGCAAACAAAGAGGAACGTAGCAAGACAATTATAACGGTTAGTTTTCCTTTCTAATGTTATCAGAAATAATGAGGAACCTCCTACGTAATATATATTCCTGTGCGATATGCGGGTACTCAAATTTCCCCGAAAACGAGGCGCAAATATTCAGCAACCGGCATTTATAATTATAACAATATTTATCTTGGAATGAGCAGAGGAATAGTCTGGGGTTTAAATAAATTATATTTTTTCCATTTTGGCGTAATCTACGTGCCAATGTATCAATACTGACCTATATTTTGTTGTCTCTTTTGCCAACCGAAATCTCAGAGAGATGCAAGAAGCCCCCACATTGCGCAGCACCTGGTTTTATTGACAAGAATTGTCAATGTCAAGTTCCTGCAGGTAAACTATAAATGTTATCTGTGGTTTTTTCCAAAAAGTATTCCGTTTATTTACGTCACTTTTCTAAGAGGAAAACAGAAAACTGGCATTAGCAGAGAAAACTTTAAACTTGCGTCTTTATAGGCAATAGTTTATTCTTAGGTGTAAGGCACAGGACACTGTTTTTTTATCTAAAGTATATGCGTGTTTGTGTGATCTTTTGAAAAGTGCATCCGGAAATGAAGCACAGTAATCAGAAAAGCGATATTGTTTAAAATTATACATGATAACTCTTTCGTATAAAGTGGAAATCATGTATCCGAAGAAATGTTATTTATAGGAAAAGATGTACTTTGGGATAAGAAGGAAAATGCAATCAATGAAATTTCGAGACTGGTTCTCTAGCTTGTCTTCGGACTAACGAGACATATGCAAGGAACACCTTAATTTTAAAGCATGCGGAATAATAATAGTCATATGGTCTGCGACCTAACTGGTAGTTGTGGCCTCTCTCAGTCTGCATTATGTGGCCCTCATCTCTTTCACCGTTCTTTGCAATGTTTATAAATTCCATCTAACTTTATCGGGCGGTTAATTTAGGAGTCGTCGAAGTGCATGGCTTCAAGAAATTATTGGCCTTTCTGGAGGGGCAACCTCCGAAGATAACTGTTTTGTCCCATGCGAAGCTGTGTCTTGTATCAAGGCTATGCATGGACACTTCAGATAAATGTTCACGTTTTTTTCACTGGCAGTAGGTACTCGTGAATGCGTGTAGAGACGGGCGATCCTATTTGGCCGATAATTTCTTGAGGCCATGCACGCCGACGATTTATGCATGAAGCATATAGTTTGATGGAAGTAATAAACAGCTCAAAGAGCGATAGGAGAGAAGAGGGTCGAAACTACTAATCAGGTCTCACACCCTATGACTTTCGAATTTTCCGCACGTTAAAAAGTTTATTTTTTATTTGCATATTTCTTGTTAGCCCGAAGACGAGCTGAGGAACAAGTCTTGAAAATTCACTGATTAAATTTACCTTTTTATCCCAAAGAGCATATTTTTCATCAAATGGTAACTCTTATTGGAGGAGTGGATTTTATCGTATTGCCTCCAAATGTTACAAGCAATTGTTATCAGTAGAACATTTCTGATTACTACCCTGAGTTGAAAATAACCCATAGATAGAGGGGCAGACTTTAATGCGTGAGTTAGAAAAAGAAATTGCTGGAAGACAATGCAGATGCCCGGTAAGCAAGTTTGATAGTCAATTTCACTCTATAACACGTGTCGTTCCCCTCAGAATCTTCAAAAATTTCCCTAACATATAGATAATTTGCATTCAAAGTTTTCTCGGAAAGGCGTTGCACTGATCGCCTGAGCACAGTGGAATGTAAAACAAAGGCGGACCTTTTCCACTGCGACAGCAAGGTCAGCTACATGAGTGTAAATTGCCGTAAAACATGCGGTTTCTGCTTCAAGGATTCGTTTGCAAAAATTGAAAAAACAAAGAAGCCAACGTAAGTCCATATTGCATAGAAGCAGAAAATGTTAATTTGTATTAATGAAGTTAATTGGTGCTTCGTTTTTTCGTGAATCTTTAAAATATCATATCAATTAGCCCAGTAGTTGCCATCTAAAAGGATCAAAGTAGATAATGGCAAAGTGCCAAGTAGACGGCTTTGCCAAAACTGCAGTGTATAGCAAAAGGAGCAGACTTTAATCAACTATAAAAGTACATAAGCAGTCGGTTTTGTAAGTTTTAGATAGGCTGTGCCCACGACGAAAATAAGGTGATTAGGAGGTCAAAGGAGATCCTTTGAATTAAAGTAATGCCATATTATTACCATGTCTGCGGCATTAAGCTTACACTAGGCAGTATGTCTACAATACGTATACCAAAAGTATATTTTTTGTGTGGCGAAATGAAGACAAAATGCAATACAATAAGAACAGAATTACACTGTGTTCTCACCACCCTGAAACCACACATTTTCAAGGATAAATAACCTTCGTTCAATGCGGTTACAGTTGAATTCACCCCTGTCAAGATTAAAAGAGGTTTGTGGAAATTGTATGCAGGACTCTCAAACGCCTTGTTGGATAAAGCAATTGCTTATCGCAAACTTCCTTCTCAGCTTCCAATTTATATGATTATACTCCCCTGCGCATTTTCGTTTGAGATGCCGGAACAGAACATTTGCAAATAAGCGAAAAAATGATCAAGTGTGCTTTTTATTCATGGTTTATTACCTTTCAATGACAGTATTGAGCAATTAAAAACACACACGATTCTCATAACACATTGCTTATAGACTTTAAATTCTCAAACGCCCCTTCTGTGTTGTGTTAGATGACAGATCAGTATAAAATTTGTTACTTCGACGACAGCGCCTATACTCTGGAAAGAGCTTTGGTTTTGGATAAACCATATGCTGCGTTTCAAAGACTTAAACGGGACACATGCGATTATGTCTCATAAACTCATCCTCCTAGCAGAGCGATAGCAAATAGTGTTAGTCACCGTTTGGTGGAAATTGAAGTTCTTAGCTTGTGGCACTATCCGGTTTGCATTGAGCAATGTCAGAGCAATTATGGTTGTCATATGCTACATATTTATTTCCAGTTGTCGGTATCTACAAGCAGGAAAGATTCAAAGATATTTCATAATTAAGGGCTTTGTACTATGCGTTTCGAGGTACGTATGGAACAACGCGTGGAGCGTCATTTGCCTAGCAACTCAATTTGATGTATCTGCTGAAGTGTCCCTTCGATTTCAAAGGCTCCTTTTCCGAAATTTTCTACTTCTCTGACTTTAGTTGCGGTGATTCTGATGTCAGGTGCCCTATTTGGCAGAAGGACGGAGAATGTACAAAAAACTTCAAGCACATGCTACGTGTTTGCCCCAAGAGCTGTGACTACTGCGCTGATCCGACGAGGCCTGGAGCGTGCAGAGACGCCTACGTTGCCCCAGCTGATTGCCTGGACTGGACAATGAGGGGCGAATGTGATGCAAATCGAATTTGGATGACTCAACATTGCGCCGCTTCATGCGGTCGATGTCCTCAAACAAATACTAAGGAGTAAGCTCCCAACTGCCTAACCCTAATGCTAGTGGTTACTTTTAGGTTTCGTGATCAAAGTTAGGGTTATGGTTTTAAAGCGAGAATAATGGAAGGAGTAAATTTTTAAAGGTTCTATTCAAGGTTTTTAGGTAAGGTTACGTATGGGTTTAAGCTGACAATTGATAGGTTACTTTTGAACGTTAAGTTCTGAATAAAAATCTGGATTTTCAAAGTTATTTTAAGAGCCATGTTTTGGGTTACTATGTTAAGGTTAGCTTTAATGGTAAGAGTCAGGAGAAGGGTTCTGAGAAAAATCTAAGAGTTGCGATTAGCACCTGAAGACCCGCCTAGCTCATGCAACTGGCCGGGGTAGAGTACTAATCCTGTCAGCAACTGGCGCGAAATCCCACGTAAGGCATGTAGGCGGATCGATAGTGCGGCGTGGGAAGGAGTCATAACGGCAACGTGCGAGCGATTCGGTTGGGATTACTCCGCCTAACCCTTGCACCTTCGAGTTTAACTGTACACGTGAAAACGCGGCTTCACTTAAAATGGGGCAGTTTGCGTTCGTGCTCGGTTCGGTTCGATCCTCTAAGCGGTTGCTTAGATCGGCCTGGCATCTGAACTGTGGTATCAGACCCTGCAGTTGACAAATGCAATGTGTCCATTATTAAAGCCAATGGTAAGTTTGGGTCTGGTTTTGACTTGCCTTTGGGTTACTTCAGCAGGTTGGCGAGGCGAATCTAAATATCGGTTCCGGCCTGTACCACGTTGACGCTGTCACCATAATTGCGGTAAACATGTCCAAACTAGTACTTTTTTTCTAAGTATTCCTTTAGCCCTCTACTAACATATATTTGTGCAGATTGACGAATCGTTGATTTGCTCCATGGCATCAGTTGAATTGTCTTTCCATGGGCATCGGCTTGACTGTTCCATGTCGACCAACCTGTTGTCCCCATTCATACGATGTCACACAGATGACATTGATGCGAAGCTTTCTCTATATCAATGTTACTGCAAGATCGATTCCATTTGGAGGGTTCGGGCTGGCTCAACAGTTCAGCGTGAAAAGATCAAGAATCCCTTCTTTTGACTTCCGGCGAGCCCGTTTGAAGGTAGCGACGAAGCTCTCAACCTCTCAGTTGAATTACTGACTAACCTACCTACGAACGCCAGTCATCAATGCCTGACTGTTCGCACAATCGGGTGAAGATGGTTGTTGCGATCTGCCCACCGTTATCAATTGCCAATGGTTTAGCGAAATCAAATCCACTGGATAGCTGTCCAACCGTCGTGTGTACTCGGCGCTGCAGTCGATTTACCGAGTACAAAAGAATGCCTTTTTAGAATTGAAAATTGCAAGAGAAAGCTTATGATCCATACGTGCGTTCTGCAGACCTTAACGACCTTACTGCACAACGCATAACCTTTGCTGCATTGCTGCATTTAAATTATGCCGCCAAGTTAAAAAACCAGAGGCGTCCGCTGCGACGATACTACTCAGATAATGGTTAAAATTTCTCAGCAGCATGTTGGAGCTTAAGGTTTTTTTTCACCTCTTCAAGTACACATTTAACTGCCAGCGTGACTAGGTCCATTTGGCATCTTCGTTGTGTAGTTAGTTCATCAGGATGACGAAGGTAAGGCATTTCCAACAGTCTTCATTGTCTGGATCTGGCCAACAAGCATCTTCTTCGATTATTTTTCGCTGTCTCCCACAGAAGGCAAAGATGTTTGAACTTGCTCAGACGCAGACAGAAGCCATAGTCCTGATTCCGGCTGAGTTCGGTCTCCAGATGTTGCAACAATTCATCTGGATTTGCGCCACGGATGGTGATATCATATAGGTAGGCAGCAGTTCATCCGATGCCCGTCAGCATAATCTTTATGGCTTGCCGGAAGGTGGTAGGGACAGTCTTAACCCCAAATAGCTATGGGTGCAATGAAATAAACTACAATAAGGATTTATGGTCAAAAACTCCATGGATTGTTCGACCACTTCGAGATAGAGGTAAAGATGATTTAGATCCAGCCTAGGGAAACTCTTTTTAGCATTAAACTTAGCAACAATATTTTCCGGCACGGCAAAGGATACTGATGCGTTTTTCTTGCAGCATTGAATTGGGTAGAGAATGTAGCACAGATTCTTCCTTTGCCAGTGGCTTGCATGACGGGCAAAAATTATATGACCCAGGCTAAGTAATTTATCGGTTTAAGCACAACATCTAGTGGAAAATGCTGATATTCTTTTTCAATTGCTTGCAGTGAAACATGAGTTGTTGTTGGTTTTGATCCGAACACAGGTTTTGCGTTAACTTGAAGAAGCAAAATGACCTTCAACTGGATGCAATAACCCATACCGGCTTGAAAAACTGAGGCGAGTTTATCCTATAGAGTCGACGTTAGTTTTGTAGCTGGCTGATCCGATTTTGTGGGACAAAGCCAAGCTGACTGCACGATACTTCGACTATCAATTTCGACGATGTCTTCTGTGTGCTCCACAGCAGGGTGACGCACAGACGGTGACTTTCGCTGGATACCAGTGAGGGTACACCGGTGCGCATCTATTTCACCCTCTCCCTACTCCCCCACCTAGAGCTGGTGTCAAGGCAAAGTCAAGAAGACCGGGGAGGGGAGAGGGCGCAGTCCCACGCACTGTGGGCCGACACAAGTAGAACACAGCAGCATAACGTGGGGCAACTCGGATCCCAGTTACATGGGAGTGCCATAAGGCGACATTAGGACGCATCCATTGCAGTTTGACTCTGCGCGTCACTTAGCCGCTCCAAACTACACAACACACACTCGACTGACCACACAGTCCACGTTTTCATTCAGTTGGCAACCTTCCAATCCACGGCTTTCAGCACACTGTGGTAGCTTTAAGCCTGCCCGGCTGTTTATAGTAATGCAAATGCCAAACAGCTGTCTGGTGTTGTGTGGGCACAATGGCTGACAGGACCGGCGAATATGTCTGTGCTCCAAACCACGGCCTGACCCCTTGCCGCACACAGCAGGGAATATGTTAGTGCCCACCGCAGCGAGTTTTTATCTTCGTTGACTTTTTGGAGAGCTGAACCAACCTTCCTTTTCAGACCGTAAACTGCGTTATCAATCAGCAATTTGAAAGTGTGCTGCACTCGTCGGCCATCGGCTGATCGATTTATTTTGTCGTTCGCTGCCATGACCCTCGTGTGGATTTTTGCACATTTGACGGTTGTCTGTGTTCTTCCACATCTCCACGGTGGAGAATGCTGGTAATTCGGCATCCACTTCCGGTGGGTTCATCGCAATTCGGTTTGACATTGTCCTGACCTTTACTCATGTACTGGTGTAGGACTTTGTAGGCCACGAGAAGATCTAGATGCCTGCTGGCGGAATTCCAATCTGAGGACCATGCATCAAGCGTCTGTATTTGCGCTTCGGGCTACGATGGTCGCTCCTTAAATATCGAAGCTCTGACCAGTTTCTGCCATATATGCCACAAGCTGCGCGTTTGGGTGTAGTCTTCGACCCGCCAGTTGTGTTAATGTAGACGAGTCTGTAATCTTTGTCCTGTTTCTCTAACGTAATTGCAGTCCCCAACGTTGCAACGTGTCTTGCAGAAAATTGCATAGGTTAGAGTAGGGGATAGTTTGCCTTTGGGTTGCATAACATAGTGGCGTATTGTCGCCTGAGGCCAACAGGCTTTGCCTTCTTCAGTGAGTTTTAACAATGAGCGCTTAACTTACCTTGGAGTTACTTATATAGAGGTCTCGTGTGTGGTTAAAGATGGACCATCTTGCAGATGAAGGGTCCTTGGTCGGACCATAAAGTTGCCCCCTGTAATCGCCATTGTCATCAGCAGGTCCAGCTGGTTTCGCCACAGGATAAGGACATACAGTATGGCTAGGGCTGCACGCAAAACCGTCAGTTGTACGAAAACCCTTGTAGCTCGCAGAGCGTTTAATCTACGGACGCACAATTGATAATACGTAAAAGGATTAATAAAGTATCATTTATTAAGTGAGAACTAATTTATTTTATCACAAGCTGTCAAATCAAAAAAAGGTGTGTACGACTGGTCAATTATTTTCGTCCTTACATACCTGACGCCAGTTTAGGAAAAAGAAGGTTATAATACAAAATAAGGAAAATAAATAAATATGTAAAATAATAATATTTCGTGGATTGTCCTCAAGCATTCAAAACAGCATTAAGTCAGGCGGTCATAGAGACAACCAAGTCATCCATGGTGGTTTGGATTGTACAATTATTAAGGAGAAACTCCAACTTCTGCTTCGTTGACATATGCTTCGCTGGCTTGCCCCAGTTCCTCTTATGTAATGTAAAGAGATTTTCAATGAGATTAAGGTCCAAAGAGTTCGGAGGATTAAAAATGGCCCGCAGGCCACAGGCAGAAAGACAGGCTGTCGTCTAAAAAAATCGATTTTTGTCTTAAGGTAAATGATTATCATACCTCCTTTGATCGGTGAGCAGGGGTTCTATCTTGCAACGTGATGGTGTCCGAGCAGAAGAAGACTCGATCGCTAGGACACTACGTTCATTCGTCTGACATTTAGAAATCCTTCGCGGATTCATCATCAGAGACATGATTAGGAAACAGTAGCAGGTGGTGTCTTTCCAACGAGGTTGAATGCTGTTGTCACCGAGGGCATCTCTTTCTATGCCCACAAATATATTGCTGTTTATGGTGCCTTTTGTCGACCGTCAAATCGGTTGCTCTCCGAATTTTATGGCCATCTAAAACATAAAACGACAACAATCCTTAAAAGTCAGTGACGATGCAGTATTTTTGTGGGAAAGTTCTTCCCATATATTACTGTCCGTGCCGACTTCAGCGGCATGTTTAAGAATAGGACTTCATTGCAAAAGTAAATGCTCTTCCAATATGAAAGCCTACGACGAATATTTATCTGAGAAAAGAGGAAATGTTCCTAAATTAGTTTTCGACTCAAATATGGCTTTATCCTAGCTGTCTGCTGACGAAGGCCACATTCTTGTATTCTTTTTTTAATTATGTACCAAGAGCACATTGACAAATGTTCCCCTTAAATAGCCCTAACGGACATATAATGGTTCTTTTTTAGTATTCGACGAATAAAATCATTTTGTTTCGTTGTAGACCATTTTTGAAATGAATATCACGGTATTAATATTATAATGCATATTAATAAAAACATTGGTTCTGTCATACTTCATAGCATAGGACATTCCCTGTATGTAAACCTACTCACGATTTAGCCAAAATAAGGATCCATTTCTCTCCGTAACTTTAACCAAAATGGCAATTTTCCGAACTAAAATCCTTTCTTATTATTAAATCGACTCAGTAGATTAAAATAACCTGGCCAAATATATGCTTAACTACAAAATTAAATTTCGTCATGACTTTTACATGCAACGCTCCCCACACTGTAGTCCATTAGGTGCCGGTGTCAGTACCGGAGGTTCATCAAGGTCACTTTCTGCTGCAGTGTGAGGCGGTACTCTGTGCAGGTTGGTAGGGGGAGCAGGCCACACTAATTAGAGCCTTGGAAAACTTAAGGGTGCATAACTCCTTGCCACGCACTATGTCCTGTGCGGAATGGAGTTTTGAAGCCACCAAGGAAAATCAGCTTGTCCTACTTCAACACAGTCACGAGGAGGGCATTCAACATCTTGTAGATCGTGTTCTTGTCCCATTGAAGCTGCTCATTGGCAATGGGGAGGGAGCGTAGGCGCTGCCGATGGTGGTGAAATCGTCTCATCAAACGGGCAGGCGGAGACTCATCAGGTGACCATTGATACCATATGGCAGACAAAGCAGATGTCCCACGATGTCAGCCTGGTTCTCAGAGAAGAAGCCGGCATTGTGTTGCTCTGCCTATGACCGGTCGCACCAGAAACATGTTTAAATGGCACCCAGCAGTTGGCCTTTGTCGGAGAAATTGGTTCCGCTGAGTGCGGTGATGTCTACCTTAAAGTGCGCCGAATCCCGGGCGATTAGCGTTGTCCTCCATTCCGATCAGTTGCTCCTTGGCTTACCTTAAAGGGAGCAGATATCTAGTTTACTAGTGTCAATGGACTCTCCCTTCCAGAGTACACAGTCGCATCTAAAATGGTGAGGACGGAAAAAGTTGTTGTTTCTGTGTGTATTTCGACCAAAATTATAGCAGTCTGCAAGCCATGGTCCGCTGGCAAAACTCGTGTTCCAGCATTTTTAGGGTACCTTTCATAAGTGCCTTCCCCTGCGAGGGGTCAAGCAGTGCTTTCCTTAAATAGGGTTGTTTAGTCATCCCACACGGCTGCCTAACTACGTTATGGGTCACTGGATTAAGTGAACGAAAGACTCTGTGGTCTACACCGCTTGCGTGATTGAATTTTGCCCTTGCCGTAGGACTGTGCGACCGTGGGAGGGGAGGAAAGGAGAGAAGGGACAAAGCGAATTAGGGAGGCCGGTAGGGGAAGAAAGAGGAAACGAGGGAAGAATGGGTCGAGGAGAGGGGAGAGGAAGAGAGAGGATAATAATAGAAAACAAAGTTATCTTAGCATTAGTGATGTTTGTTGTAGTATTAGGGGTGATAGTTGCAGTAATTGTATTGATTTTAATAATAGCAGTGCGAGAACTAGTAGCGGTAGTTAGTATTGAAGTATTAATTTTAGTCTTTGAAGTAAAAAATAATGCAAATGAAGAAATGGCCAGTAGTAGCAGAAGTTTTATATTTGCAGGACTTCTAATAATACGGCTATTGCAACTAATTCTGCTTCTATGATTACAAAGAAAACTCCGTTAGTTTCCATTTCTAATGTTTTGAATATTTTGATCACTTATAGTACCGCGATATCTGTTCGTACTACTTTTGATATTACTGCATTAACTAAGGTATTGAGAAAACTATTGCTATGAATCTTCCTCCTAATACTGCTGCTAAGTTATTTAAATTTGCTTCCCGGGGCATATCGTGCATCGGAAACCCCAACCTGGTTTCGCTCGCCCGTCGAGGCGATTACTGAATTTGATTGCTACGCAGAGCCTGGCTCCGGGGAGCCACATGTGAGACCTGAGTGATAACTTAGGAGTGCCTGCACGTGGCCGTCGATGGGACCCGCCACGGGCTCCACGTGGAACCCCTAACTGGACGCCCCATAGGCCTCAGAGAACGGATGATTTCGTTCTTATCAGAGCCACGCAGGTTAATGTTTAGCGGTTGGAAGGTTACATGTTTCCTGGCAGTGAACGCCATGAAGAGAAACTTAATATTGAAGCCCACAGCTGAGCCGAAGAATCCATACAGACACAGTGAGTGCTGTTTTGAGTTAATTAAAGCACCGAAGGCTATTCAATCAAACTTATAATAGTCGCCGTTTTTAAGGTGAGGTAGAGGCAAAGAGCCAGCTAGAAGATGTTGACTAAACGGCACTTTATCAAGGTAGAATATAATCTATAAAGAAAGTGAATAAGCGGTCAGTTTTTCAAGTGTGGGCTAATCTGTGCACACGATGTAACGAGGGTGCCTCAAGGCGTAGCAGAGGCTTGTCGAGTTTACAGACCCCTGTTTTATTAATATGCATGCGGTTAGCATGTACTTAACTAGGAAGTATGTGAACACTATCTCAAATTTATAAATGTTTACGTAGCCAAAAGGAGTAAAGACCCATTAAGAGGTTTCTAACACATGCGCTCCCACCACCCTCCAGCCGCACACGTTTGCAAAAGAACCAACCATAAATCTACGCAGTTTAGGTTACCCTCACACCTTAAACGCGCACCCATGTGAAGTTTGAAAGGGTTTTGTGGATATTTTATGTTGCAATTTCACATGCCCTATTGTATGAAGCAATATCGATATCGTAAGTCTCCGTCCAAGCCTCCATTTCAGATAATTATGTTCAATTTCTTATTTTTATTGAAGATGTTAGTAGAGAACCTTTGAAAATGAATCATCAATTGTGCTTTTATTGATGCTTTATTGCCTTTGAATGACAGAATTGAATAGTTATCAATGCACACGATTCTCAAAGCACACTGCTTATTCAATTGCAAAACTCAAATTTCCCTTCTATGCTGTGCTGGACAATAAGTCGGCTTTACATTTGCTCCTGCGGCGACAGCGCCTTTAGTCAGATAAGAACTTAGGTTGTGGACTAATGATATGCTGCGCTGTAATGACTGAAAAGAGTCAAATGGACTATGTTTCATCAACTCATCCGCTGAAAACATTTTGAAAGTATGAATCACCATTTGATGGAAAGCGAATTGCTTAGCTTATATAACTGTCCGGTTTGCATTGACCAATGTCAGATTAATGATGGCTGTCATCTGTTGCGTATTAATTTCCAGTTTTTGGTATACATGAAGGCGAAAGATTTGATGTTTTCCGAATAAGGGCTATATACTCGAAGTTTCACATCCGTTAAAAGATTATGCATGACAAGGTATTATGGTGCAAAGTGGCGGATATTTGCCTACGAAATCTATTGGATGTAACTGGTCACCTGTCCCTTCGATGTCAAGGGCTTCTTTTCAGAAACTTTCATCTTATCTAACTTAAGTTGCGAGGATTCTGACGACAGGTGTTCTCTCTGGCAAAAGAAAGGACATTGTACAACAAAAGTCGAGGAAATGGAACGTTTGTGCGCCAAGAGCTGCGACTTCTGCGCTAATCCGACGGAAGGTGTCAGAGTGAACCGAAAAGTCTGTAGAGATTCCTATATTTACCCAACAATATGCAAGTACTGGGCAGAGGAACGCCAATGTCAGGCAAATGCGGAATGGATGGCTCAGTATTGCGCGGCGTCCTGCAATCTATGTTCTCAAAAGTCTACTTCTACTATTACGTAAGCTTCTCGATATTTACTTTTTCAAAAATATGTTAGTGCGGTCACTAGGAGTGAAGTATTCCAAGTTCTATATCATCGGTTCAATTTACTGTTGATATACCGGTGACCGTGTCAGCATATGAGCGCTCAACGTTTTAAGCGAACTTCAGTTCCCGATATGTGGCCACCTAGTTGTTATTACTTAAGCTTGCCTTCTTATTTCTTTTGGATAAGTAGCTTCGTTTGAGTTTTCCCGGTAAAATATTGTGTTATATGGTGAGGGCTACGTACACTAGATAACCGTATTACAAATAAAGCTATCCTATTATATTTACCACATATAAAGTATGCTTATTTAAATGACGTCCATAATAATCTACCTCTAATCGCAGCCAAATTCAGTGTTAGGATGGAGGTTATGGTTTAGAGTTCAATGGTTAGTCATTATAGTCAGTACTCCGGGTAGGATAACTTTTAATATTTTAGCTGAGCGATAAGGCTCGATTAAGGATGACTATTTAAAGGTTGGTTTTGGGCGGTAAGTTGAAGGAAATTATCACAGATGCAAGGTTAGTTTTGAGAGCTACTTTTTTACGTTCTTGTTTTAAGTCTAGCTTAAATAATGAGGGTTAGGATTGGTGTTCCAAAATAAGCTTAAAGAGTTATGATTTGCACATGAGGACCAGCAAAATTGGTCCTATTGTGAAACTGACATGGGTCGTGATGGTCGCTCTTCCAACAAAGCCTCGATGGCTTCCCTATGGAAAATTCAACAGAAATGGCGTAGTGGAAAGTCTATTGACCTACTCTAAGAGCTAATTCATGACCAAGAAAAGTATGACATTTCGTTTCTCGATTGAAACGATGTTTCCCCCGTGCTTCGGCAGGCAACTACCCTGACCTAAGCGTGGATTAGTTTTAAGTAATGGTATATATGCATTGCATTTACCAAACCGTATCTTCCCTCACCCCCACGATACCGATGTAAATAAAAACTCAGTAAGACCGGAGGTGAGGCTGAGCGTAAGCGGGTGGTGTCGCCATGCCTGGCTCTGATTCCACGGTGCGGGAGTGCAATAAAGATTACATTAAAAGGGGCGATTGCAGTTTTCTTTCAGTCCGCCAGTGAACCGCTTTACACAAACACACACACACTAGGTTGAGCATGCCGCATGAGGTATCCCGTCAATTCCCAACCTTCTGAGCCCCGGCTTCTAGAACACCGTGGTTGCTTCAAGCGCGTCAAATTGTTTATACTGAGGAAAGTGTGCTGAATCGTCCACCTCGCCTTTAGATCCTATTCCCAGACAGTGTCTGGACCGGTCAATTGGTTGGTTAGTAGCCCTTGTTGGATCAGGGGTTCCCGCCGAAGTCCAAACTGGGTGCAGTTGGGAGATGGAGAAAAGCCGCGACCTCAGCCGGCTTGAGCCAAAAGTCCTCGGGGTGAGTTGGGTGTCTTGCTGGGAACTGCAGGCGAAAAGATGATGGCAGTCATGCGGTGAGACGCCGCAGTCGGGACAGCAGTTGGGTATAGAAGGGTCCAACCCGTGTTGGTATTGGCGAAGGAGCATGCAGTGGCCGCTGCGTAGCTGCACCAGGGTACAGCGAGTCACCCTTCGGAGATGTCGTTCCGAGGGGACAATCGGAGGTGGATTGCCACCCAGAAGGACCGCGGGGTGGTAGCCGAATTTTGCGTCCACAACGGCTCTCTGGTGAAGGCGCTGGTTGCCTGTCCTGATGGCGAAGCCATCAGCGGGTAGACCCGAGAGAGAGAGGAGGCGACAACTGCCTTGTGGCGACCTCGGACCGGTCAATGGGTGGGTGCGGTGCATGGGTGCAGCTGCTGACATGTCTACTGACATAGACATGTGCATTTCGTACCCGAGCTGCCCCTTCTCCCACCGTACACCTTTACAAGAGTTTCACACCAAAGAAGGTTGAATGGCTCACACCTCATAGACTGAGAGCACCGGAGTTCATGTTAAACAGGAGCCATTGCAGCTTGAATCTTAGAACACCGGTCGGCCACTCTGTACAAATACAACTTGGACTGACCGTAAGGTCTGACTATAAGTGTCAGTAGGCAACCTTTCAAGCCACGCTGCCCACTGCACTGTGATCGTCTCTGGCTCGGATCACATATACAGCAGTGGAGCCACCTGGGGAAGTAGCCGATGGTGATACTTTTCTCTCACGTGAGAGATACTAGTTGAAAGCATAAGCTGTGCGATTATGGGCATAGGCGTGCGTGGTGCAGGTGCAGATGAGGAAGAAGGTAGCAGTGTGGTAGAGCTGGTGGTGATCTCCTGCAAGTTTTCATGGAGACATATGTGACCTTAGAGGCCAATGCGATGTGTGCATGTGCGTGGACAACGCGAAAGGTTAAAACGGGTGCGGCAACTGTAGGTTGGGCCCCCCAGGCACTGGTTCACCGGTTTTTGTGCAATGGATTATGGTATGACCGACCAGACCAATGTGTGATACAGTTGCGGTTGCATTGAGGGTAGTATACATTGGGAGATGCTGAGTTGACGACCTTACTGCCGTTTTTACTGGTGAGAATGCCAAGGGCTGAGTCGGGGCTAGGAATCTTGATTGGAGCGCAGTAAGTTTTAGATGTGTCCGCATCGCGGTGAATTCCGCTGTCATAGGTACGCATAGGGCCGAGTAGGTTCATGCGGAGCGAGATCAGTGGGGGCGACGGTCTTCGTTGTGGTGCTGCAGACACTGGTTTACCAGTCGCCGTAGAACGGATTCGCAATTGAACGGCCAGGCCGATGCGTGAGATGAATGTGTGATTGCAATAACAACGGACCTCGGGTTCCAACTGGTGGTGGTGGTGGTGATATTAGGTTGGTTGTCGGCGGAGGTAGTTGAAGTAAGGGAAGTGGTGTTTTTGGTCGTCGTCAGTTTGGTCGATGCGGCGGTGGAGGCGGGCAGGTCGTTCTTAGTGACTAAGGATGGCGTGGCATCGTTGTTTGGGGTGGGCACAGTTGTGTAGGTTGCAGCAGGAGAACTGTAGCAATTTTGGTCGTTGTAGAACCTGATGTTGTTGCACTGCGCCATTCAACACAGAAGCTTGTAGCTGAAAAATTACCTGGCTGTCTTTGAAGATTCAGGGCGACGAAACTCGTCATTGATTCCGCTGTTGCGCCCCATCATTTTTCCAAGGTGGGCAAAGCTGTCCACAGTCTGAGTTGGATGTCGCTGACGTTGATGCGAAGAGAAAAGTATTACACGCTGGGTGATGTCTTGTGCCTGAACACAGATTTTTCCGTGTTCCTTGTTAGATCAGATTGGCGCACCAGGCGGCGAAGAGTTCCAAGATTCTTTGCATCTATTTTTCCTTCACGGTGTTGCGTACACAGTCTTTCGCGAAGCGAAGGTCGTGGACTCTAGTCGTGCATATAAATACTACTAAAGAGCAGGTATCCATAAGTTCTGTATGTGATTCAATTCCCAGATATTTACAAGGTATGTAACAAGATCTCAGTGAAAAACTTTGAAAAAAAAGAAGAAGGAAGGTCCACGGTTAATAAAGTCGTAAACTGCGTTGATTTTTATTCATAACATAAGCGTGTGTTTCGTTTCATCGTAAATCCTTGTGTAGGAGACAACTTTTTCGGGTCTTAAGTTTTTTTAGGAATTTTATGTAAACAGTAGCTTTCAGAGGCATGTTGAGGTTAAGTATTGGGTATTAATAGTCATTTTTGAGAGTTAAAGTTTGGATTGTTGATTTAAGGGCAAGGTTATTGTTAGATGTTGAAAGTTTATTACTTATATTTTTCCAACCACGAAGCATCCGATGACAATGTTTCAGAAATAAAGGCACTGATCAGACGGAAGGACCGGTAGAAAATCCAGAAGCCTGTAGAAACACCAACGAACATTGCACGGAGTTTGAACAAAGGGGTGACTGTGAGAATGAGGGAGATTGGATGGCTGAGTACTGCCGTGAATCCTGTGGTCTGTGTTCCAAAAAGTCTACTAAAACTACAGTGTATTTCCCTACTAACCACAAATGACATTCCATTTTGAATTATGAGCCAGCCTTAGGAGTTTTTTCATTGTCTTCTCTTCTTCCTCAGTTACACTTTTGGCTCGTGTAAACATAGTGTGAGTGTATTGCTTGAAACAGGCGAGTAGTCGTTTGAAATTGTCAACGACTTCTTTGGAATGTTCGGCTATGCCGATGCATTTTTGAAATCCTTTGTACCAAGAGGGAGTTCAAAGGCGTTTGCCTGTATTTCCTTTACCAAATTTAACTTGACTTGACTTAACTACTACGTAAGATTCAAACCGCTTATCATATATGATTCTGAGGGTCATTTTTAGAGAAGTCTCTGTACATCTAGTCAATCGGTTAGATTTTATGTTTATATGTTAGTGACTGTCTCAGCAAATGAGCTTTTAATATTTGCAGCGGCTCTGTGAATTAATGTTTTAAACGATTTTCCGCTGACGGCATCTTTTTGGCCCTATATTTCAGGGTTTAATGGTTATTTTTAAGAGTTTAACTTTGAATTGTTGATTTTTGAGCAAGGTTGTTGTTAGATGTTGCAAGTTTATTACTTATATTAGTCTAACCACGAAGCATCCGATGACAATGTTTCAGGAATAAAGGCCCTGGTCAGACGAGAGGAACGGTAGAAAATCCAGAAGCCTGTAGAAACACCTACGAACATTGCGCGGAGTTTGCACAGAGGGGCGACTGTGAGAATCATGGAGTTTGGATGGCTGAGTACTGCCGTGAATCCTGTGGTCTGTGTTCCAAAAAGTCTACTAAAACTACTACGTAAGATTCAAACCGCTTATCTTATATGATTCTGATGGTCATTTTTAGCGAAGGCTTTTTAGGTCTGCTCCATGCTAATGACTGTCTCAACAAATAAGCGTTTAATATTTGCAGCGGCTCTGTCAATTAATGTTTTAAATGATTTTCCGCTGACGGCATCTTTTGGCCCCATCTTTCAGGGTTTGAAGGTTATTTTTAAGTCGTAAACTTTGAATTTTTGTTTAACGGTTATGATTGGAGTTTTGAAATTAGCTTTGCAAGTTACCATTAGCGCCTGAATGCACGCTTAATCAATAAATATTTTGCATATTTCTGTCAGCCGGAGGGCCTTTCCATAACAACCTTAATACTGAGATAAAATATTGGCAAAGCCGACAGGAATAAGTAGTATGGTAGGCAGAGTATGACACGTCATCCAGTGGTTAATCTTTCTAAGATAATAGTTGACAATCTTTGGATAATACGGTCAAGCAAGGAAGAAGCAGTCAAAATCACATTAGAGGAAAGCGGTAGCAGATTTCAGCGATTCACCACTTTAAAAAATGGTAGCAGAAAAACCACTTTGTCCTGTATTTGACGAACATTTTATTTCCAGTAGTATTCCCATGTATGAGTTTCGATCTGGTTTTTGCCTGACAGTGCATTATGTGTACTTCAACGGATCGTCATAGGGATACAAAATACCTTTTGACACCAGCATCAGGTCGATGTCCCCACCAGAATTTTTGGGAACAAGCCGAAGTCTCCACTCCTTCTGAGTATTCCTGTAGTCCTCTACTAACGCTTTCTCCTTCGGATGGACAAAAAGTTGATCTGCACTGTGTCGGCAATTGGATTACCGTCCCATCGGCGTAGTATTAACTTTTTTATGACCAACGGCTTCTTTTCCCTCGACAGATGACCTCGAGCAGATGAAACTGAATGGCGCGCGAAGCGAGAGAGTTTCCGCTTGCAGCGCTTGATTTCCGCTTGGCCTGATAGGCTAACATTAAATGTTAAAGAGCTTCGTCCGTAGAAGTCTATCATTTTTACTTCTGGTGCGGCCGTTCGAATATATCTATGAAGCTCTCAACCTTTTCCGTTGAATAACTGGTGATATTATGGCAAACGCAAGTGAATATTGTCTTGCTGTTCGCACAATCGGGCTCCAGCTACATTTACCAAATATTCGGTATAGTCTAATCCTTTGAAGATCTGCCCGAGGGTGTTTGCTGTGGCTCTAGGTGTCGTGCGTACTACAATAAAGACTGCCGACCATCTGTTGTAGGCGTTAACGGCGATAAGGATGTTCTATTGTTAGATCGGTTGACCATAATCGATGTAAACCACAAAACACGGGGCCTGTAGGCTAGACCTCATCTTCATTGATTCCTAAACTTGCGACTATGATGTGTGATGAAACTGTTGTAGTCCTCCAAGATGTTTAACTGGCCACTGAATGCGAGGGTTCTTACTAATTTGTCTCAGCAGTGCGCCGTATCGGGTAACATTTTGGACTTCCCAAAATGTGACAAGGAATGCACCAAAAAAATCTAACACAGGTTGTGAAACTGTGTTTTAAGGAAGATGGACAGGACTACTGTGTCCTTCGTTTATTTAGTCCGAGAGTAAATAAAACGCGGCAGTGCGTCTTCCTTACCAGTGTTTGTTGTTGACTGGTACTGTATATTGAAGTCGTAAGGCAGTGATTTAGTTGCCCAGCGCGGAAGTATCCAGAAATACCTTTATTTGAACCACAAATTGCAAAAGGATTTTCTGGGCCGTTAGAACTTGAAATGACGGCTTTCACGCATCTTTATGAGCTTATGCACATCGAAGATAACATGTAAGTTTTCATTCTCCAGCTGTGTTTATGAGCGCTCCGCAGATGCCAGTGACTTTGCTGCATGATTTGTTGATATTCTCGTGCGACCGGGCCATTTGATGTCTTTTTTGTGTGGTTTCTAGATCGGACGACGAAGGTTTCTAGTAGGAACAACTGTGGAGACTCAAGAGATTCACGAAATAGCGTGAACAATTGATGTCTTCTGGTGGGGGTGGGTGCTGGAGTGGTGTTTGATATTATAAATGTTGCCTTGATCTGGCCAAGGTCATCCCCTTCGATTATTTTTTCGCTGTCTTTCACAGAAGGCAAATAAAATTGAACTTCTTCAGACACAGGCAGAAACCAAGTCATGAATCCGGCTGATTCCGGTCTCTAGACGTTGCAGCAATGCATTTGGATTTCCGCTAGTGAGCATGATATCATCTAGGTAGGCAGCGGTTCTTTTGATGCCCGTCAGCATGATCTCCGTGGTTTTCCAGCAGATGGCAGGATCAAATGGGGGTAAACCACGACGTATGGTACTGGTCAGAATTTTCATGGTTTGTTTGACCATCTCGAGTTGGAGGTAAACACCATAAATAAATATATTTTATATTTTAGGGCCGGAAAGCCTCGTCATTGCAAACTTAGTGCTGTCGTAAAAATTAATAGAAAGTTGATAAATACCGCTCACTGTCAGCAACCACATAGGCAGTGGGAGTGTTTAGCATGGAGGGCAGATAATTTCATTTCCGCCAACATATCGTCATTTAAAAATAATGGTCATCACTCTCTGAAAGGTATCGTAAACTATGGAAGAAGCAGAAATCAGCGGACCCCCACTTTAAAAATCAAACGTGGGAGAAGGTACTGCTTCTATAAAAATAAAGAGGTTGTTTGATAGGATTGTTGTGATACAATGAGACAGGACTGTCGATGAAAACGTATGAGTTTTCGAAACGCTTCTGTTCGTTGGAGAAATTATTTAATAGCAGAGGTCACCCTGCACCACCGTAACACCGCCCGAATGCCTCCAGGATCAACCATCAGGGAGCTGAAACAGGAAAAGGTCACCGCGGCCAACCAGGTTGAAAGTATGAGGGAACGGTAGAGGTTGCGTGATCATCACCGAAACGCCGGAGATGCGACCTTGTAGACTGCAGAGTCCAGTGACGAGTTGGGGAAAATAGAAGAGACGCCACGAGCATGATTAGAGACCACGAAGCCCATCGTCAGGGTCGTAAAACGGAGAACAGAAAACGACAATAATGATATGGCAGAGTATGGGAAGAAACACAGCTGCAAATATCACTCTATAGGGAATAAAATAGACATAGATTTCAAACCTGTTGATATAAATTGAACCACCTCAAATACTAGGAGGACCCTTTTCAAAGTCCAAAAGATGTGTTTGAGAAGGAGACGGATAACAAGGACTTTATACTTTCCGAAGATAACTATTTACAACCGTAGTCGGTGGCATCCCCCATATGCCCGAGAGCAGGGATGGTGACTGTAGCTAGGTACAGTGAAAGTAGGCGCATCGCCATCTACTCCACTCTAAGCCCTTATCCACTTCAACCCGTGGGAAGAAAAAGTCAAGTAGACTTTACACAACGCCTGCTCATATCCCCTTGATCCCAGCAGGAAGTGTGACCGTGGGTTAAAGCCAATTCGACTAAATACTCACCTTCAGTAGCTGTCAAGCCAGAGTTCTGGAAACCAATACTGGTACTGCTACCGATACTTCTAATACTACTAACTAGGGGTGCGGCTGAGTGGTAGTATTGCTGGTACTATTTCTGGCTGAATGATAAGTCTGAAAGTGATGATGATTCAAGTCAGCACTGTGCACATATGCCCACAATCTCAACAAGAGGTGTAATAGTATAGGTGTTAGCTCTGACGCTACCATTTTTAGAGGTCATGCCATCGTCTTTCAAGATAGATGTGCTACAAGTACGGTAATGGAGGCTTAAACCGCTTTCTCCAGCTGCAGTCAGAAACACCGCGTAGCTTAATTTCAATTGATAGAAGACGTTGTACGGGTACAATTGCACTGTTAACCCTCATTCACCTATAGTACGTGTCTAGACTGACTCTAAGAAGCAAGGGCTCCTGCTGCAAAAACCACTACTCCTATTTCCAATACTACGTACTAGGGTGTAGCTTCGTGCAGTATTTGCTGGTGCTATAACTGACTGTTTTGTAAGTGGGAAATAACGCTGAATAAACTCAGCACTGGGCTCATACCCCCACAATCTCGGCGAAAACTGTAGTAGTATTGGTGCTGGTACTGCCTCTTGCGCTGCTAGAGGAGCAATCTGCTTCATAATTAACTAATATTGCTATTTCCTATAACTGTGTCAGTAGCTGAGTAAGCATAACTGATGGGAAAATGAGTTTACCAAATTTCTCATCTCCATGTGCTGATTCGGTGGGACACTTGGGAGTTCCTGTCAGCATGCGGTCTCATGGTAGCGGACTGTAGGTAAGCAGATACAGGCAGATTACGTCGGACTATAAGACAGGTTCGAGGTTCTTAGGAGCGATGCAGCTGTTGAACTGTACCAATTCACTTTATAAAGCATTAATTTGCTCGACGCCCCCATTGGGTTGTGCACAGCCAATGACAGGGTAAATCTTAGAATGATCTATTAACTGAGTGTGCGTCCATCGGATTTTCCGTGCCCGTTGTGGATCTTGGTTGAGACAGCTCAAATTAAATAATTGAGCTAGGAACTTAGAGGGGAGAGGACTTTTGTGACATCCTGTTTAAACGCCCTCTCACCTCTCTATAACCAAGCTGATCGTAAACTGCCTAGATTTTCACGCCTTAATTGACTCCAATTTTTGCCAGGGTTGGTGCCTTAATTGTCAGCTGGCGTAGGGGGAAGGAGCATGCTCGAGTCAGCAGTCAGTAATCAAAGTGAATTTGAGTTAGTAGACTAGTTTGGATCTGGGATGTGGAGGGATTAAGTTGACTATGCATCCTGCCATTATTACTACTTGGTTCACATTTTGCATCGGGATTATAGTTAGTGGCCAAGTGCTAGTTCTAATAATCATACTTGCTAAAGTCAGCAAGTTGCAAGTTACACGCATGTTAGAAATTTCAACCTCCGCATACATATGAAAATTCACGCAATTTGTTAATCAGGCAGCTTTTTATGGGTAAGAGGGTCGGGCATTTCCTTGTTAGGTCCGTCACTGTTGAACGTCCGTCGAGGAGTGAGTTAGGTAAATGCTGTGGTTTGCACGCGGAACGTCAAAAATTTTGAAAAATTAAGTGTGTTACTAAAAATGGTTATTTTCCTTCCTACACAAAACTTGTGAAATTTTAAATATTTTCCAAAAATCCTTTTGTTAGCAATTTCAGCCCAATGGGCTCTGTTCGGTGTAGAAAAGAATCAAAAACTGACAGACTGCGTGTGTACGAGATGTCGAACAAAACAATGTGAACTCCGGCTCTAGTTCAAAACTGCGCCCACGAGTGACAAACTGCCTTACAAATTGCTGGACAGCAGCATGCCTAGATGCTCGACCTCATGTGAAGAGAGGTGACGTGTTTTAAGAAGAATATTCCTGAATGAGTAAAATATTCAAATGGGCGAAAAAGGATAATCTTCGAAATATTTACTTATAAAGCAGGAAGTGCCTGATTTTCGATTATAACGTGAAAAGCTTCTGCTGGGAAGACATGATTCAAATGACTACAGGGTTGTATACCAGTTGGAGGGTAGTTGGAGGCCTTGATGCGGTCGGCGACGGTGGCCAATTCGAGCACAGTAGGGAGTTGGTCGCTGCCAAGGCTGATTTCCATGCTCCACATAGTGGAGGCTTCCAAGCTGAGACTGGCGAAAGAGACATCGGGCGAGCTGGAGGCACCGATGGTCGGGAGCCGCATTCGGCTGTTCTCGTTGAGGACGGCAAAGGGAGCGTGTTCAAATTCATCGGCCAGGGCTTCTTCCCGGGAATCGGCCACCAAGTTTGAGCCCCACAGGTCGTGGTGGGCATTGAAGTCACCTAGCACCAAACTGTCTCCAGAAGGTAAGTAGCGAGCGATAGAGGTGGTGAAACCAAAATAACAACTGGAAGTTGGAGTAATGTAGACGTTAACGATGGTTAGCGACGCCGGGCCAAGGTCAAGGGAAGTCGCGAGTACTTCCGTAGGATCAGCAACAAGCGGGGATAGCTGATTCCGAGCAATGGATTTGCCCACCAGGAAAGTCAAACCTCCTTCTTTGCTGCGACCGCATTCGCGATGGACGATCGTTTAGTCGGTACAGGAAGGGACATTGGTGGAGTTAGTCCGCTTTTTATCTTGGATAGCCGCTACAACTTTGCTCTGCGAACGCCTGAAGTCCTAACTGACAGCCTAACCGGCAAATGGTATGCAGGTACGAGGCGCGCGAACGGCAGACTATCAATCGGCCTACAGGCGGCAAATCATACTGACAGGCAATCACTCAATAATTTAAAATTCAAGCTAAAGGCAGCCGTTGAGGTACCAGCCAATGGTACCGGCGCCCACGTCAGGAGAGAAGCTGATTGGCTGGATGGATATCGTGTTACACGCGATTGTCGTCTTAAATATTTTGTAACCATAACGCTCAAAGACCTCTGCAGCTGCACACTTCTTGTTGTGTTCTTCCTTTGCGGACTGACACAACGCGTTTTTAAACGGTGATATCTCGTCCTGGGCTTCCGTTACAACAATATTCTTCATCTTGTCGGCAATAATATAGGTCTCCATACGAGATCGTATTTACGATACAGAATAAGGCCATACTACGCTTCAGCAGAAAATGTCCCACTGTGGTACCAGTTTTTGATTTCATTGGATTTATTAACGTTATATATATTGAAGTGATAACAAAATTAAGCATAAATATAAGGCCGTTTTAACGGCAGCGACGTTACAAATTGCACTTTAGAGTAGAGACGACTCCAACGTCGCCAAAGTCATGATCTTAGGATTTAGTTTTTTTCTTTTAGATACGAACCATCCTGCCAGTAAATCATAGATGCAGAATTTTAACAGCCAGGTTGCGTATTAATGCATCCATAATTACTAAGGAGCTCAAAGCTTCTGTTATTCAATTCCAGCGTTTGTTAGGAAACTATATTAAACCATTTCCTCTTCAGTATGGACTCTATCTTCACGAACTTGCGCATGTTATTGGCTTGTCGCACGAGCAGTCAAGAGCAGACAGAGACAGTGTCCTGAATGTTTATTTGGAAAATGTCCCAGAATACCTTTGGGTTGCGTATAAAAAGTGGGATCAGGCCGAAATAAACATCTTCGACACGCCATGCGATCTCCAATCCGTTATGCAGTAAGTTATGGTAAGTTCAAACAGCCCTAAAAATCCGCATATTCACTGGCTTGCTCAGAGGCACTTTTAAATATTGCTTAAGCTGAGCACGGAATTTAACTTCACTTACTGCAATCGTAAGAACGTTGCCATACCTTTCAGCCCAGTCCCATCAACAGGAACGTTAAATTTGCGAATATAAAGGTCCAGTATCACAAATGTCGATCATTTGTTGGGCTTTAGGGTTCTTATCCATGCGTTATCCAGTAGGGTAAAGTAAATTCCTCAGGAAACGTCCACCGATTTTCTGAAATGTGTTTCCGATTTAGGTACGTTTGCTATATTCATTACCGTGTAAACTATTCTGAAGATATTTCAACGACTGTGGGCTACTAGCTTTAGGGCAAGGTTATTTTTAACCGCCCGCAGAAGAATATTCCTTAAAACATGGCTAATTAAGCAGTGTACATTACTTTTATTTCGTTTTGATACTCTTCAAAATTCAAATTTAGTTTTTTTAGAAAATATGCGCTCAAATATTGTTTTGTGTACTAGTGCTGGGGGAAATTTACGTCTCTTTTAATTTTGTCCTGCGTTGAGGATGCCCTAAATTGAGCAATTGCTAAAATTTTTAAAGTTATTTATGAAACTTTGCTTCGGGAAAGGATCTTAAGCAAAAAATTTTTAAAAAAGAAGAAAAAATACGTGCGCGCGCTTCAAGTTGAGGTTCAAATTTCTCGTCCTCCGTTGGAAATCCTTTTTTCGGGATTTTGGGATTTCGAACCACCTAGCACTCTGGCACACTCGTTATTAGCAACTGGATCCATTTTCACAACATCCCCAGCCCCTGAAGCCACGGCAAGTACTAGACAAAACGAGGAACATCTCCGTTACCACCTTCCATCAACAATTCCCAGGGATTCCAGCTATCCAAAAACGGCTGAGTCGTTCCAATATCCTTTCCATGCAGTTAATCGCTTTATACATATTGCATAGAGCTTTAATAGCGTTTAACTTTACTTCGATGTATGATGGAAAGCAAAACTAACCGTACAGCGCAACGTATAAAAACCCTGCTAGCACAATCCCCGGATTGGACGGGGCTGGCGAGGGGGGATACGGGGCTGTCCGGGGATGAAGGTTAAGGCATTTAAATTAGTCAGGAACCTTAACTTTTTTCATTGCTGTGTATGTACATCCATCGGGGTAGGAACGCAATTTAAGTAATTTTTAAGCATTATTGTATGTAAAAAAGTTGTTAAAATTAGAAATAAATAGGTTTTTAAAGTATAATTGGATAGAAGGCATCGAGATCATAAATGTTGAATCAACCAAAGGTTTTGTTTTAACTTCCCAAGTGGGCGGTCATTCTTCGCCTTCGCCTGTCGTGGGTTCTGTCGCGTGATAACCACCGATTTGATTTTGACATCATATCTACTATTTATTGTCCAGGTACGATTGTTTTTCTGTAACATCCGTTCGTTTCTCATAATATTATTATTTAATTATTGACCATAAGCACCCTCCTATTATAACTCGCTGTTTAGGTTATTGAAACAGTCTGTGTTTAAAATGTGCAGAAATAACTAAGCTATATTTTTGTTAAGCGTAGATAGCGATTAACTATGCAGCGATCATATTATGGATTACACCGCAGCACTATATATAAGCGCATACAGCGCAGAAAGCGGGCTTATTTGGAGGCCTTTCGAGATGAAGTGGCAACGCGACCGTCAACGTCGAATGCACGTCGAATGAACGTCTTGCAAACATATAAACAAGCTTATAACTCTCACTTTTCTTTTATAGGAGCCAGCATACCTGCCTTCCACAAGCTACGTCTTCCCTGACAATCAACCTAAAAGTGACTAATATTAATGTTTGTACACAATTTTTTTAAGATCCTTTTTTCTCCCATAATATAAAACAATTACTATTTAATTAGAACTTGTCCTTTATCAAAAAGCGTCAATGGGCAGCTTGGGGGGGGGGTTGGAGGCGGAGAGGCGGGGGTGGTTAAGGGGGGCCGGGGGGTGTTTAAGGGTAGCGGGGGCATTAACCGCAACTGGAAGGGGGCGTTGGGGAGAGGGGAGGGGCTTAAATGAGCATGCTAACGCGTCGTGCTGTCAATTTTTTTTTCGGCGATGGGGGAAAACGGGTTGACATCCCCGCCCTCAGCCCCGTCCACGGCGGGGTATAGCCCCGTTCTGCCCCGTTTTCCCCCGCCGCTCGACGGGGGAGAACGGGGATTGTGCTAGCAATGAAGTCTGCGATGAGTGGGATTTGAACCGAAAACCTATGTTTCGCGGACATCGGTCGTTACCATTACACCCCGAAGGCACACGGTTTTCACTGATTTAATTCAGGATATAAGCCCTTATCGCAATTTCGATGGTAGAAACCGCATGGTTGGTGCAGCAAGATCGCGCCCTGCTAAGAGGCCTAGAATTCCTCCGAGCTCAATAGACACAAAGTACGAAGACCGATATGGCATATCAGACATGGAATTTTGCAAAGCTTTCTCCATCATGCAGAAGGATATGCTATGCCTTAAAGAAGAAGAAGAAGGAGAATGCTATATTGAGGATTTTACAAACCTGAATTTTCAGCAAAAATGGCTCCATTCACGGAGAACAGATGTAAAGGTAAATAAAGGGTCATTTTAAAAGGACAAAGGTAAAAGGTAATTATATATACTCACAAGTCAAGTTTTTTTACGACATTCACATCAACTATGGAGACAGATTGGCTTTCAATTTCTCCATTTCCGCTTCTTCACACGCTTTTTTCTTCGTGTTGTCATCCTACCGAGAATTGTCGATGTTGGTGTTGTTTGTGAATTGCATTTGTGGCAGATTGGCCGCATTTGACATATATTGGGATGGTGATATGTTGTAGGTAAAAAACTTGTTTTTGTGCATTTAAAAAGGAAGCAGTGTACTGAAGATATGACCTCATGATCACAAACGCAGACAAACAAAGCAGAGGATTAGAGAGGATGGTATAGGATTATAAATTCCCACGTGAATAGAGAGCAAAAAATGGGTGGCTCAAATTCGAAAACCACGCCAGAACTAGAGGAACTGAAGTCACTTTTGCATATTCTAACGCATGGCTTGATGTCGGAGACGACTGAAAGCTGAGAAAACCCCACGACCAAGAAATCAGGGAAGGTTTTCATACTCTGTAAGCAAACTCCAGCAGAACCAGAAGTGGAAATCGACCTATTCGAAGAGTCGGAAATCCACGAAAATTTAGAAGACCTGGGAGTCGAACCCTGTACGGTGGGCCAGCAGGCAGTCGTCAGCGCCACTAGACTAGCAGACCACGATGGAGGGACTGAACATTTTGCTTACTCAAGGGGTGTCATGCCTAAAACAGCCTCAAAACCAAGCAGGCGGTGTCTAAGATACGAGTAAGAACTAGTCTGGTCGCATCTCCCAAAGAGCCCAGGATGCCACCGACTACCACACCAAAAGGTGGCCTTGGCACAAAAGAGAAGCTGTCGGGTCCTCCCAATTATCAAATGCCGGAGCTTAGGGATCTCACAGGCCAAGTCGAGGATACCCACACTTCGGCAGGGTCCACTAATAAACCTCAAAGCCCGTTATTTAATCGCAGCCAGTACATCGTCATACAAGGCATGCCTGAATCGTCTTCGGAAACCCCAAAGAATAGAATTGACCATGATATGGATTTATTCCGCGGATAAGTTAAACTTCTTTTTCAAAAAAAATGAAGAAATGATGGTACTCGTCCTAAAAGTATTTAGGATGGGCGTGAAGAAGGGTTTAATTGGACTAATGCGTGAACTGGCTCAAAATGAAAATGCGCTGATCGTTGGAGATTTGAACGCCCCACTGTTTAACTGGGATGAGCTATCAGTTAAGGGTTCTCATGAGACTTTTAGCTCCAGATTCTTAAAGCTGACGGGAAACCTCTCTCGTGCATAATGTTGGATTTCCAACGAGAATAAAATAAGCACAAAGAGCGAACTGTTTGTACCTCGTGTTATCGAAAGACCCGATTGATACAAGCGAAAGTAGGTCAATCACGCCTCTAGGAAAGAGTGATCATGTCATGATCCTGTGGGAATATGCTTCAAACACCAATCAACCGAGAAAAATGAAGGTTCGGTTCGACTACTGGTGCGGAAATTACACCGCAATGAGAAGTGAACTAGCAGCAGTAAATTGGTATGACCTTCTAACCGGTAATCCGGATGCCGACTGGAACATTGTCAGGGATCATATAAGTGAAGTTATGCATCGAAACTTTCCGCTGAAAAAAGTACAAAAGGTGAGCAAGTCCCCCTGGTAAACGCAAGATCTGAAGAGCCAAATAAACTGCAAGAACAAAATCTGGAGAAGGTAAGCATCAACACGCCAGCCTTCACAATACGAAAAATTCAACCAAAAGCGGAACGAGGTAAGATCGAACGTTCGAAAAGCGCGGAAAGACTACGAAGCGAAAATTATAGAGCGGGCCGTAACGAAGCCAAAAGTGCCCTACAGTTACATCAACAGCAGACTAAAAAACAAAGAAACAGTTGCAGTACGAAAAAGGTGGAAATAATAAAGAAATTATAAACAATCTTGAAAAGGCAGAACACCTTAGCAAGTTTTTTCATCTGTTTTCACTTAGGAACTGCAGTTTAATCCAGCAGAATTTTATGCAGAGAGTAATGGCAGAATCATGGAGGACTTCCGTTTCACAGAAGAAAATGTAAGGAATGAACTTCTTGCGCTAAATGAAGCTAAGTCACCGGGTCCAGACAAAATACCAGCAAAGGTACTGCTGCACTGCAATTTCTTGACCGCTTGAGCATATTTTTCAGTTGTCCTTTGATCGAGGCCTCCTCCCATCCGATTGGAATGTTGCGAAAATATACCCTATTCACAAGGGTGGATCCAGAACCAGCGCGAACAACTATCGACCAGTTAGCCTAACTTGCATGTGTTGTAAAGTTATGGAAAAGATTATGAAAAAAGCCACCACAAAGTTCCTCGAAGAAAAAGACTTTTTTGACGGTGCCCAACACAGTCTTCGAGGAAACCACTCCTGCCTGACCAATATGCTTTATTCTATGGAGCAGTGGTCCAAGTCATTAGGCAAAAATACCCCCGTAGATGGTGTTAGCATAGACTTTAAAAAAGCCTTCGATAGTGTCCCTCACCAACGGCTTCTCTACAAGGTTGCGAATCCGGGATAAGGAGCAATTAACTAAATTTGGTAGGAGATTTTCTCATAGGCCGATCACAGTCCGTGTGCGTCGGAAATGAAAAATCCTCTTCAGTGCCAGTTGCGAGTGGATTGCCGCAGGGCTCCGTTCACGGGCCACTATTGTTCCTAATCTACATCAACGACTGTAGGCGTGATCTGGTCAGCAATGAAGTCTTGTTTGCAGATGATATTAAGATATGGCAACCCATCAGAAAAGCTTACAAGGGTATTCATTTATGTAGACTCCTGTATGCATTTATATAGACCCCTGTATGCATTTATATAGACCCCTGTATGCATTTATATAGACCCCTGTATGCATTTTTATGTTTTTGTTGGGCACTAAGGTGATTGCATTCGCATAAATTCTCTGGATGTTTATGAGTGTGGATGTATTTCTTTCTACAGGCACCAATGACAACCGCTTTCTGGAGTAATTGATTTTTTTTCATGATTCTTGAAACGGTGGACTGTGACGTCGGCACCTGCAGGATCCCCAATTCCTGAACCATTTCTCGCTCGGTCATCTCGTTTCGAACATTGACCGTATCAGCAACAAGCTTCTTAGTGGTGTCTGATGTTTGTTTCGGCCTTCTCTTCTCATAAGTGGTTTTTAAATCTCGCTCATAATTTTCATTCTTGCTCAGGTTTTTTGCAATTCTTTTGACTTTCGAATAAGACAAACTGAGCGTCTCGCCTATCCTCTTCAGCGGGATTTCCTGTTCAATATTGGTGCCTGTAGAACGAAATACACCCACACACATCAACATCCAGAGAATTTATGCGAATGCAATTGCATACAGGGGTGTATATAAATGCATACAGGGGTCTATATTAATGAATACCCCTTTATAATGAACAAACTCTGCAAAAAGGACTTTACCCCCTAGGTGAATGGTCCAATAAATGGATAATGCGGTTTAAGTTTGTGAAGTGTGTCACATTGCGACTCAAGACGAAGAAAGTGAGCGTGATGGATGACTCGCACAACTACGTTCTCGATGGAAGGTGCCTGTCGAACTTCAGCGATCAAAAAGATCTGGGTATAACTATTGTGCCATCCTTGAAGCCGTCTTTACAACGTGTTAGGGCTCCCAAGAGGGTAAATAGTGTTCTGTTTGCCATTAAGCGAAATTTTGTCAATAAAGATAAAGATATATTTGGCAAAATCTACGGAACATTTATTCGTTCACATCTGGAGTATGGCGTTCAGGCGTGGCAACCATGGTTGCAAAAAGGTAACCAGATGATGGAAAGAATTCAACGAAGGGCAACGAAAATTGTGAAGGGCCTTAAGCCTTCATCTTACGAATGTAAACTAGAAGCACTTAACGTTTTCCCCCTTGAATATAGACGAACCCGAGGCGACCTCATACAGACGTACCATCTCGTGAGGAATCGGGAGTGTGCCGTGAAGTTTTATGACTTCTTCGCCTTCACCACTTCAACCAACCTCCGTGGAAATTCCCTCAAACTGTGGAAACTCTTTCCCATCTAGAGGTCTGAAAGCAGTCGTTCTCACAACGAGTCATCGGTGCCTGGAACGGACTGCCCGAGGATGTCGTAATGGCGAACTCCACAGATGCATTTAAACTGAAACTGGATGAACATCTACTTAACAGTTACTGTTCATATGCACAAGGAAGCAGGAATAATCTACGCCTCAGAAATATCTATAGATAAAACTTTACATTTGTATATTATATTCACTATGTTACAGTAACATGTTTTATTTTTGATATATTGTGTACACAAGAGACAATTCTGACTGCTCTCACGCACACATTTAAATTCGTACATGTATATATGTTACTCACTGTTTTAAAAGTGACATATTTTAAGTTTTATATTTCATGCATGCTGCTCTTAATAGGGTTTTCAAAGGCATTGACTACTACCCTAATTAAACTGAACTATACTGAACTAAGTGCGGAGAGCGGATCGGGGACCACAGTAACAATTTCTGCTAAAAACGTACGCCTTCCTTACTTTCTGCTTTACTAGGCTTTCGAAATTGATGCCAACAAGCCACTAGTCACTGTAAGTGACCCTGCCCTTCAACATGGTCTTGGCAGAAGTTAATTTAAAAGACATATCGTTCTTGGATGCCAGAGCCACAAAGCAACATTATGAATGTGCAGGTATGCTTTTTTTCTTTCATACTATGCAATGGGGCATTGTGGCATTTATTTTTGGCGGTACTCACGCTTAATCTATCGGTACCATAGAGACAAATTGGCATATCCTTTTTACATACTCGATATGGGATCAGGGTGCGAAGTAAAATGGTAATGTGGCTCCTTCGAATGCACGTAATAAACAAAACGATACTGCTAGTCCAAGAGACACAAACTCCCCTTCAGTCCGTCTGCAGTAGGGGATAAGATAACACATCAGAATCTATAAATTCCCTTAACCAAAGATCTGTAACTAAGCTACTGTTGTAGATATTTCGCGAACAAAGAGAAACAGAGAAAGAAAATCAAAACGTTAATTTTTCCTATCTTATGTTATCGGAAATAATGAGGAGCCTCCTACGCAATATGTATTCCTGCGTGATGTGCGGGCACTCAAATTTCGCCGAAAACGACACGCGATTAGTCAAAAACCAGCATTCATAATTATAAAAATACTGATCTTGGAATGAGCAGAGGAATAGTCTGCGGTTTCTATAAATTATATTTTTCTCCATTTCGGTGAAATCTACATGCCAATCTCTTTTGCCAACCGAAATCTCAGAGAGATGCAAGAAGCCCCCACATTGCGCAGCACCTGGGTTTATTGACGATAATTGTCAATGTCAAGTTCCTGCAGGTAAGCTATAAGTATTATCTGTCATTCGTTTCAAAAAAGTTCCACTTTTTATTTCACACTTCTAAGAGGACAACAGAAAACGGGCACTGACAGAGCAAAATGTGAAACTTACGTCTTTATAGGCAATGGTTTATCTGATGCGTCAGGCACAAGATACTATTATTGATCTAAAGGATACGCATGTTTGTGTGTTTTGTTGAAACTGCATCCGGAAATGGAAGCACAGTAATCGGAAAAGCGATATTGTTTGAAATTTTACATGATAACTCTTTCGTATAAACTGGAAATCATGCATTCCAAGAAATCTAGTTTAAAAGAAAAGGTTTTCTTTGGGATAACGAGGTAATTCCAATCAGTGAAATTTCGAGACTGATTCTCTAGCTCGTCTTCGGACTACCGAGACATGTGCAAAGAACACCTTAACTTTCACGCACGCGTAAAAATCAATAGTCATATGGTCTGCGACCTGACTGGTAGTTGTGGCCTCTCTCAGTCTGCATTATGTGGCCCTCGTCTCTTTCACCATTCTTTGCAATGTTTATCAATTCCATCTTACTCTATGTGGTGGTTAATTTAGGAGTCATCGAAGCGCTTGGCTTCAAGAAATTATTGGCCTTTCCGGAGGGGCAAACTCCGAAGCTAAGTATATTGTCCCGTGTGAAGCTGTGTCCTGTATCAAGGCTATGCATGGCCACTTCAGATAAATGTTCACTTTTTTTCACTAGCAGTTGGTACTCGTGAATGCGTGTAGAGACGGACCATCCCGTTTGGCCGAGAATTTCTTGAGAACATGCATGCCGACGATTCATGCACGAACCATATAGTTTGATGTAAGTAATAAACAGCTCAAAGAGTGATAGGAGAGAAGAGGGCCAGAACTACTTATCAGGTCTCACACCATATGACTATTGATTTTTCCGCACGTTCAAAAAGTTTATTTGTTATTTGCACATTTCTCATTAGCCCGATGATAAGCTAAGGAAGAAGTCTTGAAAATTCACTGATTAGTTTGACCTTGTTATCCCAAAGAACATATTTTTCAGCAAATGGTAACTCTTATTGGAGAAGTGGATTTTATGCCGTCATCAACAGAGACCCTGAAGATAGCCACGAGGTTTGTAAAATCGAGTATAGTTGGCAGCATTTGGAACTGAGGCTCGACTTGTTAAAGGATAATGTAAACCTCTTTAGAAATGTATTATCATTGAAAGAGCCTCAAGTATCAGGAGGACCCCTTGTAATGTCCAAAAGGTGTGCGTTTGGCAAGGAAACGGACAGTAACTACTTGATATCTTCCAAATTTAAATTTTGACGTTATTTGAATCTAAAAATCGACAATGTAAACGACAAATAAATTTCGAAAGGAGTAATGAGTGGTGTGAGGTCGGTCTACCGGAGTGAGAGCGTTTATTTACGGTAGATAATGGATATTATAAACGCGAAACAGGAAACATGCCGGCTGCAAGTCTACTTTAATGTTTGCTAACTGACATCTTTCCCTATAGGAGACATTGCATTCAGAAAGACTAAAGAGTTCTCGAATGAAAAATTTTATTCTTTCTGTCGTTTACCACGTTTATCAGGCCAAAAGTGGAACTCGTTTATTCTCCTTTATTTGGACAAGAGTATCCTTAGATGAGAAGAAAGAACATGCGTAAGGTCTTTATTTTTATTTCCAGAGGAATAAATCATAAATCACTGAACACCTATTAGATACGGGCCATTCTGTGAACCCTTAAACCTCCTTCCGAGTACTTGGGAAGGCATGAACAACTCGCACCTTATGCTACCTGAAGGCAGCTTACATTAGGTGGTTTAAACCCGACCTATGTAAACAATTGGAGCATATAATGAACCTAGCTCTACCTTGGTAAAACTGGCTCCTTGTTTACACATTACCTTCCCCATTTTTTCTTGATGTTTTGCCTAGGCGTTTTTTCACCAGTTTTGCTGTCTACAGCGTTTAAAATTCAGCTTCATCGATTTCCTCTTGGCCATTTACAGTGACCTTGCCATTATGTACCGATTTGTTCTGTATGAATTCAATTGCATATTGTCTCAGACATCCATTCGCGTTATGCAATGAGAGGACGCAACTACAGAACACTCTCAAAATTGATAAATCCATTAAATTTTGATATTAAACAGTTTATCTCTGCATCCTTTGCATAATTTCGATGTAAATGAGGCTCCATAGACTGGACTTTTTTGAAAAAGTAGGGGTCCAGGAAGCTCGGCGTAGCCAAAACACACGAAACTACACTTGGATTCAGAAAACTCCATCTGCCAGGTAGCGCGTTAGCGCGAGAGCGCACGCAATTCTGCGTCGATTCTATCAACGCAAATATTGTTCATGTCCGGTAAAAGTGAGTATATATGCGCAATGGAATCTGCATGTGTGATATCTTGGGAATTGCTGTTCACCGATGAAATTAAATTTATGTAAAGGATGAATAGGAGGGGACCAAAAGCCGTGCCTTAAAAAACGCTGCTCGTGATTGACTGAGGAGTAGAGTAGCTATAACCTACTAAGATCTGCTGGCTATGGCTAGACAAGTACAGACAAATGAAGTCGAGGAAAGGAAACCGGTTGCCGAGCGCTTCCAGGTTCACTAGAAGAAGCCTGTGCAGCATGTTATTAAAACTTTTGCTTAGGTCAGCGTGGATCACAGACTCTGATTGCTGCTCATTACGAAGGCAAGTAACTAGGTTGAGAAGAGTGACACGTTTTGCATGATCTTCCCGGCAGAAAACCATGTTCTAAGACACTTTTTATCTTATTTTATAGGCAAAAATCAAGAATTAGATTTCGAGTAATTTCTTCAGGAAGTTTCCCCAGAACCAAGGTTTTGTGAACATTCTGATAATTATTTACGTCCGACTGAGATTCCGACTTGAAAGCAGGAAGAATAATAGATTTCTTCCACGCGTCACGAAAGAACCCGTTTAAAAGATAGACTGAGCATAGATGGCCAAGCAAACGGGGGAAGCCCGACTCTCTCTTAATAAATGAGTTTGAAATAACATCAATTCCTGAACAGTGTGCTTGCGAATTAATTCTACGAGTAAATCGGCAAGGATCCATAGAGGGGTTCCGAAAGAGTTAACATGTTTTGCTAACGGCTTACTTACAAACTTTAAGTAGGTTGCATTTTACGGGAGCTACCAATGTTTGGGACGCCGGCCATTGGTCCAGTAGGTAATGGATGATGATATTGAACTGTAGAGAGGTCCTCGGAAGGCTATCATATACAATGACCGCTAAAGTCAGTTTATTAAGTAAATTAGCTTTTAAAATTAACCATGGGAACAATCGCTTACTTAAAATTTTTAAGTAGGGCGAATTGCCACAATCTTCCACCTTCTTCATTCCTTCACCGTCATGCTAATTGGAGTTAGCTATATTACTAAAAATGTAACTCAAGGACCTCGCCCAGGGTCAGCGAACACCCCCTCCCAGACAAAGACGCGCTCGCCATTGTTCCAGTAGGAGTAAGCGATGATATTAATCATAATAAATTGTATATTTAAGGCCTAAGGGACCCTTTTATTAAAAACTTAGTGCTATCGTAAAAAGAAACAAAAAATACAAATTTGGTAATCACAACTGTGCGAAAGCAACTGTATAACAATATTAATAGTAAGGTTTATTGGTAAAACGCCTCTTGGGCACCGTCAAAACCCTTGGAAAACAGAAAAAACCTAAAACAAACCCCTTCTTTTGCACACAGATATTGGCTCTGTCTTTTATGCTTAGTCAATAGTGTGCAAGATATGGAGTTTGTTTGAAGTGAATAAAACCTGCATGCAAAGGTACAATAACATCAAAATTGGAAAATAATATCCATATTCAGAGTAAGAATATTTGAGGTCTGGAAACAGTATATCATTTGTGGATTTGTGATTGATCCTTCTTCAGAGGTATATTCAGCCGTGGTCAGTTCGAAAAATTATCCTCTTCAGACAGGCATCAATCCAGGGTGAGATTTGGTGTTCTCCCTGCTTTGCAACATTGCGCATTGTAAAACTTCGGCAAATATCTTTGAGGGCAGTGCGGAAATCTAATACATTTTTGCGGAGCATCATCGTCATTCCGCATCGAATACCGAAAACGCCAACCTAAAACTGGGTAAGGACAATAAACAATTTTCCATGCTATATTTATCCATACTATACTACTAATAAATGAGTAAAAAACACTTTTTTGGACTTATGGTTTGACTATATCCCTTAAAGCTCATAGAATTATATATGCAATTTTTTGCTACCAGAAACATTACAGAGTGCAATTTAATTTTATTTAATTTTTTATTTTTAAGTCGGTAGAAAACTTACTTTTACAAAATAGGTATAATTCTTTTTGCAAACCAAAGGTCTGCAGGCATATAATAATGCCATTGTCTTGTCTGTCCTACCATTTTCTTAAGTATTTCTAGGTCTAGGACTCTAAAAGTATGTTCGCTGAATGGAAACTTCCCGTCGGAAAATTGTAGTGGAATATGGAGGACAGGACGATTCGATGTGAGATTCCATTACCCATAACCTAGGTGTGAAATCATAACTTGCTAGTTATCTTCAAATACCAGGTACTGATCCAGGCGGATGATCTGCATCAGGAAATCGGCATCAGGAGAAGGCAGTCTGTGCAAAGCTCGTGATTTAGTGAGAAAATTTGAGGCTCTTGGACAGGATGTTTTTAGAAACCCTTAGGCCCTATTTCTCTATCAAAGAACTGACTTGAAAGTGTCCTATCTTATTCAAGAAAAGATAAGTCATGCTACTTAACAGAATATTTTTGTTTTGAATTCTACGAGAGTTTGACTTTTCCGAATAGATATAGGAAGGGTACCCTTCCTATATCTATGGAATACTATTGCATATTGTCGCGTATCGAACAGAGTAGAAATTAGACCGTTGAGCCTTTTTGAATTTGGGGATTTTGATCGTATGTACATTATTTTGAGTGTTTCGGGGACCATTTTGATATGGTAGCATGTGTGTGCTGATAATTCCTTCGTCGTGCGTGACTTTGAATAGGAAATTAAAACCATTTTGGAGTCTGCGAATCTAGGGGGTCGGAGACCATACCTATTATATTGTTTAATGTAGGAATCTTGTGTGCCATCATATTTATATAAAGATTGGTAGAGCGCCGTTGAATGCCTTCTAGTTTCTTTCGACCAGCTGACGACATAATGCCAAAAAATAGAACAGTAGTCCAGGATATGGAAAACGAACATTTTATAAAGTTGCGTCTTAAGTGTGATCGATGTAAAATTTTTACTCATGAAACCACATAATCTGTTAGCTTTGGGTGCTATTTGTTTAACTTGAGGGGGTAAGTAAAGATCTTTACGTAAAAGATATTACTGAGTGATCGTGGGCCAGCCCAATAAGCTTTTCGAGGGCAGCGTGGGAGTCCGCGGTGGGATATTCTCCACATCGCTGGTTTCCTCCTCGGACTCGGTTGTTAGTTCACGCGGAATCCTAGATAACACATTATTACTAATAGTGCGTACTTACTTCTTCCTGTGCCCCTTGTCCATATGTGTGGGCTCTGAACTTGAGAGGTCGGACGTGTCCTCGGCACGCCTCGCGCGCTGACGGGCCTTTTGTAAGCTTTCGTACCGTCCAAGGACTCGTATGGGGTACAACGGCGTACCCTCCGGAGGAGGCTCCTGTCGGGCTAACAGTCGCCTCATCACTGCGTCTGAAGATGGCCACATCATGAGATTATGGTCCGTGGGGTGTTACCAGGATTCTGCCACAACGCCAACCGTGTTCTCATGGCGAAACTCAACGACGAGGAACATCTGAAGTCAAAGTACACTGTGAGTACATCCTGCACTGTAGGTAATGTAGCATTGAAGGAGAAGCGCATATTTTTTAAAATCTTTATTGTCCAGAAAAAGTATGTGAAAGAGGGATAAGGAAAAATTTGCTGTTTATCTTAAAAGGGACATATTTACCAACAACGTCAGCAAGGGATGCAGTATGGGAAAAGTCCTCTAATATGAAAGCTTTAAAAAGGGCTTGGCAATCAAGGAGGGGTCTATATTCTATACTGTCCGCCATTATAGATGTAAGTTCACACGGTCTATCGCCGATTAGAACCACATTATCTGGCGACTTTGTTGATAAGACGTAATTATTATGTAAAATGGCGTCTGAGCGGCCGCGTAAATGAAGAGGTCTGGAAACACCCTCATCGTCATTCAAGGACACATTGCATGCTTGTGACTCACTCTGCAGCTTTTCAAAATGACGGCGGTACACCTGGGTGGCAACAAATATGGAACCACTAATTTTTTCTTCAAAACGCCCTAAGAAAGACTCAAAAGGGAATGCGAAAAATTTATCTTACACTCCGAAATGATTTACATCATCCGGAAGATGGAGGAGGGAATTTACATTGTAAATAACATGGATGCGACCATACAAAAGGGGGTAATCATGTACAAAATTGTTTAACAAATTCCTAGCTAACAGACTATGCTGTGTGTGCAATTTAGGGTAACAAAAAATGTAAATAGCGGTAGAAAGCATCAAAAAATGGTAGTACTTGTCAGAACGTAGGAAAGAGGGTAAAACAACGGGACCTATGTACAATAAAAATTGTCGGTACTCAGTGGCCTTCCAAAAATTAAGGTGTTCCAGGGATCTGCACTTACGTGCAAACTCAACTGGAAGACACCGACTGCAAACATCAATGAGGTTATTCAGTTCACTCATGCGCCCACGCCATTTCCATGTAGGCAACAGTTTTTTCATCACTCCTAGGCACACCAGATGTATGTAATCTAGTGGAAAACATTCAATCATGTCTATGGGTAGGTCTTCAAAGGGAGACCTCCCTTTGTGATGGAACATCTGACGGAGGGCTCGAAAGGATGAATTATCCCGCAACGTGCCACTAGACGTCGGAAATATCATACGTCTGATGAAGCTCACCCCTTGGTGACAACACCTGTAAGGTTGGTTATAACGAATAGGCGAAAGCATACCTGTCGCATCCAAAAGTGTCATTGTGAGCTGTAACTTGTTTCACGTATGCACGAGCTGGTGAATCACAGATAATCTGATTCAGCATGACAGTCACAACGCCATGACTTAGTTCAGTAGACAGGCCATGCGCGAGGAGTCCCTTGAGATCCGTAACACAGTCTTCAAGGTACCTGTCAATAGGGTCAGGTTTACCCCAACCTGCGAAGACACCAACAACAAAAGGGCTGGAAACAAAGGGCTTCGCAATGTGGCACAATATTGGCCAGATACATTGACCAGACGCTTTAAAAAGCCGCATTCCATCGATGTGCAGTTGCAGCCACACCTGACGAATTGCAGTCCTCTGACGAGTATGCAGTTCCTTCAGTAGGCCTTCACGAAAGCCGACGTGGACATAGTCACCATTAGTCAGTGACTTTGTAAGGCACGATCGAGGCGTCTCCATTATTGTCTTTGCGCTCCTCGGTACATCTGGTATAGTGGTCCCCTTAAAATCACGGACTGTATCAAAGAGCTCCTTAATAGCAGTATGGCGCAACGACCGATGCACGCAAAAATCTCGGAGAGCTTCAACGAATGAGTAATTAGATGCGATAGTGGTGTCATCAGCTTCCCACACGTCTCTATCTAGTACGCTGTCAGAAACCCTTACTACGTACCGGAAGGAATTTCTGGCGTGAGTACAGGCATCTCCACTTCGGCGTCTTCAGTTTCAGCAGCATTGGAGGTTGACGGACGCATTGCAACTTCATCTCGAAAAGCCTCCAGATATGCCCGCTTTCTGCGCTGTATGCGCTTATATATAGTGCTCCAGTGTAATCCGTAGTATGATCGCTGCATATTCACTATCAACCTATGCTGAACAACAATATTATTCAGGTATTTCTGCACACTTCATTCACAGACTGCTTCAGGAACCTAACCAGCGAGTTACAATAGGCCGGGTGTTATAGTCAATAATTAAACAATAATATTATGAGAGACGTAAAGAAATTTTTAATAAACATTCGTACATGGACAAACCATGATAGATTTGATCGCAAATTCAAAAGGTTGGCTATCACGCGAGAGAACGCACGACAGGCCAGGGCCAAGAATGACCGCCTTCTTGGGAAGTTAAAACAAAACCCTTGGTTGATTAAACGTCTATGGGATCGTGTATTTTTTCAAATAATACTTTACAAACCTACATATTTTTAATTTTAACATCTTTTTTACATCAAATTATACCTAAATAATTACTAAATTGCGTTTCTACCACGACCGATGAAAAGACACAGCAATGACAAAAGTTAAGGTACCTGACTAATTTATATGCGTTTACGAATGCGAGAAAATACTCGTATTCCAGGAATTACTATTGGTAAAGGAGACATATGGTCGAACACTGGAACAAAATTTATTTTTGCCTGAGCTTTCGAGCTCTTACAAGAGCCCATCGTCAGAGGTGGAGAAACAGTAACAAATGTGGAGCTACTTGGGGCGGGTGTACAATAACTAAAATTTTGAACGTGTAGAAAATCAATAATTGTGTGTGCTGCCGGCTTGCCACTGAGGGCTGTGCTAGCCAGTGCTAGTAGGCAAGACCGACAAGTTGTGGGGAAATATTTACAGAAATAGAATCGTCAACAAAACAAGTAATAGTTATATTGGGAGGGATGAGAAATTAAAAAGTCATAGGAGAAGGGAAGAGAAGCGAGGGATAATGTAGGCTTGGGCGCCAAATGGCCACGTCAGCATCGAAAGTGGGATGATTATGGAGGATTTTGGGCAAATTGATTACGGCGGGCGTCTGGACGTGATCGTTTGCAGTAGCGTAAGGCCCTGTACGCTGGCGCCAATTCGACACATCTGTTGACCGAATTCTCATCCGTGGACCAGGCTTCGATAAATTCTCTGCTCGTCTTGTTTCCCGCGTGGGCGAGTACCTTGACGGCAGCGAAGTTGAACTCATGGCCTGTTTCGTAGGTGTGAGTTGCAACTTGTGATGATTCGTCGCCTAGTCGCACGGCCTGCTTGTGTTCACGTATACGCGATCAGAGCATGCGTTCCGTTTGACCTGTATAATTACAAGGACAGTTTAGGCATGGGATGCGATATCTTACACCCGATTGTTCATTCTGCGTAAGCCGGTCTTTTATTTTCATCCCTCTGCTGCGCATTGTAGCTTTGGGTCTGTGTGCAATTCCAACACCTAGCCCCGCAGCGATGCGCTCAGTCGCTTCTGAGACGTCTTTTATGTATGGCAGAGCGTGCCATATCTTCGGTGGTTCTTCTGTTTGGGTCCTCCGGGGCCGAACGCGTAGGCATCGGTTTATAAATGCTTTTGGATAACCTTTCCGCATGAACTGGTCACGGAGATATCTGGCCTCGCGTGCCTTTTCCTCTGGTTTACTGCAGTGGGTCTGGATCCGTTTGAAGGGTGTTTTTACACAGCTCCGTTTGTGAGCAACTGGATGGTTACTGTGAAAACTTAGGAGTTGTGTTGTGTTCGTCGCCTTCCTGTAAACCGTCGTCTCGAATTCACCATTGGGTGTTCTCTTGACGAGGACATCAAGGAAAGGCAGCTGCTGCTCTTTTTCTTCTTCACGTGTAAACTGTATGTCAGGAAATATTCCATTGAGCAAGTCATGGAAGTTTTGCAGCATGTTTCTCTTGATGATGACAAACGTGTCGTCGACGTAGCGGCGCCATAAGACAGGCTCATGTTGGGCGAAGGCGATGCTTTCTAGTTCCTGTAGAACCAGTTCTGCCACTAAGCCAGAGATCGGGGAGCCCATTGGAGTTCCTTTGATCTGTTCGTATGTTTCTCCAGCAAAGGTAAAGTAAGTTTTCTGGCAGAATTCGAATAACCTCATAAGGTGTTCAATTTTTAAAGGGCTTTGGGCCTCATCATATGCCTCTTCAAGTCTCTTCTGTAAGATATTGTGCGCCAGTTTTGGCGGTATGGATGTGAACAATGAAGTCACGTCGAAAGAGACCATGATTTCGGCTGATTGAATTGTCCGACCTCGGAGGTCCTCGAGGAATCGAGAGGCTGATTGAACTGAGGTAATCGAGTTGCCTTGGAGGAATTTAAGTTTTTTATACATCCACTTTGCCAAGTTATAGGTTGGGCTGCCTTTAAGGGCAACGATTGGCCGAAGTGGGACATTCGGTTTGTGGGGAGTGTTTGTATAGCTAAGACCTAAATCTTTTGTATATGTCGTCTCTTTAATTTCTTGGGCGTTAAAAATTATGGGAGGAGGTTTCAATGGTCCAAAAATCAAGAGATTACATTTTGTTAGTGAAAAGGGCATTTGCCATTTAGAACTCCAGACATTTAGTTTTGTATGATCTGACTCTATCGTTCTATAAACATTAATTATTGAATGCTTATTGTATGCATATGCGAGTTTTAAGTCGTCTGCATATAAAATTTTTAAGCAGGAGTTGATATAGTAGGTAGCTCATGAATGCAAATGAGAAGAGGGGGCCTAGAATAGTGCCATAAAAACACCACCTCTTATATGAGCTGGGTTTGATACTATATTTCTAAGTTGTTCTACTTGGGATCGGTTTTAAAGATAGGATTTAAGAAAATCAAGGAGAGGTGGCCGAATCCCTTACGGGATGAGTTATGTGACTCATTAGCTTCCCGATCAGTCATTTATGGGGAACTTTTTCAAAGGCTTTTTTTATCAAAGTAAATTGTAACTATAATGTTCCCGTGATTTCTATTTCTGGAGACGAATTCCAAGAAAGTGAGATGGTAGGACTGGCATGACTTTTTAGGTTTAAAGGCATGTTGAGAAGGAGGCATGAAATTTACATTCGTCAGATGGTCTAACATTTGGTTATAAATTATTTTTTTCTAAGACTTTAGCCAAAACCGATGTTCGGTGAACACCACGATAGTTTTGGGCCTTGTGCCGATTTCCGTTTTTGAAAATTGGGGTTATGCATGATTTTTCCCATATTTCTGGAAAAGTACCATTTGACTGCTGTAACGAGAAAAGGTTAGACAGAAGAATTGGGGCATCTGTCATGTGTCTCAGTATGCAAGGTGAGATTCTATCCGTTCCATATGATGTGGAATCGGACAGCTGGTGAATAGCTTCCTTTACAGTTTCTTCGTTAAAAAATATCTCTTTTAATACGAGTGCCGTCATTTCTGTTGGTTGGGGGATCGGTTCTTCCTCGCCTGAATAGTTGGTGGAGAAATACTCGTTAAAAAGATTTGCTATTTGATCGTCATTTGTTATTACTATTCCTTGGTCATCAAACATGATTTGGGGGCCTTGCTTTTGATGATTATTTATTTGTTTCCGGAAGATTTTGGCTGTCCCTTCTGGGGACTCGATTGCCCGATGTTCTGCTGCTATCTTCTTATTTGCTTCAATTTTCTGGGCAAACTCGTGAATCTCTGCAATGCGCTTGAGCGTGGATAGATAACTAATACATGGGTCGTGGAGTTGTTTTTAAGTTTTTTTAGCTGTGGGGAAAGGAAGTTTGGGATAAGTGATTTCTTATGTGGGGATCTATCGTCAATTAGAGTACCGCGAATTAAATTAAGGGTAGCATATAATGCGTTAAACACTTCTAGAGGGGATGTTGTTAGGAAGAAAGAACTCCAATTTAATGACTTTATGTAGTTATTCATATATTCGCTGTCAAGATTTTTCGGGTTTATGGAAGTGGTACTAGGATCAGATCGTATTTTTATGTAAAGAGGGAGCACTGTTATTTTCATCGTATGATCACTATCAAAGGTTAAGCTGTCGTAGTCCGTTTATGAGGCCCAGATGACATTGGTGAGAATAACATCAAGTATATTGTTTCCTCTATTTAGTTTATTCATTATATGTGTCCAGTTATAAAAGATAACTGATTATAATAAGTAATCATGTCTGGATGGGGCTGATAGTTCTGCCCAGTTTATTTCTGGACGATTTAAATCTCCTGCGATTATCTGATATATTGTATGAATATTTGGTATAGTATCTAGTAGATTTGTAAGGCCCGTGTCATAATAAATATATTCCGGAGGGGTGAACAAACATCCAATTAGAATGATTTTAACGGTCTTGGATGTTATTATAGCGAAGCATGCTTCGCCATTGAACGTCTTCTGTAGAACCTCAAAGCCACTTTGTTCTATGGTAGATCTAATGTAGATCATACAACCTCCTCGTTTACTATCGCAGTCCTGTCTATATAAGGTGTAGTTTGATATAAAAATTGAGCATTATATGTTAATTCGTTAACCCATGTTTCTGTTTAACTGAATATATCGGGATTGTAGGATTTGATAAAGGTTTTAAGTTGTGGGACTTTGTGTATTATTGATCTAGCATTTATAAGAGTGACACTTGAGGTATCGGATATGGAAGTGGAAATCTGTTGTTAAAAAACGGATTTATAGTACTAGTTTGATTGTGTGAGGGGTTCACGTAGGGAAATTTTGTGACAATCGGATAATATTATGGTGAGCATTTTGGAATTTGAGTGGATGGGCTTATGTGTGATGGGCTCATGTCGGGAAATTGTGTGACTGTCGGATAATATGGTGGTGAGCATTGTGGAATTTGAGCGGGCTCTGGAATTATTGGCGGGAATGATGATGTGTATGATGGGGTTTTGAGGGAATGGTCTGGTGTGTATCGGTTGAGTGTCTGGTGGGAGTTGGGTGTGCAAGTTTGAGTGTGTTGGTTGACTGCATAGGATCGGCCTCACTTGGGTGGGAAGATTGTCTAAGGCGTAGTCGTATCGATAATTGTATTCTCTCTGGAAAGCTTATCGGCCAAAGTAGCAGTTTTGGTTGCCATTTGGCGCGATGCTGGTTGACAGATTAGAGTACCCAAGTTCATTCCTTTGCCATACAGGTGAGGATGGAGAAGTTGACGTATTAGTTGAAATGTTATTTTGCGGTTGATTTGATTTTGGTGTGCTACTGTTGCTATGGTTTACATGCTTAGAGCATTTAAGTTTTGGTTGTCTACTAAGCAAAGCTTTTTGTGTGGGTACGCTAGGTACGCTAAATGGAGTTATACTTTTGTTGGACCCTGTCGTAGAGCTTATGCTACTATCTAGTATTGTTACATTATTTGGTCCTGGATACGAGTCCTCAGTTATTTCTGTTGGTGCTATTGAGGTTTGAGGTGCTTGTTTTGTGAATTGCCCTCCTCTCGTGACTGCAGTTAGTCGTTTTCTGTTAGCGGTGTGCGAAGTATCATTAGATGTAATCGCTACAGATTTAACTAGTGTAACATTATTTTGGGAGGTGTAGTACGTTACACGTGGTAAGATAGTAAGTCAGATCCGATTAACAACGAACTCTCTTATAAAATACTAGTCGCTAAACAGTAAAATACTCTTGCATCGGTGGCTGAGTTCAACGAGCCACCGATTTCCAAAATATGTAAGAGTAAAAACTGCCTCAAAAGGTAGTATGGTATGATATGGAGCGGTTAGATGGGATCCTGGTGTTAAGGGTTCGCGACGCTTATTGTCATGGAAAAAATGATATAGCATCAAAGCGGTGGGATAAGAAGGGGTCGTCGGAGCCAACGAGGTCAAAACCACAAGGGAACAGTAGAGGTCAGGACAAAATCACTGAGATGCGACTTATCAAATTGCAGAGTCCACCGACAAGTTGGCGACAACGTAAGAACATGCGATGACCATTAATAGCGATCTGATGACCACCACCAAGGTTAAAAAATGGAAAAATTTTGCAGCATTTGGAAATCATGCTTGACTTAGACTGCAAAGGCTACCGACTAGTTGGTGACAACGTAAGAACCCGCGATGATTATCGATGTTGTCCTCGGAGACCACTGTCAGGGTTGCAAAACGGAGAAGAGTTTGCAGCATTTGGAAATTTTTGGGATGGCCCGGACGCGAGTTTTCACTCGGGCAATCCTGAAGGTACCTGTTATGACCCGCGCGTGGCAGAACCCAGAACCCGTAAGAGTGAGACAGAGAGAAGACCGATTGGCCAGAGACAGGGAGTTTACCGAAACAAGCACGTAACAGCAATTCAAAGCAAGTTCTTGAGTGTGTAACAGGTACAACAAAATTAGGGCAACAAAAGACGATGAGTTAGGTCCATTGGACCAATCAGCCTTTGGCTGCCAGCGTGATTGGCTGGAACTCGGCGGCTGAGATTTAGATTAAATTTTGAATTATTGAGTGGTGTTTGCTACCTGTGGCCGATCGATAGCCTGCTGTGCGCGCGCCGCTTGCGCTGGCAATCTATCTGTTAGGCATCTGCTTACAGAGTAATCTTGGGAATGAGTGCAGTCCCAGCAGTACCCAAAACAAAGAGACCTGACTGACGACCGGTTCATGCAGTTACAAGCGACTTTCAAAGGGTGAACTTTGGGCCAGGACAAAGGAGACACGCGCAAATGAGACTACCCCGGGACCGGGTTGCCACTATCGGGAGGTCATGATGAGGACATATGCACAGGCTCGCGTAAGCAAGCGCGCGCACTGCCACTTTTGGAGAGCCAAATGGGAGCAATGAATACTGGCCCTTAACTATGCTGCTACCCCTAAAGACGAGGACTCTGGTGCTGGAGACGCTGCCAACAACCCGAGATTTTGCTGCTTGTGACAAGATTTGCTGTTGACCGAGTCGAGCTACCGACGACAGAAGACAACGCTGAGGTACAAACAGAACAAGAAACAGTAAAGTACTATCTGCTATCCTTTTCTGCCTTCTCTTCCTGACACGTAACTGGGGGCCATAACCAGTGTTGACACAGGAACACACTCGGTTATAACAGAAATGATGCCTGTTTCTGCAGAGGAAAATGCAAACATATTTATAGGCCACTTTACTATACTCGCAAGAGCTTCAAATACCAGAAGGACCCTTTTCGCAGTCTTCAAGTTCGTGTTTGGAAAAGAAACATGCAGTAAGAACTTTATTTCCTCCAAATTTAAATGTTTACGTAATTTGCTTTTGAAACTCGGTTATATAGAAGACAACCTAATTTCGAGTGGAAGATTGTTCTAAATAAAAGCATATTTGGAGGGGGAAAACGAGAACGGTTAGATGTGGAGCTAAGGGGTAGTAGGTTATCATGGAGGAGCTACGTGTGACCTAAGGCTGGTTCACCAGAGTAACAGCGTTAATTTATGGGAAATTTAGGCTATTATGGACGCGAAATAGGAAGCCTTTACGAGATTCGAGTCTCCGCACCCAAACAAATTTAATGTTTGCTAACTGGCATCTAGCTGTATGAGAAATACTGGATTTAGACAGATGAAATAATTTACGCGTGAATACTCGCTGAACCTTTTCAATCTGTCTGTGGTTCAGTCGCGTAGATAAGAACAGAAAGGGGACAGCATTATTCTAGGATACGGAGAACAACTATGCGGCATAGTTTTAACTTTATTATCAGAAGGAAAAAGTTATGTGATATAAGCCCACATATCTGTGCGGCCTTGGCAGAAACTCGATATGCCCAAGGCGATAATGCAAGCTTATTCGTGTAAGTTAGACTCAAATCCTTTATCGCAGATCGTTCTACCACTTGACTTTTTTGAAGATAATGGATCCAGGAAGCTATGCGGGACCAAAACACTTAAAAACACCTGGATGGAGAAAGCTCCATCTGCCAAGTAGCGCTTCCACGCGGGAGCGTACGCAGGTCTGCATCGATTTTATCAACACAAATATTGGTCTTGTCCGTTAAAAATGAGTATATGTGCGTAAGGAAATCTGCATATGCGAAATCCTAGGAAGTTTTTATCACAGTTGAGATTTAATTTATGTAAAGAATGAATAGAAGGAGACCTATAACCGTGCCTTGAAAAACGCCGCTCGTGATCGGCTAAGGCGTTGAGTAGCCATTGCCTACTAAAACCTTTGGCTGCGGTTATACAGGTAGGAACCAATGAAATCGAGGAGGAGAGGCCGGATGCCTAAGGCTTCTAATTTCAATGAAAGAAACCTGTGTGGAGCCTTGTCAAAAGCTTTGCTCAGGTCAAAGTAGATCGCAAACACCAATTGCTCATTATTAAAAAGTCAGTCAGTCAGTCATTATATTTGAGGAAAAAATAGGTTTGTGCCTTTGAACTCCCTATTTGTCACATCAAAATCTCAAGAATTATGAACGATATTAAAAAGTTTTCAGTCAGGAAAATATAGACCTCACGTGGTGCGGAGGCGTTTAAAGGTTAATTTGTCACATGGTACACGTTGTGTTGCAGCATGTTTATATAAAGTCGGTGTTTGAATGTCTCCACAGATTGGGACATTACAATTGCCACGGGTCTACGACCTGATTCGAGAAAAAATACTTCCTCATATTCAATCGTCCTTGGGGCACATACAGTTTGAAGGGATGACCCCGGAGTTGTAGTGGTGAGTTGGAAGAAGTCGTCACACATGAGAGCGCAGTCCAAGCCACGCACAATGCGGAAGGTTTCTATCAAATCGCCGCGTAACTGCCTATAACTCAACGGATAGAGATTAACGTTATTTAGGTGGACCTCATTTGGTAGTGAACCTTGGCCTCTTACTAATTTTGTGGTCCGCCGCTGCGGCCTTTCAAGTACGTTTTAATCCTGCCGCATCCACGGTCTCCAGGCTTAAATCGTGCATTCAAGATGTGGCCTTATGAAGGTGCCGAAGAGTTTCGAGAAACAGTTTTCAGAAAAACCGTGAAAGCCCGCTTGATGGCGTACAACACTGGCGTTGCAGTTTTAGCCGCCTTACAACATTATGTAGATTTGAGGTTGTCTATCATCCAGATGGCGAGATCTTTCTGTTTTTCTGTTTCTTGGAGTATGATTCCGTTCCGATGATAGAGTCGCGCATCAGGGACTGGATTTCGATTTTCCGGGCGCAGCAGAGTGCATTTGTTCGAACTGAAGGACAGCAGTCATCTATGTGACCAATTGCTTTATCGGCAAAGGTTTTCTTGCGGTAAAGTATAGAGATTAAAAAAGCCAAGTTGCAGGTTACATATGATCTTCCAGGTATAAAACTATGCTGTGAGGCACGTAATAGCTTATTTTCTATGCAAAGGTCAAGAATTTGATTTAAAATAATTTTTTCAAGAAGTTTTGTGAACGCCTCGATAACTACTTACATCCGAACGTGATCCTGACCTGACGACTGGAAGTATAATAAATGTGTTTAATGAGTCAGAAAATAAACTTTTTAGTAGGTAGGCGAAGAATAGATGACTTAGCGATCGGAAGAAGCTTGACACTCTCTTGATAACTGAGTTTGGAATACCGTCAGTTCCCGAGAAGTGCGGGTTTTTAGACGAGCAATGTGCTTACGAATTGTCTTTACGGAGAAATCAATGTACTTTTAATATTGACTAAGCCAAGCTGAAACGACGGGACCACTTCATATTTAGTCGTACGATGTTTTGCAAAGAAAGCATTAAACAATTCAGCTTCGTCAGACTCATGCAACACAAAGCTTTTACCTTTATTCAGCAATGGGGAGATTTCATGAGCTTGTTTAGTGGAGGACCGGTGACATAACAGTTGGGCAACAGATTTTGCAGATTTTAACTCACTGGGTGTACAAGATTACCCCTCTTTGTCATGCCCAAGACGAATCTTAGACGCTTATTCAAAATTCTCTGTGATTTGTAGGTGCACAGATAATGAACTAGTAGATTCATCTTTCAACCGTCTTTTTCAATTCCTTTAGTCTTGGCAAAAGAAAGTGAGGAGCAGTGGGGTCCGAAGTGTAGGACTTCGCATTATTTATTGGCACAAATTCAAAGACGCTATTTGAAATTGCCGACCCTAAGTCACAGAAAATTGTTGCATTGTTCGTGAAGGAAAGATCCGTCCAGTCTTGTGAGTCCATAAAGTTGTTAATTAGGTTAATATCAGCTAGATCAAAAGCATAATAGGTATGAAAGGTGCTAGAGGCAAGTGGAAGACAGCAATTAATTAATGTGTTGTCACAATGGAAGAGGTTCCGCTTGTAGTGAACGAAAAGGGGAACTATGTCGTTCGTGAAAACTAGGTCTAAAATACGATTATCTCTCGCTCGAGAAAAGGCCAACTGATACCAGTTTGAAAAATTGCTGGTACCTAGTGTCAGGGTCCGACTCAATGGCGTGGGCAAACAGCCCTGACGAAAAGTTGCCAGACAACCACCTGTCCGCTCCACCTACACCCAAGCGGGGACAGTGCGGCCAGTGCACAAGGCAACCAGCCGGGCCCCCTCACAAAAAGTGCATTGTCTGATGCCTGGCTAGCTCAGTCAGTTGAGCACGTCCACTATCATGACTCATTCAGTCAATGAATTCGTGAATTTCTTGTGACCAGCATCTAAATGGTCCAACCTGTGCATACGCACTTTGCTTGCTTTAAATTATGCTGTACTAGGTTTTTTCAAGACTTCTGCTTTCTATACACTCTGTGCTTTTCTTTCGGGGCTTACACGAGGCGTTAGTCAGACGGGAAAATCGCAACCTTTTGGCCACTGTTTTAACACCTAGAACGGGCTGAAATCTAGCTGGACAAAAATTCAAAAGCCAATCAATTTCGGGAAAGTTGAAATCCCAAGCAATAATTTTAGCGTCAAATGTGGATTCCGAAATCAACTTAAATATCTTGCGAAGCCTTTCATCTTCGGATGACTAGTTAAGGGGAGCCTAGGTGCATCCGAGAATCACCTTTTGTCGGGGAGACAGGACAATAGACGCAAAACACTAATTTCCGGAGGATGACGCGACCTCTAGATCTAACGGGAAATGCTTAAAATAGCTTTTCTATAGAGAAAACAACCACCTCCACGCGTACTAGTGCGGTCTTGACGGCAGAACTCATACTAGTCTATTATAAGTAAAGCATCAGAAATTAGCGTATGGGTCCGCGATTCTGGGATGCACATAAAATTTGACCACAGTCCGAATGCAACGGCTCTAAGTTGAGCCATCTTACTTATAACAGACCTAGTAATATCCAATGTAGTTCGAGTAATAAATGAATTTATATTTTTAAGACCTGGAAGGCCTCGTCACTGCAAACTTAGTGCTGCGGAAAAAATAAATGAAAAGTTGATAAATCCTGCTCTTCGCGAGCAATCACACAGGCAGCGGAAGTGTTTGGTATGGCAGGCAGATAAATTCATATCCGCCAATATAAAGCGTCATCTTTAAACTTAATAAAAGTGTTGACTTTCTCTATGTGCGTCTCCGTTATCATTGGTCACAGGGGTCAGATTGAAACGCTTTCTGCGCCTTCGACGCGCGTGTGTATTAGTACCGTGCTCACTTCGTAGGCGCGCTCGCGCGCACTAGAATGAGCGTGTCTGTCTCTAAGTCGCTCCCTTTTTGACCTCAAGCCCTGACTTTGGCTGCGACATCTCATCCTTCTGTGCGCGTTCGGATTCAGCGATCATTTCGCAGTCGCCTCGTTGTTGGCTGCCACGAAGACGACGGGCAGCCGGCATTCATCCTACTGCAACTGAAACCCGACGTGACAGGCGGATGTGAATACACCTTGGGGGTGGGCAGGGGTGGGGAAGGGGTCATCACGGCCGCTTCAAACGTCACCTCCCCTCCCACTGCCAGTGTAGCAAGGGCTATAACAGTGTTTGCACAGCTGCTTCAAACTTGCTGGCCGTAAACCCCTTGACCTACTATCACTTGGACCCCCCTTTACTTACGCGTAGGTTGTCATGGCAGGTTGAAACACCGCCCTCCCTCAGCGATGCGGCTGTCTGCCACAGCTTCCCCCAAGTGGCCCAATCCGACTAACTTGCGGCTAGCTCTTAAGTTAGGTTGAAGAGCCTACCACATAAATCCCTTCTCTCTTGAGGACTGCAATCACAAATGTGTTCCCAGCGGCGAACTTACGGGTGCTTTTCACGAACTCTCCCCTCCTACGATTTGGAGGTAAAGACCGACTCCCTTTGAAGGCCACATCAATGTACAGTTACTCTTTCACTTGCTCCTGTGGAGCGGGATACATCGGCCGTACAACGAGGCGTCTCTAAAAGAGGGTACGTGAGTACATACCGACCTGGCTAAGACAAGGTGAAACTAGATCGATCTCGATCTTGTTGATACAATCCATCGAGTCGATACTAACGAAGCCTTTCAGGTGGTCTACAGGACACCATCTTATTTTTCCAAAGGCCTACGCCATTGGATGCTTGCAACAGCCGAAGCAGTAGCTATAAGGCTAGCAAATCCAGTGCTGTGTTGTCAGAAGACTCTAACACAAGCTCTGTCACTTCCATGGCCTAAACCGACACCAGATGGCGATAGGATTTCCCCCTACCGACTAGCAACAATCCCTCAACCAACACGCTGACATGACCTTCATGCGCAAACTGACATAGTCCGCGTTGGCCAATCAGCGCCCGTGTTAAAAAAGTATTGATTTTTCTACCTATTCAATTTTTAATTGTAATGTACAGCAATAATTTCCTTTGCAAATGTTTGGTCTGATGAAGAGTTGCTGAAAGCAATTGTTTGCCATAAACGGCCTTGTCTTTCAATCGAACCCTTACAAACTATCATTCTGGACAACAGTGATGCCATCAGACATGTTCTGAACACAAAGAACTCGACAAACGATGATGGGCCAGTGACTGAAAACAAAGTTGTAAACCTACTTCTTTTCTACCCTTTGTTATTTTTTTTTCAGAATAATAACCTATTTGTAGGTCCTATCTCATTAGTAGGAAAGGAATTAGAGCAGCCGTGAGAACACAAGTTCAGACGAAGGAACAGAAGAGACTTGCCGATGTTAATAGACGTTCGCAAGAAACAAGCAGAGAGACGGCTTCGCCTGGAGATGAATGCCATACGTCAGCGATGTCGACTCTCCCAAGAAACCGAAGATCAAATGCTGCAAAGAAGATGCGAAGATGCGTTCCGCCATCAAATTAATTTATCCCAAGAAATCGAGGTTTTAACCCTGCGAAGGAAAGAGCTAGGTAGGTTAAAAGATCCGCAACGTCGGCAAACCGAATTACCCAGGTGTATAAGTGCATGTCTGACTATGCAAGCATCACAGAGAGCATGTCTGCGCCCAACCGATGCTGGAAATTCCAGTTAGCAACCAATTTACATACGGTTTGGCGACTCTGGCCCGTCGGTTGCTTCTGTAAATGCTCAAGTGTGGAACAAAGCCTCACTCAATTACAACCCAAGTCTTGGTTATGCGGAAGATGTAAATGTTTCCACTGGGAGGATGGTAGAAGTTTGCGGACATTGTCAGGCGAAAAAATGGACTGATGAGACAATCGACATGCGCTGTTCTAGCGGCAAAGTTCTACTGAATAACTTCCTCCCACCAACAGAAATACTCCAAACCTTGCTTGCTGGTAATACCAACGACTCGAAGAATTTTCTTTCGAATATTAGGAAATACAACGGGGCTTTTCAAATGATATCCTGTGTTGCCAACGTTGTTCATGAGGTTATATTTATGCCTACCTATAAGGTGGAAGGCCATGTTTGCCACCGGATTGGATCGTTACTACCTCCACCTCATGGCGAGCCGAAATTTCTACAAATATGCTTTGATGAAGACATCAACCTACAGGCTCAACGCCGATCCAGAGTGTACCCAGGCTTAAAGCATCGCATAATACTGTCCCTTTAAGACATGCTACACCAGCGCAACAGCTACGTCAACAGTTTTAAGTCCGCCCTGGAGATGCACGCTTCCATTGACTTCACTATTGTCATAGATGCTGATAAACGTCCTTGTTGAAAACACCAACGAAGATTTTATGCTCCCACATGCAACGAGGTGGCCGTCATGATGTCAGATACGCAGCATGGCAACAAGGATATTGCCTTGAAGAGGAGATACGGTAGACTGCAAAGGATCTATGAGACACACCGTTCATACGATTTTCAGTCGCTACTTTCTGCGCAATAACTCCTTCTGAGCATACCCATACTATTCCTTGAGTCAAAATGACCTCAGAAATTCCGACCTACTCACCTTCTTCTTCATAATCATTCTAAGAGGTTCTCATATACGGTTTGCCTATATAAAGGGACAACAACATGTAAGGAAGCCTAGGCGAAGACGGGCTTCCGCGCTAGTTTTAAAGTAATAGTCACGTGATCATCACCGAAACACCGGAGATGTGGCCGTAAAGCCTGCAGAATCCACCGACGAGCTGGAGAAAAAAAGCAAAACCAACATGAACATAACTAGAGACCATGAAGCCCATTTTCAGAATTGTCAAACGGAAAACGGCACTAATGTTTGGACAGAGTAGCGAACGAAACACTGCTGCAAATACCACTCCATAGAAGATAAAATAGACATATGTGGAAAAGTATTAATAGAAAAAGAACCGCCTTGAATACCAGGGAGACACTTTTCAAAGTCCAAACGTTATGTGTTTGGAAAGAAGACGGATACCAAGGGCCTTATATCTTCCGACGTTAATTGTTAACGTAATTTGGCTTTAAAAACTGCTATATTAGACGACGGCCTAATGACAAGGGGAATATTATTCCAGAGGAAGGCATATTTGGTGGCAAAAAGCGAGAATAGTTCGATGTGGAGCTGAAGGATGGTGCAATTACGATGGGTATAAGGTCTATCTACGGGAATAAGAGCGTTGATCCGTGGAAGGTAAGGGCTAGAGTTAACGCAAGATAGAAAGCAGAGGCCCACTTCGAGTCTTCTAACCCAAAAAAGTGTCATGTTCGCTAACTGACATCTTTCCGTATAAGAAATAGTGGGTCGAGGAAGAGCAACATATTCTTTGAGTAAACACTCTCTGTACATTTTCAACCTAACCACGGTCAGAGGCATTTAGTAGAATAAGGAGGAGACAGCATTATTCTAGAACGGATATAACATGCATGCAATACAGTTTTAACTTTATTTCCAGCAGGGGGAAATTATGTGATATAAAACCATATATATGTGCAGACTTCGCAGATATTCGATCCGCATGAGGCGAAAATGCTAGTTGATTTCAGTAGTTTGCACCTAAGACTTTTATGGTGGATTGTTCTACAAGTTGAGTATTTTGAAAAACTAGGGGACTATGAAGTTTGGCGGGACCAGAACACATGAAACTACACTTGGATAGAAAAATTCCATCTGCCAGGTAGCACTCCAACGTGAGAGGTTAAGCAGTCAGTCAGTCATTATATTTGAGGAAAAATAGGCTTACGTCTTTGAACTCCCTATTTTTCACATCAAAATCTGAAGAATTATGAACAATGTTAAAAAATTTTCAGTCAGGAAAATATAGACCTCAGGCGGTGCAGAGGCGTTCCAAGGTTAATTTGTCAAATATTTCACCTTGTGCTGCAGCTTGTGCACATCAAGTCGGTGTTTGAATGTTTTCACGGATTTGGACATAAAAATCGCCACGGGAAGGTTATGCCCAGGGTCCACGATCCGATTTGAGAAAAAAATACTTCCTCACATTCAATCGTCCTTGGGTCACATACAGTTTGAAGGGATGACCCCGGAGATTAGTTGAAGTGGCGAGTTGGAAGAAGTCGTCACACATGAGAGCGCAGTCCAAGCCACGCACAATACGGAAGGTTTCTATCAAATCGCCGCGTAACTGCCTATAACTCAAAGGATAGAGATTAACGTTATTTAGGCGGACCCTATATGGTAGTGAACCTTGGCCTCTTACTAATTTTGTGGTCGCCGCTGCGGCCTTTCAAGTACATTTTAATCCTGCCGCATCCACGGTCTCCAGGCTTAAATCGCGCATTCAAGATGTGGCCTTATGAAGGTGCCGAAGAGTTTCGAGAAACAGTCTTCAGAAAAACCGTGAAAGCCCGCTTGATGGCGTACAACACTGGCGTTGCAGTTTTAGCCGCCTTACAAAGTTATGTAGGTTTGAGGTTGTCTATCATCCAGATGGCGAGATCTTTCTGCATTTCTGTTTCTTGGAGTATGATTCCATACAGATGATAGGGTCGCGCATCAGGGACCGGATTTCAATTTCCCGGGCGCAGCAGAGTGCATTTGTTCGAACTGAAGGACAGCAGTAATCTATGTGACCAATCGTTTAATCGACAAAGATTTTTCTGGAAGTTATCTTCATCGGCAGCACACTTTATGACCTTCCATATTTTTACATCGTCTGCAAACATGGCACACTCGCAGTCGAATTCCTGTACACAATTCTTAACGAGCAAAATAAATAGGGTCGGTCCGAGTACTGAACCTTGAGGGACTCCACTCTCGATGACTGTTGGCTTTGATTGCTTCCGTCCTACACACGAAGTTTGGGAACGACCAGTGAGGAAATCCTCAATCCAGGTAAAAAGTCTGCATCCAATACCCATCAGTCTTAACTTGTGCAGGAGACGTTGGTGTGGAACACTGTCGAAGGCCTTCCGGAAATCAATGTAGGCCGCATGTACAGTTTCTTTTGCATCAGTTGTCCTTGTCCAGCTTTGCATCGTGTAAAGCAAGTTTGTTACACATGACCTACCCCTGCGAAAGCCGTATTGCGCATTCGACAAAATATTGTGTTTCAAAATATATCCTCAATTCCTTCTTAATGATCATCTACATTACTTTGCAGCACATTAAGGTCAGACTCACGGGTCCGTAGTTGTTCGCAGATGCACGACTACCGCTTTCGAAAAGCGGTGTAATATGAGCTGTTTTCCAAGCCAGAGGAGGGATTCCAGTATCAAACGATTTCTATCACATCATAGAAAGTGGTTAGGCCAGTTCTCTAGGAAGTTCCTTGAGCGATTTCACAGGAATCTCATCAAAACCTGGAGATTTTCATTCCTTAAGGCTTTCTAGTTCTTGGAAAATCATCTGTTCTCCAAACAAATATCTTCAATTTATGGTGCTCCCGCGATCTCGCCATTAGTTGCAACGAAGGCAGGTGCTGTGGTGAAAAGTGGCCGAAAGAAATTAGCAAAATGCTCTGCTTTGTTCTTACTTTCGGAGATTTCGAGACCATAATCATTTTGCATAACAGAAATCGGGTTCCTGTTACGTGTGCTTTCCCTTAAATAACTGTAAAGCAACATCGGATTTTTGACAGCTCGACAAAGGAAATCGCCACCAAAGTCCAGTCGTCCTTTGAAAACAATTTTTTACCCTGTTCCGCTGCATTTTTTACTGTTCAAAAGCTTCGTTGCGGCCTGTTATGCAAAACTTCTTCCAAAGCTTTCCTTTTTTAGATCTCTTTTCAGCAACTAAGGGCAGTTAGATATCTTGGGCACTGATAATGGACAATGACTTTGCATTAGATGCAACAACCGCTTCTTAAATTCATGCCAGTCATCAGTGACATCCCCGGATAAAAGAAGACCCCAACAGGTCTGCGTTTTAATTTACCAACGCATATATTGGCCGTGTCCTTAGAAAATGAGTATATGCATTTGAGGTCGTCTGCATAAATGAGATTGTGTGAATTTTTCAGGATAGTCGAAATGTCATTTACGTATAGAATGAAGAGTAAAGGACACAATACAGTGTCTTGAAAGACACCACTTGTGATCAGCTGAGCAGTGGAGTAGCTTTTACCTACAGAGACCTGGCTGCGGTTAGACAAGTGGGAAACAATGAAGTCGAGGAGAAGGGGATAGATGCCGATGGCTTCCAGTTTTGCCAAAAGCCGTCTGTGCGGTTCATTGTAGAAGGCTTTGCTCAGGTCAAGGTAGATAACAACCACTGATTGCTGCTCGTTACGGAGAGAAAGTGACGTGGTTAAGAAGAGTTGAGTGAAACGTTTCAAGTTATAGTCCAAGTGAAAAATCATCCTGCAAGTGGCTTAAAAGCTTGTTTGCTAAGCAAAAATCGGGAATTTGATTAAAAATGATATTGTCCAGAAGTTTGGCTAAGGCCGGGGTTTTCTAAACGCCTCGGTAGTAATTTACGTCCAAACGAGATCCTGACCTAAAGACTGGAAGAATAAGGGATGTCTTCTAAGAGTCAGGAAAGAAACCGTTTAAGAGATAAACTGAGAATACATGGCTAAGTAATTTGGGAAAGGTTGAAACTCTTTTGATAACTGAGTTTGGAATACCATCATTTCCCGAAGAGTGCGAGATTTGAGGCGAATTAAATGCTGACGAACTAATTCGATGGAGAAATCAATGTTCCCCAGAATATTGTCTGAGTATGGTTAAAATGACGGGACCGGTTCGGATTCCCTCTTAAGATGCTTTGTAAAACATGAAGTAAACAATTCAGCCTCGTCAGACTCATCGAGTACAAACGTTTGTTTTCACTTAGCAATGGGGGATTTCATAACCTTGTTTAGCGAAGGACCTACAACGGAACAGTTGGGCAGCCGATTTCGCAGAGTTTAACTCACTGAGTGTGCAAGATTCCCTCTGTCGGTCACGTGCAAGACGAATCTTCGACACTAATTCGAAGACCTCTGCGATCCTTAGATGCACAAACAGCAAACTAGTAGATTAATCTTTCAACTGCCTCCTCCATTTCTCTAGTCCTGGCAAAAGAAAGTGAGGAACGGTAGATTCTGATGCGTAGGGTTTTTCAATTTTAGTCGAACTAGGGTTTTCATTATTAAGAACTAACAATTTGGAGGTGGGTAATTGAATTGGAAGTTTGGAAGTTAGCCACCAACTGGATCAGGACAATCTATATAATAATAAGGTTTATTTGTAAAGCACATCTTTGGTACCGTCAAAAACCCCGAAAGGCAGGAAAAAACCTAACCCAAACCCCTTCTTTCGCAGTGACTATTGTATTTGTTTTGGTCTTTTGCTTGGTCAATAGTGTGCGAAATAAGGAGTTTGTTTTAAGTGAAAAAAACCTGACTTCTAGGGAACAAAGCTAGGAAAATATGAAAAAAATAGCTATACATTGTAGGTGTTACGGTTTTATAGCAAGAATACTTGGGGTCTGGAAAAACTGTCATGTCCTTTAACTGAGGTATACTTAGCCGCGGTCAGTTTGAAGGCGAAAAAATCAGCTGAGCACATCGCATCTACCGTATGCATGGGTCTGCTCGATACGGAGATTACAATCGTTGTCCATTGGCACAAGTTTGCTAATTAGATGGGACGTTGCATATGTCTGAGGTGGGTCAAGGCAGCTGCGAAGCACCATCGTCATTCAAGTGCATCAGCAGCAGACACTTGGCCTTTCGTTTGTCGAATATCTAAGTGAGATTGAGATTTACATCATAAGTATTTATACTTCTGATACATTATAAGAGGAAACAATATATGTTTTAGTATAGTTGAAGAGAAAATTATTTTCTTTCATCATATACTTAATACAAGAGATTTTGTAGCTTTTTCCGGTTCCTTACGTTTTTGATTGGCTGGCGTGAAAAGTCAAAGGTTTATTCGCCGATGGCGTAGTTCGCCAAAGGCGCCGCTAGCACGCCTGTGTGTCCTTCCTGCCAGAAATGCCTTGCGCGGGCTGTCTATCCTACGCTCCATATCAGCTGGGTCAGACAGACTGGCTGACCTTAAAATTTTTTGCCTAATTCCACGCTGACCTCCCCCCTGCGGCCTCGGTCACAGGAACCACTATCTCCCCCCTCGCTGCCGACGCAGCATGGGCTAAGTCCGCTGCCTTCGACCATTGAACACTTAAGTGTCCACGACTTGAATTTACAGTGACGGTTTGTTTTGCGGCTTGCGTCAAGAGACAATGACAATCATGGGGAGAAAACCATTGCTGTGGCCGTTATTACTAACACTCCAAACCAACTACGGCGCCTCCTTGCTTCGTTCCGAGTTCCGACCGTTGAAAATTTAGGCGTCTTCCTTGAAAATGGACAACGGATTTACTTTGCGGAGGAATCCTTAGCGGATCAACTTCAAAATCCCAGATACACGACCTCAACTGCTTTCTTCAAATTGTGCCAGCAAGATTTATTTGTCCGGACGATTTTTTTTATTTTGATGTGCTCTCCTACTACACTTGAAAACAGCACACGTGGGCCCGACAAAAGAAAGGAATGGCGGTTGAATGACATTCAGGAATTGAATGCGATTTTAAAGTGGGTCGGATTTACACTATTCATCCATCTGAACAAGAGTGTTTCTGCTTACAAATTCACCTTCACGATATCCGGGGTCCAAAATCTTTTGACGATCTCATAACGGTGGATGGTCCTTTGTGTTCAACTTACTGAGAAGCCTGTATGATGCGTGGTTTACTTGAAAATGACAATCATGGGGAGAATACGCTTGCTGTGTTGATTAGGGGTTGTGAGTTGGCCTACCCTTGCAAACTGTGGTTAAAGTTCACAAATTATATGTCTGAATACTACCGGTTTCAGCTGCAGTTGCAAAATGGTGATGCTGACATCGAATTTATTTCCGCAGTCTTCAACATGGCCTTACATTCCCTTGAGAACATCTTGGTTGGCATGGGTGGTGAGCAACTTCATGCATACCGATTGCCTCTGCTAGACAGGAGCGTTGGAAATCAGCTCCCCACTGGAGTGCAGCGTCAGCTTTGCTACAGTGCTACCGAGCTGGCAGTCTACGTTGTTCTGAGTTAACCAAGGTTACTGGTCGACCTACTGCACGCATTCAGCGCCATTCTCAAGAGTCTCCATGGTCGCAGTAATGGTGATCACGTTTTCTTTTTGGGTGCTCCTGGTGGAGCTGGCAAAACTTTCGTCCTCAAGTTGCTCCTTGCCAAACTATGCAAAGACGGCAAAATTGTTTTAGCTGTTGCATCGGCGGTTGTTGCAGCGACGTTGCTTCCTGGCGGCAGAACTGCTCACAGTACCTTCAAGCTTCCTCTTCGGTTAGCCCACGATGGCACCGCAAATGTCAAATGAGTAGAGGCAGCGGTTCAGCTGAGTTGTTGAAGCGATGCTCAGCAATAATTTGGGACGAGTGCACAATAGCAAACAGAATTGCACTGGAAGCGCTGGATCTCACAGTTTGCGTTAATTACCTAATTGAATTCCTGAACCGTTTGGGAATATCTGGCTTCCCTTCCCATACAACTGATTCTGAAAATTGTCACGCCTTTTAGGCTCATGAGAAATTCGGACGCGCCACGGCAATGCAATGGCACTAGGTTGACTGTCCAGCGTCTGATGAGCCACCTGATAGAGGCCAACATTATAACCAGCTCCACGAAAAGTGAGATTGTTTGCATTCCTCGCATCCCCATCACCCCGTCCGAGACCGCCTGTCGTTTCCCGAGAAGGCTTGCTTTGGTATGTCCATCAACAAGTCTCGGGGACAAACCCCCAAGGTGGCTGGACTTAACCTTGAAAAATCGTGTTTTTCCCACAGCCAAGTCTACGTTGCCATATCTCGAGTTGGTTCAAAATGGAATTTCGAGTCTGGGCACGTAACGGGACTTCGGAGAATGTTGTTAACCATGAAGCGTTCGTCTGACGGTTATATCGTTCACTTCCTTACGGTTCCCATTAATACCCCACTTATGACTGTCACGCCTGTTATTTCTTAGTCACTCAAAATTTGGCTCTCCTTTGTTCATCCCTTGCTGTTTTACCCTTGCTTTGTCTTTGCCATTATTACTTTTACTTGCGTCCTCCTTACTGTTTCCTTTGACATCCACCCCGTGTCCCTCAATGGTTACGTACGTCACTCGCCCCGGTGCCACAATTACCGTACTCCGTGTTTCCATACCGTTCTTCATTACTGTTAACTTATCCCTCGGACGTATTAATTGTTTCAAAATGTTTAACTGCAGAGGACACTTGCCCTTTTCTCTTCATAAAAGGACAATAACAGTAAGGAAGCTAAGGAAGATAGAGGATGGTGGGCGAGGCAACTATGAGGATTAAGCGGTAAAAATCCTGGTCTAGTATGACAATTATGATAAGAAGGGTAATCTGTGTTGTATAAGGTTTAGTTAGCGTTTGGGAAGGCATTATGCTCGGGGTTGAGTTGTGGGTCACAATATTTCGATGACCTGAGCAGGTTAGTTAATGGGAAGTTTGGGAGGATTTCGTTCAAATAACGAAGCTGTGGGTCTAGCTGACGTAGACGGATTTCTGGACGTTCTAAGAGGGCTTCTAGAATGATAAGCGGCAGCAAGTGAAGAAGCAGTTAAGTTGGAAGTAGACGGGGTTTCGGGTGACTTGATGGTGAGGAGACGGTTTCAGTACCGGGGAATGGTAACCCAGGCTAGGCCATGAGTAAGAAAACGTGACCCCCAAGGCATATTAGTGCTACGACAGGAAAAGTGAGCGGTTAAGGTGAAGTGACAACTGTATTGGAAGAATTCGACGCTATTCTTTGCTCCATCAGGGTGAGATCAGAACAGAGAAAAGACTTTGTATTTTCCAGATATTTGGAAACAAAATCTTGGTGTTTGAAAATGGTTTCTCCTTCATTGGGTGAAAATAGCTTAATTAAACTGGGTGGATTGTTACTGCGAGATGACAGTCTAATAGCCTTTGCTATATTATAGTTAAAGCCACAGGATTACAGAAAATGCATAGCAACTTCCATTGGTCGAATGGATTTCAGAAGGTCTTTCAAAAGTAAGTTGTACGTTCTTTTCTGCCTGTCCTCGAATTCGCTTGCGACCAAAGTAACGAGTGCATCTAGGCATTCGCATTCATGGGAGGAAACCGCAGAGATGTTCCCGTCAAATAGGGTCCCAAGAATGGAGAGACTAAATCCAAATTTGAGCAAAACTTCGTTACATTTTCTCATCGCAGACATATCTTTTTGTTTGACATAGACATTAGGCTGAATGCTGATTTCAATGATGATGTTGGCAGCTTTTCGCAAGCACCGCTTAGGTCTAGAGGCCCGAGGCTTGCTAACAAATGAAACTGTTGCCTTTATTCTTTTGAAGCGGCAAGCAGAATAACTACAGAAAATGTCTGAAATTAAGAATAATCTTATGGTTTAAACTTAAAAAATTGCTAAAAGGAAGACAAACGGATAGCAAAATGCTATGTTAGCAACCAACAAAGTTATCTTACCAAATCAACGAAGGGAATAGCATCAGATTTTTCAAAAAGTAAGAACTGGTACTCACGGCTAATTTATCTTCAAAAATTGATGACTATAAATTGTTTCTTCTCTTAGATAAATAATTTGGCAAAAGTCGCTTTGGTAGGCCCACGTGGGTTGTGTAAACTGTAGTCATCTGTCTTACGGGACTGGTGGGAAATTAGGGTTTATGGGTGAGGAAAAAGGATGGATAGTGAAGAATGCGTGGAGCAACTAGTTGCAAAAAAGTCGGTAAAAATTATTAAGTGTGTTAATTGCGGGCGCTATTTAGCACCAACATAGAGCGCGTAAAACAAAAAATGATTTTTTTAGCGGGATGCCCTGTATGGGGATGAGCTGTGTCTTCTTTCACGTGTATTTTGACTGGCCAATGAGCGTGCACCATGACGCTAACTTCGACTAGTGACTTATCCGCGTACTTTTCATGTTTAATTTGATTATTCCTCATTTATTTATTATATTTTTTCAATCCTTTCAAACAATGGCGCTTGGGAGATAGTCTACTTCAACTTACCTGAGGTCCAACTTACCGTGCTGAAGTAAGTTTATATTAGATCGCGGCGCGAAGTGTCGCGCACAACTCACATTTACATGCTTAACAATTGAAATGCCAAAAACCTTGTCCATTCAAAAAGATGAAGAGTTACATTATCCCTGGCACGAAGTACCATTGGATTTTATCCATCTTAAACTAGCCAGTAGGCGCACGCACAGCTACTTTTGACACCGGTGGAATAAGACAAATAGGGTCTCCCTAACTTTGGTCGCAAGCGAATCCAAGGTCAGGCAGAAAAGAACGCAAAACTTCCTTTTAAAAAAGACCTTCTACAATCTAAACACAAAAATGTGAAAACGTGGAAAATTAGTAAAACACGAGTTCATAAAAATTATGGCAATGTCAAAATAATATTTTTAAAGGAATAGTTCACAGAAAGCAAACATAGCAGCATTTGGCGCAAATTAAACCTATTAAACATAAAGAGTGCTGTGAATGCAACACGCAAACATATTTACAAAACCCAAAATTCTTACCCCAA